>ML800288.1:68690-92690 GCA_009831015.1 Picea engelmannii
GAGGGACATGATGAGGACAAATGTTGGCAGTTGCATCCCGAGAAGAGGCCAAAGTGGTTCAAAGAAAAGAAGGGAACGCAAACAGTGGCAACAACGACAACAAATCCTACAGACTTGGGATCGGATTCAGGTGATGAGTCAAATATTTCATTGGTTGGTATGAAAGGTAAATTTGGTGAAGAGATTGATTGTAGAAGCAAGTTATTTCATATAAGGGTAATCATGCGACACACTAAGATAGATACATTAATCGACAGTGGATCTCAATCTAATCTAATCTCAGAAGAATTGGTTAAGAAAATGGGATTAAAAACACAAACTCATCATAAGCCTTACACACTTAAATGGATAAGCAATCATCATCAGATGCATATAACAAAGCAGTGCACAATCAAATTTGAAATTTCATCTAAGTATGTGGATGAAGTAACTTGTGATGTTGTGTTGTTAAAAGAATGTGGAATGGTCTTAGGTAGTCCGTACTTGTATGATTGTAAGGCAATATTCTATAGGACAAAGAATCAATATCAATTCACTAAAGCAGGTCATGATTTTGTGGTTCGTGCTCATCATGTTAAAGCAAGTAAAACACTTCAAACAATGGAACAGTTAACGAAGGCAATGCAAGTATGCAATAAACCACTAATTGTTTCAAATGAAGTAATTGATCTTAAGCAAGAACAAGACATGGTTGTTGAGTGGAAAATCAATCATAAGTTGCTTCAAGATAATCTCATGTCGTGCATATATTTCAAGTATATCAGTTCATTTGCAGTCGTCTTTTTTATGCTGTCATTAGCAATGTCTTCTACATGGATGATAGTGGCTTCAGTAAGATGTAACAGGGTTCAAATGGCTAATAATGTACTGTCAATTGTCATGATTGTGTTACAGTTGATCTTGATGAGACAGGTGCACAGGATAGAGTTCAGAGACAGAGAGCAAGTCGGGTGGCCTATCCCGAGCTTGTTAACTGGTCAGTAACCTTTTGGGGACCAAAAGGTCTTTTTGTGGGGAGATGTGATCCGAAATTGGATCCAGAAGCCTGATAGGGCTTGAAAAATGCTAAAAAATGAAAGTTCTCGAAATGCGACGAAACCTATGCCATTGCATCTGTCTCGTCTTCTTGATTCCGGTGGTATATTTACTTTGTCAAACAGGCTCCGTATGGAGAAGATATCGTGTTCTGTCCGAAAAGTCAAACAGGCAAAAAAGGGGATGACTGTACAGTCCGTACAGTCCATGTGTCATGCTGACTGTGCAGACCGTACGGTCCGTACAACTGACGTGGTAGCTTCAGCAGATGACATGTGGCATGCTCAGGTGATGACACATGGCAGAGTGTGATGGGTCGTTTGGGCGTACAGTTGGGCCAATTCCGAGGTGACACGTGTCACCACTGAAAGGGTGACACATGGCAGGGTGACGTTAGCAGCTGACGTGGCAGGGATGACGGAGCAGGTCGACGTGGCAGTACGGAGATGACGTGGCAAGGTTGACGTGGCTGGCACATGGACCAATCGGTGTTTGACATGTGTCAGGTTATGGTTGGTGGTTAAGGTGCCACGTGGCCCAGTCACGGGTTGCCACGTGGCACCCCATTATTGGTTATTGGTTTCAATGTAAAATATGGTTTGGCGTGGCCGGGGGTCGAACCCGTGACCTCCCAGGGACGAATGGACTGGCAGAATGGGCTAGCCACCCGGGCGGCCAGTGGTTCTTGTTAACCATTCGGTAAAGTTTGTATTTAAGTTTGTTTGAAGGTTCGACTGGCGGGAAAAAGCGTCGGGGCTTAGCCCCAGCCCTCGACGCACACCATATAACTATGGAATAGAATTGGGAGTCAACGCAGCGCACGGGAGTTTGGAATAGGGGTAAGCCCCCGGATTACGGGCTGGTACTATAAGACCCGGGGCTACAGTTACAATATGTGCGGGGTTGGTTATAACAATTGGCCCTGTGGGCCTATTATATGCACATGCGACCAGGAGTTGGCGTGAATAAAGGAGCTAGCGCCGGGAGAGGACCAGCGCGTGGCCATGTGGAGGCCCCATATGACTAGGGGGATGCACCTTATTTTGGCCATATTTTGGGTTTTGTTACTATAGTTTGGGTTTTTTATGGTTAAAATGCCTATTATTAGCTGATTCCTTCCATTTTTGGGGGATATTGGGCATTTTTGGAGGCCAAATTCTTGGAGGAAGTTGGAGTTGAGAAACCAACTTCAAGGCTATGTAAACAAGGCCCGTTTGAGACCATTGGAAGTCATTCAGAGCAGAGTTATGCTGGAGAAAAGCCAAGCCAAAGTCAGTTTGATGCAGAGAATCTTTTGAGGAGGAGACGTTGTCGGACCATTTCTGGGAGCTCCGAACGTCTGTTTTGTGTGTCGTTTTCTTTACAGGGTTCTAGAGATCTGGACGAACAAGACCAGATTGGTCTTGTATCCATTTGGCATTGCAGTGATGTACTTTTGAGCATTTGAACAGAAATAAAGAAAGCCTCCCCCACAGATAAAAGGCCCGTAGACGTAGGCAAAAGTTGTGCCGAACTCCGTTATCAATCTGCGTGTTATGGTATGTTGTTTATATTTTCTTTTCAGATCTGCATATGTGTATATGGTTTTTAAAATTATTCTTCTTTCCTCATTCTTTCACTAAGTTTCTCAAATGGTTAATTAACGCATGCAAAATTAAAACTCAACCATAGTCATTTAAAAGATCCTACGGATCATCCAGTAATCCCACAATGCTGAAAACAACATCGTGTGCCAACTCATTTTGTGAATCCCTATCATTCATTGAAGCATGGTAATGAGGACCTTGTTTATTTCTTTGACTTGGTTGTTGGCTTGTGGGTAATAGGGTGTTGAGTTTTCATGGCAAAGACCCAACTTGTCAGTGAGTTCGGACATCATGAAGTTTCTAAAGTGGCTACCGTGATCAGTAACGATAGCCTGAGGAACACCAAAACGAGCTATGATGTGATTGAATATGAATAATGTTGCATTCTTTCCGGTGTTGTCAAATGTTGGCATCGCCTCGGCCCATTTCGTAAAATAATCTACGGCTACAATAATGTATCCATGCCCCCCGGCTGAGTGAGGGTGACATGTCATGAAATCGATACCCCATTTCGCAAAAGGACCAACGGAGACCACAGGGTGTAGAGGAGCATGGTGTGATCGTATTTTATTGTTGTAGGTCTGGAAGGCATGGCATTTTTGGACGACAATTATACAATCGTTGAATAAAGAAGGCCAAAAATACCCTGCTTGCAATATCTTCTGGGCAATAGCATACCTAGACATATGACCACCACAGGCTCTAGAATGGAATTCATTTAGGGCTTTCTCGACTTCGTCAAATGTGAGGCAGCGTCGAAAAACGGAGTCAATCCCCCAATGATAAAGAGTATCATCGAGGATAATATATTGACGAGCTTGGTAGCGTATTCGACGACGGTCAGTACTAGACAAATTGGGCCAGAAAGTCTGGGTTTGGAAATATATGATGATATCTCTGTACCAAAGGTCATCGGAACTAATCAGGAAAAGGGATTCATCGGGTAATGAATTAGCTGCTACATTTTCCATCTCAGAGCAGGGAAGGTCGCATATTAACTCAGCAAACACCAAGGATTTATTGGACTTAGCATGTTCGAATTCTAAGTCAAACTCCTGGAGTATCACGATCCATTTGGAGTATTTTCCCCTAGCAGTTGGCATGTAAGAATGTGCTGCATAGGGTTGCAGTTGGAAATTACCGTAGTCTTGCGAGAGAGGATATAGTGCCGGAAATGTTGAACAACTTGGACAATGGCCAAGGCTAGTTTTTCAACATGTAAATACTTGGTTTCGGTAGTTGTGAGACTCTGACTCAAGTAATAAATGACATGAGAATCATGAGAATCATCCTCCTAGATGAGAACCATAGCGATGGTATAGTCCGAGGCTACAAGATAAAAGAAATAATCCCGAATGTAATCAGGTGGGGAGAGTAGTCGGGTACGTGTCAAAGATAGTTTCAAGGCTTTAAAAGCTTTGTTGGCAGTGGTATCCCATATGAGCTTAGAACCTTTTTTGAGTAGTCGCATAAATCCAAGGGTTATCTTAGCATAATTTGGGATGAAATGACAAAGAAAGTTTTCCTTCCCTTGCAAAATTTGTAACTGGAAAAACGAGGAAGGAGGAGGGAGATTGAGAATAGCCTGGACCTTTAAAGGATCTACCCTGATCCCTTGACGTGAAACAATAAAGCCTAGAAGTCGGCCGGATTCTATGCAGAAAACACATTTTTGGGGATTCAAGAGTATATGGTAGAACCGACATTGGAGGAAAATGGCGTGGAGGTGTATTGGATGATCTACACGACGCATGGAATGAGCGGGTAAGTCATCTAGATAGGGCTGCACAATGTGCTTGATATCATGGAAGGCGTAAGACATAGCGCGCTGAAAAGTTGCGCCAATGTTCTTTAAACCAAAGGAAGTTTCCGATAGGAAAAAGTGCCCCAGGGACAAATAAAAGAAGTTTTGTGTTGGTCCGTGGGAACGATATTGATTTGATTATATCCGGAGAAACCATCCATTAGAGAGAATATTTCACTTCCAACACAATCGTCGACAATATGGTCGACGAAGGGGGTAAGAAAGTTGTCTTTAGGAAAAGCTTTGTTAATGTCCCTATAATCAATGCACACGCGGATTGTGCCTTGTTTCTTGTCGATTGGGAAAATATTGGAAACCCAGTCAGTGAGAGCCATCGGGTAAATAAAGCCGGCTTTGAGAAGTTTCTCGACTTCAAGCTTGATAGCGGTCACTTTACGTGGGTGGACCAGATGAAGTCGTTGTCGGATGGGTTTAGCGTCTGGGTGTGTCTTAATCTCATGTATCACAATGTCGGGGTCAATACCCGACATTTCTTCATAGCTCCAGGCGAAGACGTCACGAAACTATTTGAAAAGGGACTTGTAGGTGACAATTTCGTCAGGGGAACACGAAGCTCCGATATGCACATTTTCGACAATTCCAGGTTTTATGGATATGTCAAGGGGGATGGTGCATGAGATATTGCTTAAGTTCCCTTCGTAGAACAGATCATGTGTAGACTCGGGAACGGTAGAAATGATGACAACGGTTGACGGGGTCGAGATCCGTTGGTAACCCTTGATGGTGTGTTGTTCCAGGAAGAGGATGGAACGATGATGTCCATTGTCCCACGGATGAGATGATTATGTCTTCCATAACAGACATAATCATCTCATCCGTGGGAAAAATGATGTGGAATGGATCTAGAGATAAATCACCAAGTGAGGGGGTAGAAGGGGTTGTTGATTGAATGGCCTAATAGGCGGATTCGACCGGACTCAAAGGCATTTCATTGCCATAACAAAGATAATCGTCGGGGTTGGGTACCATCCATGGGTCGTGAGATGCAGGGGATCTGTGAATAGAGGTGGAGATCATGTTGATCGATCCGACAGATGGATGTGGAACATCGGGTGGTGGGATGGGGAAAGTACCCATCAATGAGGAATATTTAAGAAGACCCACACCAGCGTTCTCGTATCCGGGGGGGGTTTGCAATGAACGATACATTTATGGTACGTGCATCGGAGTGAAAGAAGGCTAATTGGTCGACGATGACTACCTTTCCGTGATGTGGGAAATGCATGACATGGAAAAGAGTCGACACAATGGCACGCATGGAATCAATCCAGCTACGCCAAGTAGAAGGTTGTAATCAAGAGGAGCGTCAAAGACCTCCACTTCAACTTGGACCGTTTTTCCTTCTAACATAATAGGCAACGAAGGGAGGACACTGTAAGGCTTAAAACCAGAGCCATTGAAGGCTTCAAGCATGTTGTGGAATTCAGTCAAAGGAGGAGAGTCGATGGCTTTCCAGCAGGTAATAGACATGACACACGTCGAGGCACCCTCATCAATAATTGTTCTGCAAATGTTTTTGTCGGAGACAATAACTTGTATTTGGAATGTGAGTTGAGGGGGTAACCTTGGAATGTGATCTTCCAAGTCAAAAATTATTAAATTCGTATCCATAGGGTCGATTCCACCAATAGCTTTCAACAGTGCCTTCCATTGTATAGGAAAACTTTGAAGGACTTCGAGGGCTGACATCGCGGACGGTGCTTGAGCCAGATCTTTGACAATACTGTAGTTCTGGGTAGCATGTGCATGGGGATTGAAAGCCGATTTTTGAACAACACCCTTTGGAGGAGGGAGAATAACTGTATCGAGGCTCGGTCGTTCGAGATGAAGAGGACCGTTGGTAGGTGGAGTCATGGGAGACGGTTGGACCAACGAAGGAGGTATCGCATCAACCTTCTCTTTGGAGGAAGAATAATCTTTGGCTCGAGTGGTAAGTGTGATGTCATTATGTTTTGAATCACCTGTACACATTAAGACATAGGATGTATTGGAGGGGGAATGTTGGTCATGAATGACCAATTGGGCTTGTTGTTGAGAAGGGAAGGGTTGCGACAATACGGCCGGAGTGGGTGGTTTCGTGTTCCCTTGAAGGATCTTAGTGACCTCGGCTCGTCGTGGACAATCCTTGGTGTAGTGATCATCACCACAGATAAGACAAGGGTATCGGGGTTTACGCTTATCCCTATCGTCAACAGGTGGTGTTTTGGTTTTCTCAGTTTGCAAATTATTTTTGTCCTCCTTGTTCTTACCCTTTCCTTTTCTAGATTTGTTTTTACCGGTGGGGGTAGATTGAACAACATTTACCTTAGAAGTCTTGTCGGTGGGAGGGGTACGAGACGGAACATTTTGAACATTAGAAGAAATGGGTTTGGGGTTGTTTCTAGAGGTTTGGATGGAATGAGGTTGGGCATGGAAAGTTCCAATCACATTGTCTGCTGCATGAGAAGCAGTAGGATTAGTTGAAGTAGCAGAAGTAGAAGGACGAGGCACATTAGGGAGTAAGTCGTAAAGAGTACCTGTTTGTGAGTAAACGAGGTCAAGGTATTGAGCACGAATAATTGCCTGCTCTTCTGTGACAACTCCACCCATGGCGATGTCACGAGCAATGTCATTCACGAATGATTTTGTGAACCATTCTGCCAGCAACTGATCGAGAATTTCGAGTTTGATGAGACGTCGTCTCCATCGCCACTCATGAATGTGATATGAGATATGAGTGGCTTTGGTTTGTTTGAAAGAACTCAAAATATCAGTTCCCATTTCGTAGCGGATCGATAACTGATAGTGGGTGAGGAAAGCCATAGCGAGGGTGTTGAAGTCGGCGAAGAAGCCTCATCGTAATTCTATATACCACTTCATGGCGGAACCTGTGAGGGTTCACTGAAAAAGGCATAAACGAATAGAGTCATCCATCAAGGAGTTGGATGAGCACCAAAGGTGAAAAGTCATGACATGATTGTTCGGGTCCTCTCCCGATTTTCCATCGAATTTAGGGATGTCGGATGGTAGTTTGGACGGTATGGTGGGACATTGCGGAGAGTGACGGATCGGATCATTTAAAATCCTCGAAAGATCTGGGAGGTCCAGGGTGGCTAAGAAAGGTAACTATCTATTCACATGTGGGTACTGGTGACTTTGGGGAGGGAGTCCCGTCGATAAACCAGTGGTACCATAAGCAGTCTGCATATAATGCGAATATCAGGGCAGATTCGGTTGTTGGTGTGGAGGCAAGTAATTCATAGGGTTTAACCCTTGAACCGGGGCGTGGGGTTGAGCGTTCGAGCCCCAAATAGGATTAGACGTGCCTGGATATGGTTGGCCTGTACTAGGAGGCATGACAGAGTTAGTTTGAGGTTGTTGCCCCCCAGTCGATGGAGGATTATGTTGTATAAGATGATTCCAATACTGGGCCAAGGATGGAGGTATGTTTTTTCCATAGGGTGGGGTCAGTGGGGGTTTCCCTCCAATCAGGGGTTGTGTCCCAATTGGGATTTGTCTTGCAAGGGGGGGTTGAGTTTGGCCTCCTTGGTGAAATTGTCCACCAACAGGAATCTGGTAACTAGGTGTGAAAGATGGGATGGTGCCACTAGGATCAATGCCTCCAATAGAGGATGGAAGAGGTCCTTTGAAAGGGGGTGGGGGAAGTGTCAGAATGAATCCAGGGAGATGGTGCCCAGAAGGAGTGGAACCACCAGGAGTTCTGGATGTGATTTGCGTAGGCACGGGAATAGAAGCATTCAACGCATGATATCTGGGTGGAAGTGTTGGAGTGACTCTAGGAAAAAGCGGTGTGCCAATGGGGGCTTGGCTAGCTGTTATGATCCTGGTGTGAGGATTCGTAGTATCTGGGACCATCGTGTACTGGACCATTTCCAGAGGGATAGTCAAGATGTGGCTAGCTGGCGGAGCTTCTGTACCAGAGAAATAATAAGCAGTAGTAAAAGGTACTACATCTGGATCAGATGTTTCAGGAATCTCAGGTGTGACTGTGATATCGACGCCTGCTCCTGAGCCAAAGAGATCCCGTCTAAAAATGCCAGCGGTCCAAAAAGGAACTTGACCCTCAGGTCCTAAGAAAGGTCCGGTTGGTGATCCAGAAGACTAAACAACTAAGTCTCTAGAATAATTCACTCGCACAATACGTCTCTCAGAGTCGGGATGAAGTCGAAAGTCCTCTCGAGAATTGGAAATTCGGAACCATTCTAGAGAGTTAGTTCTTTCCACTTGTGGAGTGGCAACATCTTGGACTTCACTCTGTTGAGGAGAGCCCTCCGGTGAGTTGGTAGGAAAGGGTTGAGAACTTTCCAGATTTTCTGGGGGTAAGCCTTGCATTCTACGTGAATGGCGTGGAGGGTCAATTGTGATCGAGTTAGAAACTTACGAAGGAAATTCTATGGTCAACTTGGGTGAACAAACAACATGCGCTAGTACAAATCTAGGAAGCAAAACCAAGCAAACAAGACCTTCTAATTCCGAAGTCACTAGTTGGTGATGAAATCCAACGTCACAACAACGAGACAACAAGGGGTTGGGCTAGGGTGGAAAATTTATGTTGACGACCTGCTTAACGGACTTACACCCTGGTGCAAGCTCCCACACATAATTGTGGGTATAGCCTCCAAGGAGCCCGAGTGAGTTTGGCCAACGTCGATTCTGGGTACCATGAAGACTTGCCCCTTCACAATCACTTTGTGTAAGACCCTAAGAAGATAGGCTACTAAGGTTACCACCAACAAAATAATGCCTGGGGCAACAGTCGACAGTCCGATCCACACGCAAGGGCAGGGTATCTAGCCCGAAATCAGCTTGAGAGGCTTCCACTCATCATTGTGGGTATACCTTCAAGTGACCCCCGTAATACGTGCAATCTCTACACCGATATCAACAAAGAAGGGTGAGTAACCTTGTCAATTTCGATGCGACCTCAGGTTTGACCGTTGTGTGAGAAGGGCTTCCCAGGACAAAATGTTGCAAATGGAATTTGACACTCCTTATCACAAGATTCTATTGTGTTTTTTTTGCTTTGGAGAGTGTGTATCACTGCCTATTCCAAAGCTCTAGCCTAGCTAATGTTGATGTAAAAGAACCCTAGAAAAAGTTACTAGTTAAATTTTAAAATTGTGCAATATTATTAAAGGTTGTTGTTACTCAAAAGGAGACAGAAATGAAACCGGTGTTGTGTGAGACTCTGACCCAACAATGCAAAAATAGGAATGAATGGTACAAATTTTTGTTCGATGAATCCTATTTATAGGAGGGAAAGAGGAGTTTTATGGAACAATGTGAACTACGAAGTATGATCTTCTCGGAAATGCAATATCAAACAATCATGAACAATGCAAATTCTCTATTCGTTCTATTTCAACAATTGAATGCTAATATTTTCGAATAAAAAGTTACTTAAAAAGGAGAAAATGTCTTTAATTTTTATTAGAAACCAAACAACAGTGGTGGAACTAAGAAAAAACAAGCAACCAACGAAAAAGAAATACCCAACAAACACCCAAACTAATCTTTCAATGAAGACAAAAATAACAAACTGACAAGACCAATCTCTTCAAATTCACATGGGTAACAATTTTCCAAGTAATGAGCAATTGAAAAAGACAATTAATCCCAACTCTTAAACCGATCACCGGCTCCTAACCAAACAAGCACTTGGATTTCAGAACCAGAGATTATATCCTTGTTAAGAAAAGGTCAAGAGGTAACAGTTGAGAAAAAATGAATAAGAAGAGCTTTTGATTTCTGAAGACTAATCATTCATGAGATTCAAAGTCAAGAAACAATCAATCACTGGCCAGAGAAGTTCTTTCCAGACACAAACAAATTTGGGCATCTGAGGATACAAAAAACCTTAATCCAAAAAATTTGCAAATGGGTTTGCAGGCTGGCAGTGGGGTACAGTGCGAGAATCAAGGATTCTCGCAGGCTAAACACAAGCAGAGTGCAAGAAGTTCGCACTGAACTGAAAAGCAGGGTGCGAACTTTAGTGGTTCTCGTAGGCTATAGAAGGGTGCAGTGCGAGAAGGCCTGAAATTAAGAAAAAATTGGAAAAAGGACAAAAAATTTGAAGGAACTTCTGGACCCATGGAGTCTATAAGGGTCTCCTCAAGACTCAGAGATTGATGGAAATGAAAAATGGTAAGTTAAGATCAAATGGCCAAGGAAAAACCACCAAAAATGGGTTGTATCTCCAGTGGAGTCGCCAATTTTGTTATCGGACAAATTGGTAGGTGTGGACACCAACAGATCTCCCTAGATCCACCTGGATCTAGAACAAAACAAGACAAGACACGACTCTTTCCGTAAGTTGTAGCCATTGAATCTACTAATAGGAAGGAATAAGTGACCTACCTTTATATCACTTCCTTAGGTCTTTGTTGTTCCCGCTTCGCTCCAGTGCTCTCGTGAAGTCAAGTCCAAGACAACACAAACCAACCAAAGTGAAGATAGTAAAATACATTCAATGTCAACCTATGCATATGATCAAGGAGTTATGCAATAAAGTAAGAGTGACTTTATGGGAAAGGGACATGTCGTTGTATCATATTAATTGAAAGTAGAAGATACAACCTGATCGCCTTGATGTTGCAAGCTTCCTTTCAGTGACCCTTGGTTCCAACACACACACTTGCTCTGTACTTGCATGAAGAAGATTCAATACCTCTTGATAGACCAGATAGAGTCTTCAAGATTCTATCCAAGCAGGGTTCTTCACACAATTCTTTCACCAATTCTTCATTCAATCTTGCTTAACCTTTTCCATGAGAAACCTTTCAATATATAGGAGAAGGAGAGATGGTTACATGGATGAGGATGATCCCACCAAATCTGAGAAGTCAATAGAATGAAAACCATGTGAATGCCAACTCATTTTCTAGAAGATTCCCTTCTAAAACCCTCGAGACCTCTTCTCCTTTCCAAGCTTAAAAACAGGTTCACACCCTATCTATAGAGCAGACTGCGAGAAGTTCGCACCCTAAGTGTGGGTGGCCTGCGAGAATGAAGGATTCTCGCACCCTATACCATTGGCAGCCTGCGAACTCATCTTAAAAATATGTTTTTGGAAGAAGACATGAGTCACTTTTCTCAAGCAAAAGGTCCTTGTTGGGAGCCTGAATACATCATTGTTGAGACATCACCAGAGTGACCAAAATCACGTGTAACACTACTTTCCAAACTATTTTCCTAGGAGGGGAAAAACATTCCATTTTTTAGATTGGAGACATGATATTGGGTGGCTAGGGCATGGTGGTGAGGTGCTACTCTTTGACATATGGACAAAAGAGTCTTCACCATGATATGAGTTACTAGATGCTTGACACATGGCCTTTGGAGGCCGTTCCATGCTTCTCCAACACCAACGACCTCCTCAAAGTGGAAAAACGTCCCCTAAAGGGGTGACGTCCTCCTAAATTAGGGTTTAATTTGTGCAAAAGATGAAATTTTAAGTGAATTGTTTAATATAATTTTTTTAAGGGGGAAATATTAGGGTTGTTGACCCCTAATCTTGTGTTTTACTACTTAATTTGTGGACAAACTATGTTAGCTACTTTTAGTATAAATAGAGATCATAAGATCTCATTTTGAACATAACTCTATCTCTTGTGAGAGGCTTGGTCTGAAATATTTGGCCCTCTTGGATCTTTTATCTCTCGTGCACTTGTTTTATGACTATGTTATGAATGGTTGATGGAGGAATGCCTAGCACTAGCTTTGGATGATGCTTTCTATCTCTTGTGGTGAATTGGCATAGCATTTCTCTTGATCTTGGTATGGTTTTTACTCTCTTGCTATCATTTTATTCAATTCAAGTATTGTTATGCTAGGAGCTAGGTGGGAAGTATAATGGCATACAACCCCACCATATCCTTCATCATTTTATTTGCTTCATCTCATTGATTAAGGGTTTGCTAAGAGAAGTATAAGGGCATACACCCTCTTAGCTTAAACCCTAGCTTAGAGAAACTTGCCTTGGGAAGTAAAAGGGATTACACCCCCAAGGAGGTAGCGTCTCTAAGCTCCTTGTGACTCCATTAAACCAATAGTAAAGGAACTATTCATTGATTTGTTGGATTGGAGAAATAAAATATTGCATTGGGAAATGTGATTTTCAGTGATTTTTACTTCTTGCAAAGTGGATTGTTTTCCTTGTGACTTGGGAACCTCATAGCCACTAGGGCATCCCCATATAGGGGGTACTTATTTACTCTATTATAAAATTTCATATTAATCCATTAGGGATGCAAAAACCCTAACTTACTTGCTTGAATAACTCTCTTATCAAGCATTGGATTTTGCTCAAAGTTTGCATATTTTTTCTCCTTGGTCCAATGCACTTTTTGGCAAAGTTTCGGGAGATTTCAGTAGCTGATTTCATTTATGTAATACATTGAATTTTACATCCATAAGGTTGATATAATTTTATGCAGACAAGTGTTTACAACAGATTTATCTTTTATGCTAAGAGTATTGGTTTTTTATCTTGAGTTTAGCTAGCCATTTACTAGTTTTTCTCTTGCATTTTCTACTTGATCTTTAGCATTTATTAAGAAGATTATGGTACCTTTTTATTTCTGATATACACTTTTATATATTTCTTCAAATTAGGGAAAAAAATATTAACTTTCTGATCCAACTAACATATACTAATGCAAAGTGTATTTTCTTGTGTCTCAGGAAGGTACAATCATCCGAACAAGTGTTATACATGTGGGGAAACAATTACTTGACTTGCAAGGCATCTCTTTCCACATTTCACTCCATTTATACTTGACCTATAGGGGCTTCATTTCCATCTAAATCCATCTCCATCTCAATCCCCCTAGGATCATCGGGATCGCCTCCCTAGAGTGACCTAGTCACCCTTGAAGTGTGAGACCTACATCAAGGTGAAATTGGGTGTAGGATTACCAAGTTGTAGCACTTGTTTCGTGGTTGGGTCAAGATTTTCCCAACCTACAACTTGCGCTATAAAAATTTTACGTCGTTGTCGGGGAAGATTTGGAATCTTCTTCGTACCCTAATGACACTTTGGTAATCTATCCCAGGCCTTTTCCTTAGCTTACCTGGTGACTCCACTCGAGGAACGTTCTCTTTCCACCTTCCTTGATGAGTTCATTTTGAAATTCATCTGGCGACTCCACCTTCCTAGAACCAGTCTTTCCCCAAACCTTTTCCCCCTAGGAGGTTCAAGCCTTATAAGGTTTACCAAAGAAGGCCTCCTCTCAAGTCTTGTTTTGCTAAAACCCTTTTCCATAAATCCCTTCCCTTGGTCCAATGGATCTCCCTTGGGAAAGAGACCTCTACAAACCCCTTAACATTGCCAATATCCAAGGTTACCCTAACCAGATGCTAACATATGTCAACAAGTGGTTGCCAAAGTTCCGAGGAAACAATGTGATAACTGTCGAAGACCACATTTATGTCATGGGATGAGATATGGACAATGCAGGTATATATCATGAAGATGTGGCCATGAGAATATTTGCCTCATCATTGACTAAGAAATCCCTTGATTGGTTTATGGGACTCCCTGATAATCAGATCACGACCTATGATTCCTTTTCGCCTTATTTAAAAGAAGATGGTCAAAAAAAGTAGATGGTGGGACACTTGGGACTTAGTTCAATCAAATATATAAAAAGGAGAATGAAATGGTAAGAGAACTCATTTCAAGATTTGACATGTTGTACAATCAAATTCCAACAGATTATCGTCATACAACATCATCAGTTCGCCTCCTTTACATGAATGTCTTTGAAGGGAAGTTCGGGTACATTCTTAAATATAAAAATCCCACATCATTGGAAGAATCTAAATAATTTAGTATCGACATTGAAGAGAATCTCCTTGATTCAAAAATAGAAGTTTTTCAGTACCCTCGCAACAAGACAGAATCAAGGATGAAGGTTTCCAAAAATAGTGTTCCTGACCTGATTGCTCTCCTAACTCAAAAGATAGACTAGATGAATACTCGGCTTGTCCAGGTGAAGAATCGATTTATGAAACATATGACTATAGTGGAAAGAAACCAATCTACTCCCAGACCTTAGTTTTCCAAACAACAGAGAGATGCCACTGGTTGGAAACCAAGACCTCAACAAGAGGCAAAGGCCTTGGATACTTTGAAACTTGTTGGGGCAGTTGATATAGAAGCTTGGTGTCTCCCATGCCAAGAACCCCATAGGGAATATGAATGCCCCCGAAAAGATGAAGATTATCTCGGAGATATAAAATTCATGATTTGTAATATCAACGATGAACAGGTTACTCAAGAGCAGATCAATGAATCCAAAAGAATAGGAGAAAGAGAGGGGAGAATTTGTGCCTTAAATAAACTAACAGGTGATCAGAAGAAGGAATTGAGGAGGAGGGAAATTCTAACCTACAAAAGAAAAATGCTTCATCCCCTTCGTCACAACCCGATACTCCTCTTCCACCAATAGAAAAGGTGGCTCCACCACCTCCACCACTGGTATGTGAGTTTCTTCCTAAGACAACTCTTGTACATGACATTCAGCTGAATATTGATGTTGCAAACAGGTTTGGAAAACTGAATATGACGGTCCCATTGACAGAGATGTGTAATATCGCTTCTGTAAAAAGGGAAATTTTGAAAATATTAGAGGTACCAACTAAGAAGGAGGATCCTCCCATCATGTTAAACACTATGTATCTCGATCGACCAAGGGACAAGAACCCTCCTTTCTATCTATCATTAGGCGTGAATGACCTCCGTTTGAACAACTGCATGCTTGATTGAGGGGCCTCAAAAAATGTCATATCATTGAAGGTAATGAAACAACTTGGTTTGAAGACAACCTGACCTTATGGAAATGTGTGTGGTATTGATTCTAGAAAGGCCAAAGTCCTCTGGGTATGTGAGGACATTGAGATTTTCTTGATTGATTTTCCACATATCAAAATTCTCATGGACATAGTAGTGATCGACATTCCAGACACTTGGGGGATGATTTTATCTACGAGTTGATCTACTGCTCTTGGGGGTTTCATTAGCATGGATCTCACCCATGCACACATTCCTATGGAGGACACCACTTTTCAGAGACTATACAATCGAGAGAAAGATGATAGATACATGATGAATCCTAATGGTCCTGATTATGCCAGCGAATATGATTATGATGTACTCCCACAGACCATTGAGTATGATCCATTTGAGCTACCTTTTATGCAGGAGGACTCCATAGACATGATTCTTCCATGGATAGATCAATACAAATACAAACTTGCAAAATACCATGGGAAGGAGCCAGGGTCTATCCAAATTCTGAAGAAGGAAGATAAGATAAATGAAGAATTCATCGAAGATACAGTTCACACAGAGCCTCCATAGGATGAGAATACACCTTGCATCGATTTTAATGAAGGAAATATTGTGCTTATGTGCAAGCTCGAATACGAACAAAAAGACAACAATTCTTGGCTTGGCCCTTACATCATCAAGAAGAAGTCTGACAAAGAAAGGTAATATCTAACAACATTATACGGGAGAAGGATGTCACTACTAGTAGATGTGTATCTTCTCCAACCTCACATATAGGTCACATGAATTATTCAGGAATAGTGCCCCAGGTAAGTAGGTAAGTCATTTTGATTCCCTGCATTTTCATATTGATTGCTCATACTAGTTTAGATGCATTTCATATTCATTTTACTCTACTTGCATATTTATTTCATGCTTAGTTTAGATTTTTTGAGAAAAAATGCCAAAAAAAAAATAATCTAGCTTAGTTGTTTTGGATTATGATCATATGAGAACAACGATGAGTAGGCCATGTTGCACTTGACAGTTTGATGTTTCCTTGTAGGAACATGTCTACCAAGAGATGTTGTGGTTCTCATGCACATGTCCCCAAGTAGGAGTCAAATGTTATCCCCATTTTGTGGATAACTAAGGAGATGATGTCTCGAGGCCCTCAGGTTGCAGATATGGATTTTCAAGAGACTACATGACCAATGGTACCCTTTGCACAGATGGAAAGTTTGTTGATGATTGCAGCTATGTGAGACATTCTCTAGCTTACAAACCTATGATATGTGGATCATTGCAGCTATGTGAGTCTTTCTCCAGCTTAAAAACCTGAGAGAAATCCCCTCAGAAGGGTACGTGGTTCCTACCTGAGATAGAGTTGGAACGTAGAGATGACCTGCTCCATTCATACAGTTGAGAAGAACTTCAGATGATTATCCAGTGGGAAAGGTGATCTGTTGAGTTAGACGTGCCTGTGGCTGAGCACAAGGTGAATGTGTGAAATCCAAAAGTGTTGGTTGCATTGTCATGTGAACATAAATGAAGATGATGTATTAGCCTCCTCTAAGCAGCAAAGTTGACAAGAAACTCTAGATGACTCTCCTTTGTGAGGCAGTGGGAGATAAGATCCGTAGAGTGGACGTGCATGCGGACGAGCACAGGTGAATGTGTGAATATCTCGTTCTCCTGTGTAATGCAGTGAGCTAGAGATATGGACATCCCTATGGATGTGACCCTAGTGGATGAGCATTAGTGGGTGTATCATATCCCTTTCTATATTGTTCAAGAGTTAGACCTGCCTGTAACCCTAATTGTAATGTAAAGGGTACAGGTCGGCCCCACCTTAATGTGATTAGTAACAAATGTAAAAGATAATTAATCTGGTTAATATTAATTATAATGTGACTTAGAGAGGTCGGCCCTGTTGTTCCAATAGACACTTATGTTGATAGGACAAGTCTAATATAAGTAAAGGAAGATTCCCCATTGTGGAATCATATCCTTCACACAAATTTGGAAATTTCAGCAAGTACATTCTCTTCGGAAAAGTGTACACGTCTCTTGGGCGCTAGTATTCTAGGGTTTGAGCACTCTCTTGTGTGTTAATTCTTATTGGTGGTGAAGGTATTTCTCTTGAATATTATAGCAAAGAATTTGGCTAGGTTTTCTTCCCTTGTTGAGAAGGTTTTCCCAGGATACTTCTTGTGTTCTTGTGCATGGTGTTTCTTCTTGTGATCTTGGATGTTGCAACATAATTGTTTATGGTTAAGACAAATGCAAAATTGAAATGAACTACATGATTAAACTAGTTTATTGAAAAATCAACATGGTATCAGAGCATAGGTCTTGAAGATCCCATTGCACAAACACTTTACAGCCATTCTCTCTCACTTCTGGAGAAACCGTACGACCCTCATAGGGTTTCCAGAAATTTCGTACGACCTACTCTTCTGAGGGGTTTCAACACTTAAAATTTGGACGTTGGGGCTAAAAAGGACATAGGAGTGTACTATCTCCTTCAGTGCACCTCCAACAAGTCTCAGATTGCATTTCCGAGCATTTTGATTTTTTGGCCCTAGGGTTTCGCCAATTTCTGCAGAAAAGTTCAGAATTGTATTTCTACAACTCCTTGAAGAATCTCTTCAGATTATCAAGAATATTATATTTCTCAAGGCTTATTGTTGGCAGTCATAATCCCAACAAAACCTAAAAGTGCTAGCCTAGCCTAGCCATTAGGTTTTCTAGCCTGGTTGACAAGGGTGTTTTGAAGATGAGCAAAATCACGATGGGAGGAAATCTTGATGATTCAAGAAAGCACAGTTCCAGGAAGACAAGACCTCAAGGAAATGAAGACATCAACATCTCAGCACTCTCAGGTATGGTTCCTATCAATGACAATACTTAGCTAATTGACAGTGGTGCCTCTAGGCACATGACCAGTATCAGAAACCATCTAACACACTTCGTTGAGAAAGAGACACATCTACATGTTGTTCTTGGAGATGATGCTAGATATAATGTGAGAGGAGTTGGAACTTCTACCTTCCAACTAGATTCAGACATGCATCTTAAATTAGAAGAAGTACTATATGTACCCGGAATGAAGAGAAACCTTGTCTCTATTTCGGCCTTGGAAAACAAAGGCTACAAAATTACTTTCTCAAAAGGAAGAGTTCTTGCATGGCACAAAGACTCTCATATAATCTCTTCCAAAGTAATTTGTGTCTGAGAAAACAACTTGTACAAATTGACCATCAAACCAGTCCAAGCCTTATTAAATGACACTATCAGTTTGAGTGAGTTATGGCATAGAAGACTTGCTCACATTCATTATAGAGCTCTTCCAGCTCTAGGAAAAATGGTAACAAGTCTACCAAATATACAGATTCAACATAAAGGTGTTTGCAAAGGTTGTGCCCTTGGAAAAAATGTTAAAGGATCCTTTCCAAGCAGTGACAATAGATCCAAGGAAATCGTGGACTTGATACATTCATACGTATGTGGGCCAATGACTGTTGCATCTCTAAATGGTACTTGTACTATGTACTCTTCATAGACGATCACTCTAGGAAAACCTGGATTTACTTTCTAAAGAATAAGGATGGAGTCCTTGCAAAATTTCAAGAATTCAAGCTCAGATTGAGAACCAGACCGGAAGAAAAATCAAAATATTAAGATCAGATAATGGAGGGGAATACACCTCAAAAGAATTCAACAGTTTTTGTATTGAAGAAAGAATCAAGAGGGATTTGACTATGACAAGACTTTTGCACCAGTAGCCATATATACCTCCATCCGATCTATCATTGCACTAGTTGCTTCCATGGTTTGGAAGCTACATCAGATGGATATAACGACAACTTTTCTCAATGGTGAAATTGAGGAAGAATTTTATATTGAGCAGCCAGAAGGTTTTGTTGTACACAACGAAAAATCTCATGTATGTAGGTTGAAGAAATCCCTATATGGTCTAAAACAAGCACCGTGCTTGGGATGAGAAAATGGAAGGATTTCTGATGAGTTTGGGCTTCAACAAAAGTGCAGCTGATGAAAACTTGTATTATCACATTGACGACAATGAGTGTTTGGTTTTGGTCTTATATGTGGACGATCTTTTCCTCACTAATTCAGAGAGATTCATTGTTGAATGCAAGCAAGCATTGTCTGCCAAAATTGAAATGAAGGATTTGGGCCTAATGTATTATTTCTTGGGACTAGAAGTATGGCAGAAAACAAATGAGATTTTCCCAAGTCAAGGAAAATATACTATGGAGATAATGAAAAAGTTTAGTATGAAAAAATGCAAATCCATGACTACTCCAATGGTAATGGATTTAAAGAAAATGAGTGACACTAATTCAGGAGATGTAGATCCACATTTATACTTGCAGTTGATTGGATCTCTAATGTATCTGGTTAACACCATACCAGACATTTTCTATGCAGTGAATGTGCTTAGCCAATTTATGAGACAACCAAAACATACACACTGGATAGATGCAAAACACGTATTGAGATACTTACGAGGAACAATTGGTTATGACCTGATATATGCATCCAAAGTGGACTTAATCCTGCAAGGATATGTCGATGCAGATTGGGCAGGAAGTGCAGTAGACTGAAAGAACACCTCTGGTTGTTTCTTTACCTTAGAATCATCCATGGTTTCCTAGTGTAGTAGAAAACAAAGCTCTGTGGATTTAAGCACAACAGAGACAGAGTACATTGCACTAAGTGTGGAAGTTTGTGAAGCAGTATGGCTACGCAAACTCTTGATTGACTTGTTCGATCATGAGATGGATCTGACTATTATTCATTGTGATAACCAGAGTTGTGTAAAGCTCTCCGAGAACCCAGGGTTTCATGACAGATCGAAACACATTGAAATCAAGTATCACTGTATCAGAGACATGGTGCAGAGAAAGACAATACACGTGCAGTATATTTCTACTCATGAACAAATTGTCGATATCTTCACTAAACAACTTGCCAAGACAAAGTTCGAGTATTTCCATGAGAGACTTGGCCTGATGGAAAATGCATCCCTAACTGATGATTGCAGCTATGTGAGACATTCTCCAGCTTACAAACATGTAAGATGTAGATCATTACAGCTATGTGAGTCTTTCTCCATCTTAAAAACCTGAGAGAAATCCCCTAAGAAGGGTACATGGTTCCTACCTGAGACAGAGCTGGACCATAGAGATGACCTCCTCCATTCAGAGAGTTGATAAGAACTCCAGATGATTTTCCAGTGGGAAAGGCGATCTATTGAGTTAGACGTGCATGTGTCTAAGCACAAGGTAAACGTGTGAAATCCCAATGTGTTGGGTGAATCGTTATGTGAAAAGAAATGAATATGATGTATTATCCTCCTCTGAGCAGCAGAGTTGACGAGAAACTCCAGATGACTCTCATGTGTGAGGCATTGGGAAAGAAGATCTATAGAGTGGACGTGCATGTGGACGATCACAGGTGAACGTGTGAATATCTGGTTCTCATGTGTAATGCAGTGAGCCATAGATATGGACATCCCTATGGATGTGCCCCTAGTGGATGAGCACTAGTGAGTGTATCAGATCCCTTACTATATTGTTCAAGAATCAGACCTACCTGCAACCCTCATTGTAATGTAAAGGGTACAGGTCAACCCTGCCTTAATGTGATTAGTAACAAATGTAAAAGATAATTAATTTGGTTAATATTAATTATAATGTGACTTAGAGAGGTCGGTCTTGTTGTGCCAATAGACACTTTTGTTGATAGGACAAGTCTAATATAAGTAAAGGAAGATTCCCCATTGTGGAATCATATCCTTCACACAAGTTTGGAAATTTCAGCAAGTACATTCTCTTGGGAAAAGTGCGCACTCTCTTTGGCGCTAGTCTTCTAGGGTTTGAGCACTCTCTTGTGTGCTAAGTCTTATTGGTGGTGAAGGCATTTCTCTTGAATGTTATAGAAAATGATTTGGTTTGGTTTTCTTCCCTTGTTGAGAAGGGTTTCCCAGGATACTTCTTGTGTTCTTGTGCATGGTGTTTCTTCTTGTGATCTTGGATGTTGCAACATAATTGTTTATGGTTAAGACAAATGAAAAAATGAAATGAACTACATGCTTAACCTATTTTATTGAAAAATCAACAAAACCCACTCACTACCACAGATGGTCACAGGTTTACAGATGGCATCCACCACACCAGCTGGCTTCTGGAAGGAAGTGGGCCTTGCTCCATGAGATACAAGTCAATATTATGGTGAGCATCATTTCAATAACTAAGCCATTTGATTATGTTGTATCTTAGATTGCTCTATATTTCATGATATGTGCTTGGACATTCTGCCTTTTTCCCTACTTCACCTTGGTGGTTGACATTGTGCCCTAGTAAGTGGTCTTCTTTGGGAATGGGTTTTCTACTGAGAAATCCCTTACTGAGATATCGTACCATTCCTGACCATACTTACCATTTTCCATCATTATTCCCCTCCATTTCCTTATATCTTGGGATTTTAGGGTGTATTGACCCAAGAAGGGGTTGTCCCTCATTCTATGGGAAGAAGGGGATAAAGTCCCAGAGGGGTTGGTGTTGGGTAAAAGATAAAAGCCTTATATAAACCTTCCATATAATTTGCTCATGGATCACCCAAGAAAGCAACGAAACACTTATCTTTGAATAAAGGGGACCCGCAATATAATAAAGAAATGATTAAAAGGTTAGTTGAAGGATAGGAGGTCTCATCATGAGCCGACCTATCACGTCCATGGATATCTAGTGGTATGACATTTTCATCATTTGGTCACCAAACTAGGGCAATGGCTCTCAGTTACATGGCAGAGAGAAAGGGGGTCTCATTATGAGCCAACCTTCTCATTTACATTAGGTGTGTGTAGGTGACATTTTCATAACCTGGTCACCATGCCAAGGAAGTGACCTTTAATCTCTCCTTATTATATTATGAGAGAAAATATAAAGAAAGAAAGAAAAAAGGAAATTGATGGACTTGGAAAAATTGCATTGGGGACGAAGGTACCACTCACCCTCTACAAAGGCACCCATGAATGAGACATTATGAACCCTAGTATGTCATGATCCCTATTCCCATTGAGTCTTGACCCCATCCACCTCATACAATTTACATAGCTTAGAGAGAGACCACTCGGAAGCTCTCCTTGACCTAGGGAAAGATCTACCCAATAGGACACCTCATCAACCCTCCCATACTTAAGCTTGACAAGTCGCATAGTGTCTTTGAGTTGTTAATTGTTTGATATGGTGATCTTTGATGCACATGCTTAGATGGCTTACTTATTGATTGGATTAACTTATCGTGATGTTATGACTTGATATCCTTGGAGGGCGTGTTCATTTGTCTTTGCAGGACCTAGCTGGTGGACAATTTTGGAAGAACAAGCCTAGCTTGGGCTTCCATGGGGATACAAGCCCACAGGTTGGATTCCAGGAGCCCGCATGGCAGATGAGAGAGATCAAACTTGGACGACCTTGATGATGAGTTGGACAACCTAGCCCACCCCCTACTTGCCAAATGATTTTCCCATGAGGGGAAAAACGTGGAAAAAATATTCTTCACCATGATATGAGTGCCTAGATCATTGACACATGGCCTTTGGAGGTCCTTCCATGCTTCTCCAACACCAACGACCTCCTCAAAGTGGAAAAACATCCCCTAAAAGAGTGACGTCCTCCTAAATTAGGATTTAATTTGAGAAAAAGATGAAATTTTAAGTGAATTATTTAATAGTATTTTGTTAAGGGGGAAAGATTAGGGTTGTTGACCCCTAATATTTTGTTTTACTCTTTAATTTGTGGACAAACTATGTTAGCTACTTTTAGTATAAATAGAGATCATAAGATCTCATTTTGAACATAACTCTCCCTCTTGTGAGAGGCTTGGTCTGAAATTTTCGGCCCTCTTGGACCTTTTATCTCTTGTGCACTTGTTTTATGGCTATTTTATGAATGGTTGATGGAGGAATGCCTAGCGCTAGATTTGCATGATGCTTTCTAGCTCTTATGGTGAATTGTCTTAGCATTTCTCTTTATCTTGGTATGGTTTTTACTCTCTTGCTATCATTTTATTCAAGTCAAGTATTGTTATTCTATGAGCTAGGTGGGAAGTATAAGGGCATACACCCCCACCATAGCCTTCATCATTTTATTTGCTTCATCTCATTGATCAAGGGTTTGCTAAGAGAAGTATAAGGGCATACACCCTCTTCGCTGAAACCCTAGCTTAGAGAAATTTTCATTGGGAATTAAAAGGGATTACACCCCCAAGGAGATAGCTTCTATAAGCTCCTTATGACTCCATTGACCCAATAGTAAAGTAACTAGTCATTGATTTATTGCATTGGAGAAATAAAATATTGCATTGGAAAACGTGATTTTCAGTCATTTTTACTTCTTGCAAAGTGGATTGTTTTCCTTGTGCCTTGGGCACCTCACAACCACTAGGACGTCCCCATATAGGGGATACTTATTTTTTATGTTAAAAATTGCATCTTCTGTCATTATGGTTGTAGAAACCTTAACTTACTTGCTTGAATAACTCTCTTATCAACCATTGGATTTTGCTCAAAGTTTGCACACTTGTTCTCCTTGGTCCAACACACTTTTTGGAAACATTTGAGGATATTTCAGTGCCTAATTTTCTTGTTGTAATACATTGAATGTTGCAGGAATAAGGCTGATATAATTTTCTGCAGACAAGTGTTTACAACATCCTTATTATTTTTTCTAAGAGTATTGATTTTTCATCTT
>ML800288.1:113607-128411 GCA_009831015.1 Picea engelmannii
GAATGTAGATGGATAATTAAATCATTGTATGTATTATGAGTGGTTTGCTTTGTGTGTTTTACGTTCAGTTCTTACATTCACATTTCATTTCATTTGCATGGTTTGAATTTACATTTCATTTTCTATTTGTTTGATTGATTTTCTCTTTAGCTAGTTTTCTTTAATTTGGCTTTTCCATAGTTTAAATTTCTTTTTATTTATGCACTTTGATTTTATCTCTAGTTTTGCTTTCATTCATTTGGAAGTGTGCTTGCCGGATTTAGAATAGGCTAGACTAGGCTCCAATCCTGCATTTCATGTACTTGCACCTCTAAGTCTATGAATCCCTGGTTGATAATTTAATGTTGGGAATTAATAGTGCATATATTTAGCCCCACATTTTTGGCATCATTGTCAGGGAGGTGCTAAAGGGATTGAAGTCTAGGTAGGTAGGTTTCTTTTAAATTACAACTTGGTGGAGGAGAAACAGTAAGACAAGAGGTAAGTGTTGATATTATGGTAGCTTCGGGAGGTATGAACCTCTATTGTGACCTTTGACAATATTAGAATATTACGGAAGGAAGCAAATAAATGAATGTAACCCTAGACGAGATGTCGGCTGAAGAAAGATAATTAATATGAATTATGTATGTACCAGAAGGAGAAGTCGGTTCAGGCAAGTCTGCCAGGAATACTATAAATACAGGGCGCCAGTCTCTCATTTGTCACATTCTCATAATTGCAGAAGTCACTTGTGCGCACTGCAGTCTGGCAGTCTTGTGTGCAATTTCTGGGGAAGGTGTTGTGCCAGTTTTGGGTTGGACTATCTGATCAGCTTTGGTTACTTTCTTGCTTGGTGCATTAGCCTTGTTTGGCTATTGGATTGCTACCAGATTCTTCTCACTTTCAAAGTCAAGGTGCTCGGAGGGTGGCTTCGACCTATGGTTAGGTGACAATAGTGATATTGTCAATGGTAAAACGAGCACATCCTTTCATATTCTAACAGGTTATGGGCCCACACCTCCTTCATTCAATCTAAACGTTGGAAAGAAACATAGCCATTAGGATATTGAGCTCGCTAAGGAACTGTCGCTAGGGTTACTAGCAGGAGTAGCTTCCAAGGCATTGTTGCTAGGGTTACTAGCAGGAGCAGCTTCCAAGACACTGACGCTAGGGTTACTAGCAAGAGCAGTTGCAGAAACCCTAAATCTCAGATCTGACACCTTGTGATGGAGCATCTCGCTCAAGGAGAAGATATTCAAATGCACCCTAGTTCAACGCACCTTTTGGCTCTCTCAGAAGACAGAAACATCAGAGTTGAAGTTTTGGATCAAGGCATGACCAGCTACCAATCAACCGAAGACATGAGTGAAAAGATCAGTCTTCTACACTACTCAACACTCACTGGAATGATTGAAGATGGCATGTGGATAATCGATAGTGGAGCTTCTAGGCACATGATGGGAGATCAAGCCAGACTCTCAAATCTAAATGAGAAGAAGACATCGTACAAGGTAGAGCTTGGAGATAAAAGCACTTACCTAGTCGAAGGATTTTGACAAGCCTCCGTCAAGTTGAAAACATGTAACAATGATCACTTAAGCAATGTTTTATATGTACCTGGTTTAGAAAAGAATCCCTTATCCATATCTTGCCTAGAAGACAAAGGAAACAGAATAACTTTCGTAGATGGAAAAGTGTTATCATGGCATAAAGACTCCAGCATAGAGAATGCTAGGGTTATTTGAAACCGTGAAGGAAATCTGTATAGACTACTAGAACGAAATGAAGAAGCTCTCATACATGACGAAGTCAATCCCAATGAACTTTAGCATAGAAGGTACACTCACGTTAATTATCAAGCATTACCTTTTCTTAGAAAGATGGTTGAAGGAATACCAGAATTACAGTCTACACATGAAGGAATTTGCAAAGGTTGTGCTCTTGGAAAGAATATCAAGAAACCATTTCCAAGAAGCAACAATAGATCTAAGGAGATTCTAGATTTAATACACTCAGATGTTTGCGGTCCGATGCCAGTCGGATCTCTAAGAGAATCTCTTTACTACGTAATCTTCATAGACGATTATTCAAGAAAGACTTGGTTGTATCTACCGAAGAAAAAAGATGAAGTATTCAGCAAGTTTCAAGAATTCAAAGCAGAGATAGAAAACCTCACGAACAAGAAGATCAAGACCTTAAGAACATATAATGGAGGAGAATACACATCAAAGGAATTTGTTGCATTCTGCAAATCGACAGGGATTAGGAGGGACCTAACTGCTCCTCATAATCCTCAACATAATGGCGTAGCAGAAAGAAATAACGGATCTATCAAAGAAACCGTAAAAGAACTACTAAATGATCAAGGTCTATCCATTTTCTTGTGGGGAGAAGCAACCATGACAGCAATATATGTGCAGAATAGAAGTCCTCACCGTATATTGAAGGAAATGACTCCAGAAGAAGCTTTCTCGGGTAAGAAACCCAATGTGGAAAACCTAAGAATATTTGGATGTCCTGTTTACTCTCACATTCCCAAGGATAAAAGAAATAAACTAAAACCATCAGGAAAGAAGGGGATATTCGTGGGATATAACGATTCATCCAAGGCTTATAGAATCTATATTCCAGAACAACATAAGATCGAAGTCACTAGAGATGTGACATTCAATGAAAAGATGGCTTTCAAGAAATCTATAGAAGAAACGATAGAAGAAGAAGAGAATGAAGAACCTACTGAAGAAAGCACAGAAAACCAAGATGACGAAAAAGAACAACCTAATCATCCTATGCAACCTTGTAAGACCATTGATTCAGACAACATACCTAAGACCAGGAAACAACCAGCTTGGCTTGAATCTACTTTACAAGACGGAGAAAGACTTAAGGTTCCCGAAGGAACATTCAGAAAAAGTAAGAAGCCTAAAAGATACTCAAGCTATGCAGCATATATGACAAAGCTTCTAGATGAAGAACCTACCACATTTGAAGAAGCAGTTCAAAAGGGACAATAGAAAGAAGCTATGACGGAAGAACACCAATCCATTATGAAAAATGATGTATGGGAAATCTTCCCTAGACCTAAAGAAAAATCCGTGGTAACTTCAAAATGGGTATACAAGATCAAAAATGCAACAGACGGAAGCGTGGATAAATACAAAGCAATATTCGTAGCTAGAGGTTTCTCCCAGAAGGAGGGAGAAGACTATGACGAAACATTTGCTCCAGTAGCTATATATACTTCCATTAGAGCTATCATATCTCTTGCCGCTTCCATGGGATGGAAATTACATCAGATGGATGTAAAGACAGCTTTCCTCAATGGAGCAATCGAAGAAGAAGTATATATTGAACAACCTCAAGTGTTTGAGGTACATTCCAGAGACACTCACGTGTGCAGATTAAAGAAAGATTTATATGGACTCAAGCAAGCTCCAAGGGCTTGGTATGCCAGAATGGATAGCTATCTAATGAGACTTGGTTTCTCCAAGAGTCATGTAGATCCAAACCTTTACTACAAAGTCGTGGACAATGCACCTGTGATTCTACTATTATATGTTGACGATCTATTCATAACAGGTGAAGAGTCTCTTATCATCCAATGCAAAAAGGAACTAGCTTCTGAATTTGATATGAAAGATATAGGTCTCATGCATTATTACTTGGGACTAGAAGTATGGCAGAAATGTGGTCAAGGAAAGTACGCAATAAAGATCCTTCGGAAGTTTGGAATGTTGGATTGAAAATCCATGGATACTCCTATGACTATGGATATAAGAAAAGTAAACGATCTAGATTCCAATCCAGTAGATCCATCACTATATCGACAGTTGATTGGGTCATTGATGTATTTGGTAAATACTCGACCAGACATTTGTTTTTCCGTGAATACACTAAGCCAGTTCCAGGTGGAACCTAGACATGAACATTGGATAGCTGCAAAGCATGTCCTAAGATATATTCGTGGGACAATAAACTATGGCTTAAGATATACCACATCCAGTGATATACAACTTCATGGATTTACAGATTCGGATTGGGCAGGAAGTGCAGAAGATAGAAAGAGTACTTCAGGAATGTGTTTCAGCTTGGGCTCCGCTATGATATCTTGGGGCAGCAGGAAACAAAAGTCAGTCGCACTCATCACAGTAGAAGAAGAATATACCGCAGCATGTGAAGCATGCACAGAAGCAATATGGCTAAGGAAACTAATCTCTGATTTATTTGATCAGATTCCATATTCAACCATAATACATTGTGATAATCAGAGTTGTATAAGATTATCAGAACATTCAGTGTTTCATGAAAGTTCGAAACATATTGATATCAAATACTACTTTATTAGAGATAAAGTCCAGGAAGGAGAAGTAAATCTCCAGTACATCCCCACAGATGAGCAGACAACAAATATCCTGACAAAGCCTCTCTCCAGAATAAAGTTCGCATATTTCCGAGAAAATATGGGGATCGTGGAAATAACTCCCTTAGTTGAAAGGGAAGAATGACTCTCCAGGTTGGGAGGGAGCACTGACATATTATTGAGAACATTCATTTTCAAAGATTGAAAAATAGTCCATCTTGGGAAGATTCTTTCCTATTTGGAAAGTGGATTGAGATTTCTGACGGACAGACATTTTCTAGTTTGGAAAATAGTCCAGATTGTTGATGTACCATAGACAGCGACTTCCCATTGTGGTTAACATGGGGAGTGGAATAGGGCAATCTCTCTTCTTGAGGGTTACTCAAGAAAACTAGCCCGCCTCGTCGGAAAATGATTTCTCATTGTGGTTAACATGAGGAATGGTCTGTTTTGGAGGTTGGTATAGGACAATCTTTTCCTCTTGTGGTTAACAGAGGAAATGGTTCGGACAGTCATTCCTTAGGGTGTATTCATTCTCTCCAGGTTGCACTTTGTTTAGTGCCGGAGGAATGGCCCAAGGTGGGGAATGGTCCAGTCTCTGCAATCAGGGACATGCATTCCTTAGGGCAGATTCATTCTCTCCAGGTTACACTTTGTTTAGTGTCAGAGGAATGGCCCAGGGTGAGGAATGGTCCAAGAAATCAGAACAATCATTCTTCCTTGTTTGAGAAGAATAAGGCAGATAGCCCATCGTTGATGTTCTACTCTGAGGGCATATATTCTTTCAAGATATCATAGATGTGAGTGAAAGATTGGCCCAAATGATTCAGTTTATTTTAACAATATTTTATGTGCAGGTTGATATCAGATGATTGTTATGGAGACTGCTTGTCTCCAGATAGTAGAGATATTCTACTGTGGTGGATATGTTCCATTGTTTCTGACTATGTGTCACGGTTTGAGTAGTTTCATACTACCATGGATAAACACAGTTGTGTTCTATCAATTGATATTGTACCAGTTGTCATGGAGATTATCCAGTTGGATAATAATGACGGTGCTCGTGATACTACCAGTGAATGGTCTGTTTGTGCTCAAGGCCATTATCAGTTATACTACCCTAGCTAGGAAGGAGTGTTGATATTATGGTAGCTTTAGGAGGTATGAACCTCTATTGTGACCTTTGACAAGATTAGAATATTCCGGAAGGAAGCAAATAAATGAATGTAACCCTAGATGAGATGTTGGCTGAAGAAAGATAATTAATATGAATTAATTAGTACCCAGAAGGAGAAGTCGATTCAGGAAAGTCTGCCAGGAATACTATAAATACAGGGCGCCAGTCTCTCATTTATCACATTCTCAGAATTGCAGAAGTCACTTGTACGCATTGTAGTCTAGCAGTCTTGTGCGCAATTTCTGGGGAAGGTGTTGCGCCCGTTTTGGGTTGGACTATCTGATCAGCTTTGGTTACTTTCTTGCTTGGTGCATTAGCCTCGCTTGGCTATTGGATTGCTACCAGGATTCTTCTCACTATCAAATTCAAGGTGCTCGGAGGGTGGCTTCAACCTATGGTTGGGTGACAATAGTGATATTGTCAATGGTAAAACGAGCACATCCTTTCATATTTTAACAGTAAGAACCTACGCGGCCACTATTGTGAGTTTCCCCAAAACCTTGACTGTTACTTTATTGCAAGTGTGCTTCTCTTTCGCAAAGTGTGCTTACTTTCCTGCAAAGTGTGTTTACTTTCCTGCAAATGTCTTTATTTTCATGCAAGTGTGGTATGATTTTCAAATTCTGCAATTAGTTTCTATTATTTCTTCTGGTTTGCTTAAAAATTGTTTTGAGTGTTAGTTAGTTTTCATTTCATTTTTATCAAAAATATTTTGGGTGTTGTAAGAACCCTATGTGCTAATCCATGTGTAAGACTGGACCCATCAACCAGCAGGATGTATTCAAAGATGACAATGAGTTTGGAAGAACTCTCTCAAATCCTAGCAGCAGCTGGGATCTCTTCTTCTCAGGAAGAGCACATCTTGGCAGCAGTCGGGAACATATATGCTTCTCCAAAAGACATAGAAGAACCAAGGTCCTATGAGCCATGCCTACAAGAAGATCGAGAAACCTTCATTAATCAATTTAACCAATCTACCAAGGAGATCGAAGACTCAGTGACGATATCTAATCAGGAGAAGCCATTAGAACCTGAGATTGAGGAGGATAAAGAAAATAATACACATAATGGTTTCAATGAAGAGATGGACCAAGGACACCATGATTATATTGAATGTTGGTTCCAGGTGACTGTCATATTGCACCACCATCCTCTTCTTCAACAACTCTTCATATCATATTATTCAAAATTGTTGGTTCATCACGTTCGAGTACTTGTTAAATTTTATTATATAAACCTGAATGTGAGTATATTCATGATCTTGTTACGCACGTGGATTCATTGGAAATATTCATATACTTGAAAATGGGTCTTTTCTTAAGTAAGGTAGGGTAATAAAGTGTTGCATATATTTGTTAGTTTGGTGCAGCATCGCTTTTTGTCTTTTTCAATAATTGTATCTATCAGGCTGAGAAACTAATATTAAAGAAGTTTGTTGCCCCAATATTTTTAATATGTTTTTCAGTTGATAGTCAGATCTTTTTCCAACTTTTCTAAATAAATTAGGCTATGATGATTTGTTGGATTTTTGCAGGTATCATCTTTTCAAATGGATTGGGAGAACATCTTCATGACTTATTCAGGGAAGTAATTTCATTTCTTTTGGTTCTGTTGTTTCAGAAAAACTGTCTTTTATTCTAATCTTTTGTCACCTAAGATTTTTTTGGAACAACTAAACCCATTTTTCTATTACTCTCCTAAAATTTGTTTCTCTAAAGACTACACTCTGACCTTTATTAGTTTTGCTCTACTATTTTTCTGAACTATTTTCCTTGAAGAAGTTTATAGTTTAGGTAATCATTAATAATGCAAAACTAAAAGAGAAAAAAAAAAAAAAAAAAAAGTTCAATCAAACCCAAGAATTTTTTTCACAACCAATCATTTTCAAGAGATTTCATTTCCATTCTTTATACAAAATTGCAGATCATTTGTTATAGCAGTAACTCACAGCCTTGTCTTTGATTATACTATGAGATTACATAAAGTTAAAAGTCCATATTATGAGGCCATATGTAGCTAGTACAACCTAATCTAATCTCAAAGTTAGTCAGTAGAGCATCCTTATTAAAGAGTAACAGGAGAGTGCATGATGTTTCTATCCATGGGAACACTACCATAATTATATGAAGAAGATGAAATTAGGGACTAGAGGCACCTTTAGGTCATTCTCTCATGGCCTCATCCACCACACATTAAGTAAGTTTGACCATGATATGTCTTTGGACTAATCTCAATACATAAGTCTATTTTTCATGCGAACAATATTTTATGGGCAATTTGTAGAATATCCTCCAACCTAATACCATCCCATCCCGTAAAAAGGTTTTCAAAGATGCTCCCCCATTCACCCGTGCGAATGCAATATATAAATTTTATCTTAAGGGTAAAGTTTGGGACAAGAACCTTTGATGGAAAATGGGTGTAAGAGGCTAACCTGTCAGGATACTGAATAGGTCTATGGTAGCGGGTACCATCCTGTGGTATGACTAGGCAAACCCATCAGGGTATTGAATAGGCTCGTGGGAAATGGGGCATTCTGTCTGGGGAGGATATTTCTTAGATGTCAAAATTACCCCATCGGAGTATTGAACAGGCTTGTTGGCAATGGGTTCTGATTTTGATATGCCTAATCTATATTTGTCTGTATGAACGATATACTTGTCCAAATAATTAAGAAGAAGCATGAATGGTTGAACTCAAGGTTAAATAAAATCCATCTATTTTCCATTTGAGAATAACCCTAAGTTGACCTTAAGACCCTATCATCCAATTCATACTATATCTAAGATGCACTATCTTAAGACTGGGACCATGGTCTTAGAAGCTTAATATACTCAACTGTGAAATTTATCTTTATTACTTGGATGACTGTAAATCTTTTGAGAGTGAAAAGTTTTATTGGTTTCCTATGAGGTTTTCATTTGTTAAGACTGTTAATACTCTTTTATTTTCCTTCCTAAAGGAGAAGAACAAAATCCCTACTCTAATTTATACAGGGCTCTCTAAACATAAGTGTTGCTAATTTTTTGATGAATTTTGTTTAATCAAGGAAATTGAAATATTTGCTATAGAACAAAAAATATGATTATACATTTTTTGTGGGTCATCCTTGAATTGTCTCGGTCAGTCATATAGGGGGAATATTCATTAGTGATCTTTGCAAATTTTTCAAATCTAAATTTTCATTGGATGTACTTCATGTTATGATCAATTTATTATACAATCTTGTGATTCTCTCTCTGTGTGGTCAGGATTAGCAATCATGGACTTTGTTCCCACAATTCATTAGCAACCCTCAGATTTATGTTCTTAGCAACTCTCATATCGATATCGATAAAATTTGGCAGCATTTGTTTTCTTATAGCCACATGCCACTCAGTCTTAAGAAGTTTGCATGAGGACATGCAAACTCTTGGGTTTGGGGGAGATCTCCAAATCTTCAGAGTCTCTCTTCAGCATCTCCAACATCTTCAGTTCATCTCAGCCATTTTATTTTTTTTCGAGATCTAGCATATCATCTTATGTTCACTTCAGATCTCATCATCTTTTATGCAGCTCTTATCAGCTTCATTCTCTTCAGTAGTCCTCAGCGTTGCTCCGCCTTATCTTCATCTTTCGGCGGTCCACATCATGATTCCACAGATCTTTCATCTTGTTCTACATGGTTTCCACTTCAGCGTGCATCAAAATTCAAAGAATGGGTAACTTGAGGTAAAACATGTATAAATCTTTTTAATTTACTAAGAATTTGGAAAACATGATGCATAACCACTATCACCTACTCCACTACCACTTAGAAAGTACCATCACAACTACTCACCATGTGATAACCAATCCTTTGTTTGTCCTCCATTTTCATGACAATTTTTTTTCTTTGTTTTAAATCAATCTATGACAGTATAATCAATTTATAGAGTGTCGCTCCACAAAAGCCAACACCTACACAAAAGGAACAAAGTCACATAAATATATAAGTAGAGTATCATAAGTTTTTCACCTTGTTTGCATGAGGACATGCAAATCCTTGGGTTTGGGGGTGTGTTGAGCTCCACTTTTGCCATGTTTTTCGTTGTACAAAAAATTCATTAATTGACATTTTATCTCATTTTGTTGTTAATACACACCATAAACCCTAATTAACCGCCATCATTCGTCATTATATCCAGTGTGGTTAATACATCGTCTTTTTTATCTTTTTAGTGGTTAAAAGATGATTATATCATGGTCTACTTATGACAGTTTGTGAAGTGTGTTTCTTGTACTAGCACAATCAGCATTCACGTACCATTACTGTTGTTCAACATTCTGCACCAATATCGTTATTCCCATACCTGATATTGTATCTTGTCATATTGGCGCACTTCTAGAAGGAAATCAAGAACATGGGTTTTGTTCAGAACGATGTTGAAATGCTGACATGTGTTTCATAATTCACCCATCTCCCACGTGTGGACCTCTAGCTCAGGGGGAATGATTCTGAAAAAATTAGCAAAAATCTCAAACTGCCAACTTGCACCTCGATTTCTGTGCAAATGGTATTAGATCCAGATATTCTACGAAATGGGTTTTGTCTAGAATGTGGAAAATTGAGTAATATGCGGAGACTTTTTAAAAATTTGAATCCTTTTGGAAGATATGGGTGGATCTATAACTGGGATCTACCCAAATTGATGAAAAACCCAGATTTGGGGATTTGCTCCAAAAATTGGCAAATTTGTTTCTAAGTTTTGGGATTTGGTTCTATCCTCTTCCTTTTGGTTTATTGTGTATAAATATGTATCATATCCATTGAGAAGAGGATCTTTAGTATGATTATGCTCAACATAAGTCTCTTGTAATTAGAACATTGGTTCAAATAAGATCTTTATGCAATGAAGTTTTGAAGCATTTCTACAATCATTTGCAGTTGATTTCTTCTTCAAGCAGCATGCAACCAATTGGGTAGGGCCCCTCAATTTGGTATGCTTTGTTGCTTTGTTTTGTAATTTTATTTCTAGAATTGTACATATGTTTTATTTCCTATATTTGGTGTAGCAGCAAGTAGTTTTTTGTGTGTTTCTTATCATTTCTTTCTCTAAAAACAACAGTCCTGCAATTAAATGCTATTTACCTTACCTTTGTATCAAGTACTTTGTTATTTCATTGTTTTTAATCTTGTGTGTGTGCTTGATTTACTTCTACAGGAAGCCAAGACCAACATGTTAGAGTTATAATTGCTAATCATCTTCGGCTTGAATATATATGTGATCTTGTGTTCTTAAATACAAATATAACTTCCATAATTGACAATTGTGGTTTAAATCATTTCCAAGATGCATATCAAATATCTGAACATGGTTATTAATTCTGAAAATTATATTATTTTTCATGACCAATAAGACATTCATGTGTGCACTTCATTCTTATATTCACACTCCATTCTTGCACATACTATTTTCTGCTCAAAAGATTGATTGATCTTGAATTCACACACACAATCCTTTAAAGAACAGAAATAAGTAAGCTCATCTTCCAAGCATTTGTTGTCTTTGATCCCATCATTGTTCCTGTGTATCAGGTGTACTCATTTGAAGGTTAATTTCTGAGTTTTAATTGCATGATTGTGTACAGTTCGAATGTATATAGTGTAAACAAAGTGTTGAAGGTAGATGGATAATTAAATCATTGTATGTATTATGAGTGGTTTGCTTTGTGTGTTTTACGTTCAGTTCTTACATTCACATTTCATTTCATTTGCATGGTTTGAATTTACATTTCATTTTCTATTTGTTTGATTGATTTTTCCTTTAGCTAGTTTGCTTTAATTTGGCTTTTCCATAGTTTAAATTTCTTTTTATTTGTGCACTTTGATTTTATCTCTAGTTCTGCTTTCATTCATTTGGAAGTGTGCTTGCCGGCTTTAGAATAGGCTAGACTAGGCTCCAATCCTGCATTTCCTGTGCTTGCACCTCTAAGTTTACGACTCCCTGGTTGATAATTTAATGTTGGGAATTAATAGTGCATATATTTAGCCCCACCGTCTTCATCAAGTTTTTTACCATTCTTTTCAAATTGCAACAACAACTATTTTTGTTTTCTCTTCTTAAGTCTAAGTCTATCAATCTCTTCTAAAGCACTGATTAGTTCACCTTCCATATCAACCACAACTTCTTCATCATTAACATCACTTCCTTTGATTTTATTCTCATAATCCTCTTTGGCCATAAGCACAAAGTCATTAACCTTATCTTCACAGGAAGAGTCATCATTGTTTACACATAAAATTTTATTTTTACCAAATCTCTTGGATTTGTACTTCTCTTCACCTTCAAAGTTCTGGTCCTTCTTCTTGTGTGGACACTTAGATGCAAAGTGACCTATCTTTCCACAGTTAAAACATTTGAAGGGCAGCTTGCCTTGGTATTTTCTTAATCCTTTCTTTAGTCTTCTCACAAATTTTTCTTCAATTTCATCAGGCTCAGAATCCTCATTCTTATTTGTTTTAAATGATGCTTCTCTAGAGGTGGGTTTATCCTTACAAATCCTCATTTCATAAGTAGTTAGATTTCCTAGAAGTTGATCAATAGACAAAGTCTTAAGATCATTCAGTTCTTCTATTGCAGAAACTTTTGGATTAAATCTATTTGGTAGAGATCTTAAAATATTCTGAACTAAAAAAACGTCTTCAATCTTCTCACCAAGATCCTTCATGGCATTCACAAACTCCTCAACTCTTAAGAAAACATTATTAATTGTTTCATCCTCATTCATTTTTAGTTGTTCAAACTGTAATCTGTAGGTTTGAAGCTTGGCATCCTTTACCTTCTCATTACCTTCATAACTACTAATGAGTTTGTCCCACATTTCTTTGGCAGATTCTAAGTGCATAACTGTTACAAATTCTGCTTTTGCAAGCCCACTCAAAATAGCATTCATAGCCTTAGCATTGAAGCTAAATTCTAGCTTGTCATCCTTATTAGCTAGTACAACTGGCTTTACATAACCAGTCTATACCACATCCCAGACATCTGTACCTAAATCCATTATGTAGGTTCTCATCCTAACTTTTCAGAAGGAAAAGTGTGTTCCATTGAACACGGGGGCCTTACTGGTTGAAGTTCCTTCATGACTTGTCATGTTTAAGCTTACTGATCTACCTTTAAATAAAAGGAACCTGGCTTTGATACCAATTGTTGGAAATACTAAGACAAATGATAGGGGGGGTGAATTAATTGTTATTGTGCTTAAACAATTTTATGCCTATTAAAATGTTATTATCCTTCTTGAAGTGATCATCAAGATTATGCAAGTCATGAACAGCATAAATAATAAACATCAATCACACACATGATATACATAGAGAAAAATATTCATGAGGAAACCCATAAAGGGAGAAAACATCTTCTTCTTGGAATGATAGGCAGTCTTTTAAGTTCTGTACATCATCTTTCTTTGACCACCAACTCAAAATGAGGCTACAACCTCTTCTTTAGCAAGATGCAACTTGCCGAGAGCACCAACTCTCTGGTTTCTCTAGCACCCACTAAAAGGAAGCACCAACTCCCTAAGTGTTTCAACACCAACTGGATGGAAGCACCAACTTCCAGTCACACAAGTAGCAACCTGTATAACATAGAACAATGGTTCTCCCTTGCACCACCCTACCACCCTAGTTTTTCTGGCTGCAACCAGATGGAAGCTACAACTCCCTATGTGCAAGCACCCACTTGAAACTCTGAGGACAACAGTCCTCCCTAGCACCACCCTACCACCCTGTTTTCTAAAACTTTGCTTGAATAATACTTTACAATAATACAAACATTTCAACATTTACTAGTTCTTCTTTGTTCTGCAATTATGGTCTAGTTTTGTCTATTCATGCTCGGCTCCACTTGTTGTTTCTTTCCATCTGCTCTTCCTCTGTTCTTCTCCTACTCTTAGGTTCTCATACAGTCTGTTATTTTCACCATTTCTGCTCTGTCCATCTTGTGTTCTTCATCTATGCATCTCTCACCCTTTGTTCATGCTCTCTACTTGATTACATATAGTTCAACTTGTTTTACCGAGAAACAACAGCCTTCCTTTGTCTCGGCATATTTCTTTTATTCATGCTCTCATCATCCGTTACAGTCTACATCTCCAACGCTCAATGTCAGGAATCTCATAACGCTCAAGAGACATAATTCCAACGCTCAGGAACAATGATTCAGCCACTCAGGAACAATGATTCAGTTAGTGTAACTGAATCGTAATTGATCAAGAAATCACGAGATGAAACAACAACCCTTCAATCAGATTTGGTTTGATTGGTGTCGTTGGATTATACTCAAAGGTGGAGCCTGGAAACGTTAGATCCTTCCCCTATCTTTTGTTGATGTGACCATGGGTGATGTTATCATGTGACCATGCGATTGTGGGCACGGCCAAAGTTAATTTCAGGGCAACCCGCTTTTCTCCCCGCAATTCACTACGAGCCTCCACGCATCCTTTCTCCAAAATTGTGGTTTCGATTGCGGCCCGCTCATGAAAAATTAAGACACGAGCATGATTTGGCCCCGCAATGCGATGGGACCGTCGATATCACGATCTTAATGGTGCTCCTAAACTGATGGTTCAGATCTTTCCACTCAAGTATGCGGATCAGATCTACCCTTCCTAAATCAACGGCTGAGATTTGCTTCGTGATTCGGGCTTCGGGAGTTTCAAATCTAAAATCTCTCTTTTCCCATACGCCAAACTTCTGAAGTTGACAATCCATTGACGCGTGTCCCTCTCGGATCAACGGTCCTTGTTCACTTCTGGAATTTGACCTTTCAACCAGATCAATGGTTATGTGGTCCCTTTCTCGATCAACGGTTTATTTCACGGAAACAAATCAATGGTCAGATTTGATCCTTACACTCATCCTTTCATTGTTCAATCCGATGGCTAGGACTTAATCAAACATTGATATGGACGGTTTTCGTAACTTCACCCTTCAGAACTTCAGGATTTCAATTTTCAAACTTACACTATCCTTCCACTGTGCTATGATCAACGGTTGAGAATACACCCGAAACGATCTTTCAGATTGGACGACTCGTGTCCTTGCTGACGTGGTCTGCCACATGTCCTTCCTGAGGTGGTCTGCTGACGTGGGTGAGACATGTAGGTAGAGTAGTGGAGTGTTGTTAGGATATTTAGACACTTAGGAGTTAGTTAAGATCTACTTGGTCTAATATGTCGTTAGGTAAAAGTGTGTTTCTTTAGTATGCATTAGTATGCATTTGTAGTTAGGAAATCCGACGGTCACGATATGTTCCCGAC
>ML800288.1:142444-226148 GCA_009831015.1 Picea engelmannii
TGACTTAATGTATTTACAACAAAGCAAATATCTGGTCGAGTATTTACCAAATACATCAATGATCCAATTAGTTGTCGATATAGAGATGGATCTACTGGATCAGAATCTGGGACTTTCACTTTTCTTATATCTGCATTCATAGGGGTGTCCATGGACTTACAGTCCATCATTCCAAACTTCTGAAGGATATTTATTGCGTACTTTCCTTGTCCAAGGAATACTTCACCACGCTTCTGCCATACTTCTAGTCCCAAGTAGTAATGCATGAGACCTAGATCTTTCATATCAAATTCATAAGCTAATTCCTTCTTGCATGAGATAATGAGAGATTCTTCACCTGTTATGAATAGATCATCAAAATATAATAGTAGAATCACAGGTGTGTTATCCACGACTTTGTAATAAAGGTTTGGATCTGCATGACTCTTGGAGAAACCAAGTCTTGTTAGATAGTTGTCCATTATGGCGTACCAAGCCCTTGGAGCTTGCTTGAGTCCATATAGAGATTTCTTCAATCTGCAAACGTGAGTGTCTCTGGAATGTACCTCGAATCCTTGAGGTTGTTCAATATACACTTCTTCTTCAATAGCTCCATTGAGGAAGGTTGTCTTTACATCCATCTGGTGTAGATTCCATCCCATGGAAGTGGAAAGAGATATGATAGCTCTGATGGAGGTATACCTAGCCACCAGAGCAAAGGTTTCGTCATAATCTTCTCCCTCCTTCTGGGAGAACCCTCTGGCCACGAATCTTTCCTTGTATCTATCCACACTTTCGTCTGCTGCATGTTTGATCTTGTATACCCATTTTGAGGTTACCACTGATTTTTCTTTAGGTCTAGGTACAATTTCCCATACTTCATTTTTCATAATGAATTGATATTCTTCCACCATAGCTTCTTTCCATTGTCCCTTTTGGAATGATTCTTCAAATGTGGTAGGTTCTTCATCTAGAAGCTTCGTCATGTATGTTGCATAACTTGAGAATCTTTTCGGTCTTTTACTCTTCCTGGATGTTCCTTCTAGAACCTTGAGTCTTTCTGTGTCTTGTAACGTAGCTTCAAGCCAAGCTGGTCATTTCTTGGTTTTTGGTATGATATCTGAATCAATGTTCTCACATGGCTCCATAGGATGATCAGGTTGATCCTTTTCATTATTTTCGTTTACAGTGTTTTCTTCATTAGGTTATTCAAGCTCTTCTTCTTCTATAATTTCTTCGATGGATTTGTTGAAGGCCATCCTTTCATTGAACGTTATGTCTCTGCTAACTTCTATCTTGTGTTGTTCTGGAATATATATTCTATAGGATTTGGATGAATCATTATATCCCACGAATATCCCCTTCTTTCCTGAGGGTTTTAGTTTATTCCTTTTGTCTTTGGGAATATGAGAGTAAACTGGACATCCAAATATTCTTAGGTTTTCCACATTAGGTTTCTTACCTGAGAAGGCCTATTCTGGTGTCATGTCTTTCAATATACGATGAGGGATTCTGTTTTGTCCATATATTTCCATCATTGTTGCTTCTCCCCATAAAAACATGGATAGACCTTGATCGTTTAATAAGGATTTTATTGTTTCTACGATAGATCTATTCTTTCTTTCTGCTACACTGTTTTGTTGAGGATTATGAGGAAAAGTCAGCTCCCTCCTAATCCCTGCCGATTTGCAGAATGCAACGAAATCCTTCGAGGTGTATTCTCCTCCATTATCTGTTCTTAATGTCTTGATCTTCTTGTTCGTGAGGTTTTCTATTTCTGCCTTGAATTCTTGGAACTTGTTGAATACTTCATCTTTTGATTTCAGTAGGTATAGCCACATATTTCTTGAATAGTCATCTATGAAGATTACGTAGTAAAGAGATCCTCCTAGAGATCTTACTGGAATTGGACCACAAACATCTGAGTGTATTAGATCTAGGATTTCCTTGGATCTGTTGTTGCTTCTTGGGAATGGTTTCTTGATATTCTTCCCAAGGGCACATCCCTTGCAGATTCCTTCATGTGTAGATTTCAATTCTGGTATTCCTTCAACCATTTTTCTGAGAAAAGGTAATGCTTGATCATTGATATGAGCGTACCTTCTACGCCAAAGTTCATTAGGGTTGACTTCATCATGTACTAAAGCTTATTCATTTTGTTCTAGTAGTCTATACAGATTTCCTTCACGACTTCCAATAACCCTAGCATCCTCTATGTTGGAATTCTTATGCCATGATAACACCTTTCCATTGATGAAGGCTATTATGTTTTCTTTGTCTTCTAAACATGATATCGATACAAGATTATTTTCTAAACCAGGTACATATAAAACATTTCTTAAGTGAAAATGATTACCTGATTCCAACTTGACGAAGGCTTGTCCAAATCCTTCAATGGGGTAAGTGATTTTGTCTCCAAGCTCCACTTTGTACAATGTATTTCTCTCATTTAGATTTGAGAGTCTGGCTTGATCTCCCGTCATGTGCCTGGAAGCTCCACTATCGATTACCCACATGTCATCTTCAATCATCCCAGTAAGTGTTGAGTAGTGTAAAAGACTGATTTTTTCACACATGTCTTCGGTTGACTGGTAACTGGTCATGCCTTGATCCAAAACTTCAACTTTGTCATTTATGTCTTTTGAGAGAGCCAAGAGTTGCATTGAGTTAGGGTGCATATGAATATATTCTTCTTGAGCCAGATGCTCCATCACAAGGTGTCGGATCAGAGATTTAGGGTTTCTGCAACTGCTTATGCTAGTAACCCTAGTTGCAGTGTTTTGGAAGCCACTCCTGCTAGTAACCCTAGCGGCAGTTCCTCAGCGAGCTCAATATCCTAGCGGCTATGTTTCCTTCCAGTGTTTTAGGCTAAATGAAAGGGGAGTGGGCCCATAACCTATTAGAATATAGAATTTTGTGCTCATTTTACCATTGATGATACCCTCGTCACCCAACCATAGGCCGAAGCCACCCTCCAAGCACCTTGACCTTGACAGAGAAGAGAATCCTGGTAGCAATTCAATAGCCAAGAGAGGCTAATGCACCAAGCAAGAATAGAAACCAAGATGATCAGATATTCCCTCCCAGATGCTGGTGCACACTTTCACAAAGACTTGCACACAAACTGCCACTGCACCTGCGCAGATCCAGCTCTCTCTGCAATTGTTGAGATGTGTATAATGAGAACTGGCGCCATGTATTTATAGTAGTTTGGGCAGGTTTACTGGGGCTGACTTCTCCTTCTGGGTACTAATAAATTCATTTTAAATATAGTTCTGTAGCCGACAACTTCTCTAGGGTTTCCTTCACTTCTTTGCTTCCTTCTGGAGTATTATAATCTCGTCATAGGTCACAATAGAGGTTCATACCTCCCGAAGCTACCATAATATTAACACTCCCATCAGATATACCTTCAACTGCAGAAACAATTGCAGCGACACTCAACGATGACAAAGTTGAAGTAAAGGAGTCAAAAACTCGAGTCTTGGGAAATTTAGCAATGAAGCAACTCTTGTCTGGCAAGAGACCAATGTACCTTTTTCAGTCTGGGGGCCAAATAGTGTTTGAAAACATAAAATGGTTACCATTCATCAAAGGTTGTAAAGAATAACAGGAGTGTTTATTCTCAAGTCTTCTTTGTGCGTTCAGGATATGCTCTAGATCCTAGTGATCTTGAGTGTGATCCGTCTGCTACTTTTAGGAAAACCCACTCTATTGTTACATATCTTCCAAATCCAAAGGTAGATAAGCATAAGGGCTTGTTGGTTCTCATAAGATTTTTTTTTTACTAGGGATATCTTCTATACTTCCAGGGGAGATTATCAATGGTAACAAACATACTTCATCAGGTACCAGGGTTTGTGCCTAGCAGAGGTGCTCTGCTATCTTCAAAATCCTAACTAGATCCTTCTTTCCCATTTTCATCAGCTATGAATTTAAAAGGACAACCCTTGAATACATCTGAACCTCTAATTGTGACTATCATAAGCAGTCATTGGTGTGTAGCATCGTCCTCCACAACAAGAGAGAGCCAACTATTACAAGTTGTGCATCTGTTGCACCAGGAGGAATCTATATATTTAGTAACACAAACGTTGGTCCCACTGTTCCAGTGATCAAAGATGCTATGACAGGAGATTATTCTTTTGAAGCGGGAGCAATGGTCCTTGTTGATCATGGAGTGTGGGATAACTTGAAGATAAGCATAGCGCTTCTGTCACATTTTGATCTTGTATTTATTTCGATTGATAATCTTGACTAGCTCTTGGGTAAATGCATAGCTACGTCGGAACTGAACTAATAGCCCTGAGATCAAACATGTGTAGACAAACACAGAATCCTTCATGAAACAAGTATGAGATTTAATTTTCCACCAAGACCAAATAAATATCGCCATTTCAAAAGAATTCTGAAATGAAATAAAATGAATCAACCACAAGAGAAGTTGAGGTTTATCAAACCAAAAAAGTGCGCCATGAGGTTTCAGCTGAGTCCCGACAACTAGATCCACAACGTTCTCCAAGGCCATTATTGTCATCACATGTTGCAGTTTCGTGCCAAGTAACAAGATTAAAATTGCAAGGATCAATGATATCCATGTTAGAATATAGAGGATTGTGCTCGTTTAACCATTAACGATACCCTTGTCACCCAACCACAGGCCGAAGCCACCCTCCGAGCACCTTGACCTTGACCGAGAAGAGAATCCTGATAGAAATCAATAGCCAAGAGAGGCTAAATGCACCAAGCAAGAAAATAGAAACTAAACTAAATAGATAATCCCACCCAGAAGCTAGCGCACCACTTTCCAGCTCTCCCAGAAAACTTGCGCACAAAACTGTTGTTGCCTGCACAGATTTAGCTCTCTCTGCAACTGCTGAGATGTGAAATAATGAAACTGGTGCCCTGTATTTATAGTGGACTAGCTAGTCTAACTGGGGCCGACTTCTCCTTCTGGGCATCAATAAATTCAATTTAAATATATTTGTTCAGCCAACAACTTGTCTAGGGTTTCCTTTGATTCTTTTCTTCCTTCCAGAGGATTCTAGTCTCGTCATATGTCACAATAGAGGTTCATACCTCCCGAAGCTACCATAATATTAACACTCCCTCCTAGCTAGGGAGGTATGGTCTTGAGAACAACAGACCATTCAACTAGTAGCACCACGAGCACCTGTCATTATTATCCGACTGGATAATCTCCTATGAAAACTGGTACAATATCAATTAATAGAACACACATGTGTCTATTCCAGTAGTACACAACTACTCAGACTTGTGAAACACAATCACAAACAGTAGCATATCTATTGTCATTCATTCTTCATAACAAATATCTGATAGCAACCTGCATGGAAACAATGTTATGACAAGAACTGAATCATCTGGACCAATCTTTCACTCATGTCTGTGAGATCTGAAAGAGTGTCTACCCTCAGTATAGAACATCAATAATAATCATATGGGCCAATCTTTCACTCACATATGTGAGGTCTGAAAGAATGTCTGCCCTCAATATAGAATATCAATAATGGGCTATCTGCCCCATTCTTCTCAACCAAGGATTGTTTCTGATTTCTGAACTTGGACCATTTCCCACCCTGGGCCATTCTTCCGAAACTAAACAAAGTGTAACCTGGAAAGAATGAGTCTACCCTCGAGAAATGTTTGGACCATTCCTTACCTTGGGCCATTCCTCTGACACTAAACAAAGTGTAACCTGGAGGGAATGAGTCTGCCCTAAGGAATGACTATCCTGGACTATTCCCCACCCTGAGCCATTCTTCTGACACTAAACAAAGTGTAGCCTGGAGAGAATGAGTCTGCCCTCGAGGAATGACTGTCCCTGATTGTTGAGCCTGGACTACTCCCCACCCTGGGCCATTCCTTCAACACTAAACAAAGTGTAACCTGGAGAGAATGAGTCTGCCCTCGAGGAATAACTGTCCAGACCATTCCCCACCCTAGGCCATTCCTCTGACACTAAAGTGTAACCTGGAGAGAATGTATAACCCTCGAGGAATGTCTGTCTCGCATCAACCTCCAAAACAGACGATTCTTTGAAACTACTCACAACTGTGAACTTCAAAAGAATGACTGCTCGGTGAGGCAGACCATTCTACTTGACCACTACTCAGAGTGACTGCCAAGAAAAATGATTGTCCTAGACCACTCCCCATAATGGGAAGTCATTGTCTATGATACATCAGCAATCAGTCTGCCTCCCATGTTAACTACAATGGGAATTCATTGTCCATCAGAAATCTCAATCCACTTTCCGAATAGGAAAGCATTTGTCCAATCTGGACTATTTTTCAATTACAAGGATAAATAATATTTTCAATGCTCCCTCCTAACTGGAGAGTTATTTCAATCACAAAATAAATGTTTTTCAAGAATATTTTTGCGTACCTTCTCTATCCTGGAGAATATTCCCTTTTAGCTAAGGGAGTTATTTCCACAATCCCCATCTTCTCTCGGAAATATGCGAACTTGATTCTGGAAAGAGGTTTTGTCAGGATGTTTGTTGTTTGCTCATCAGTGGGGATATACTCGAGCTTTACCTCTCCTTCCTAGACTTTATCTCGGATAAAGTAGTATTTGATCTCAATGTGCTTCGACCTTTCATGAAACACAGGATGCTCGGATAATCTTATACAACTCTAATTATCACAATATATTGTGGTTGATTCTAGAGTCTGATCAAATAAATCAGATATTAACTTCCTTAGCCATACTTCTTCTGTGCATGCTTCACAAGCTGCCATATACTCTACTTTTGTTGTACTGAGTGCGATAGACTTCTGCTTCATGCTGCTCCAAGATATCATAGCGGAGCTCAAGCTGAAACACATACCTGAAGTACTCTTTCTGTCTTCTGCACTTCCTGCCCAATCAAAGTCTGTGAATCCATTAAGTTGGACATCACCGGATGCGGTATATCTTAAGCCATAGTTTATTGTCCCATGAATATATCTTAGAACATGCTTTGCAGCTATCCAATGCTCTTGTCTAGGTTCCACCTGGAATTGACTTAATGTATTAACAGCAAAGCAAATATCTGGTCGAGTATTTACCAAATATATCAATGATCCAATTAGTTGTCGATATAGAGATGGATCTACTGGATCGGAATCTAGAACTTTCACTTTTCTTATATCCGTATTCATAGGAGTGTCCATGGATTTACAGTCCATCATTCCAAACTTTTGAAGGATCTTTATTGCGTATTTTCCTTGTCCAAGGAATACTTCACCACGCTTCTGCCATACTTCTAGTCCCAAGTAATAGTGCATAAGACCTAGATATTTCATATCAAATTCAGAGGCTAAATCCTTCTTTCACTGGATGATTAGAGATTCTTCACCTGTTACGAATAGATCATCAACATATAGTAGTAGAATTACAAGTGCATTGCTCACGACTTTGTAGTAAAGGTTTGGATCTGCATGACTCTTAGAGAAGCCAAGTCTAGTTAGATAGTTGTCCATTCTGGCGTACCAAGCCCTTGGGGCTTGCTTAAGTCCATATAGAGATTTCTTCAATCTGCAAACATGAGTGTCTCTGGAATGTACCTCGAATCCTTGAGGTTTTTCAATATATAATTCTTCTTCAATAGCTCCATTGAGAAAGGTTGTCTTTACATCCATCTGGTGTAGATTCCATCCCATGGAAGCGGAAAGAGATATGATAGCTCTGATGGAGGTATACCTTGCCACCGGAGCAAAGGTTTTGTCATAGTCTTCTCGCTCCTTCTGGGAGAACCCTCTGGCCACGAATCTTGCCTTGTATTTATCCACGCTTCCGTCTGCTGCATGTTTGATCTTGTATACCCATTTTGAAGTTACAACTGATTTCTCTTTGGGTCTAGGTACAATTTCCCATACTTCATTTTTTCATAATGGACTAATGTTCTTCCGCCATAGCTTCTTTCCATTGTCCCTTTTTGGCTGCTTCTTCAAACGTAGTAGGTTCTTCATCTAGAAGCTTTGTCATGTATGTTGCATAACTTGAGAATCTTTTTGGTCTTTTAGTCTTCCTGGATGTTCCTTCTGGAACCTTGATTATTTCTGCGTCTTGTAAGGTGGCTTCAAGCCAAGCTGGTCGTTTCTTGTTCTTTGGTATATTATCTAGATCAGCGTTCTCACATATCTCTATAGGATGAACAGGTTGATCCTTTTCGTTATTTTCATCTTCTGTGTTTTCTTCATTTGGTTCTTCAGTTTCTTCTTCTTCTATAGTTTCTTCAATAGATTTTCTGAAGGCCATTCTTTCATTGAATGTTACGTCTCTACTTACTTCTATCTTGTGTTGATCTGGAATATATATTATGTAGGCTTTGGATGAATCACTATATCCCACGAATATCCCTTTTTTTCCTAAGGGTTCTAGTTTATTTCTTTTATCTTTGGGAATATGAGAATAAACTTGACATCCAAATATTCTTAAGTTTTCTACGTTAGGTTTCTTACCTGGGAATGCTTCTTCTGGTATCATGTCTTTCAATATGCGATGAGGGTTTATGTTCTGTACGTATATTGTCGTCATTGTTGCTTCTCCCAATAGAAACATGGATAGATCTTGATCGTTCAATAGGGATTTTACTGTTTCTTCGATGGATCTATTCTTTCTTTCTGCTACACCATTTTGTTGAGGATTATGAGGAACAGTGAGCTCCCTCCTAATCCCTGCTGATTTGCAGAAAGCAACGAACTCATTCGAGGTGTATTCTCCTCCATTATCCATTCTTAATGTCTTGATCTTCTTGTTTGTAAGGTTTTATATTTCTACCTTGAATTCTTGGAACTTGTTGAATACTTCATCTTTTGACTTCAATAGGTATAGCCACGTCTTCCTTGAATAGTCATCTATGAATGTTACATAGTAGAGAGATCCTCCTAAATATTTGATTGGCATTGGACCGCAAACATCTAAGTGTATTAGATCTAGGGTTTCCTTATATCTGTTGTTGTTTCTTGGGAATGGTTTCTTGATGTTCTTCCCAAGGGCACATCCCTTGCAAATTCCTTCATGTGTAGACTTCAATTCTGGTATCCCTTCAACCATCTTCCTAAGGAAAGGTAGTGCTTGATAATTGATATGAGCGTACCTTCTATGCCAAAGCTCATTAGGGTTGACTTCGTCATGTACTAGAGCTTCTTCATTTCATTCTAGTAGTCTATATAGATTCCCTTCATGTCTTCCAATAACCCTAGCATCTTCTATGCTGGAATCCTTATGCCATGATAACACTTTTTCATCTATGAAGGCTATTATGTTTCCTTTGTCTTCTAAACATGATATTGATCCAAGATTCTTTTCTAAACCAGGTACATATAGAACATTGCTTAAGCGAACATGATTACATGATTCCAATTTGATGGAGGCTTGTCCAAATCCTTCGACGGGGTAGGTGCTTTTGTCTCCAAGCTCCACTTTGTACGATGTCTTTCTCTCATTTAGATATAAGAGTCTAGCTTTATCTCTCGTCATGTGCCTGGAAGCTCCACTATCGATTATCCACATATCGTCTTCAATTGTCTTGGTAAGTGTTGAGTAATGTAAGAGACTGATTGTTTCGCACATGTCTTCGATTGACTGATAACTGGTCATGCCTTGATCCAAAACTTCAACTTCGTCATTTCTTTCTTCTGAGAAAGTCAATAGGTGCGTTGAGTTAGGGTGCATCTGAATATATTCTCCTTGAGCAAGATGCTCCATCACAAGGTGCCGGATCTGAGAATTAGGGTTTCTACAACTGTTACTGCTAGTAACCCTAGCTGCAGTTCTTTGGAAGCTGCTCCTGCTAGTGACTCTAGCGGCAGTTCCTCAATGAGCTCAATACCTAGTGGTTATGTTTCCTTCCAGCGTTTTAGGCTGATTGAAGGGGGTGTGGGCCCATAACCTGTTAGAATATAGAGGATTGTTCTCATTTAACCATTGACGATACCCTCGTCACCCAACCATAGGCCGAAGCCACCCTCCGAGGACCTTGACCTTGACCGAGAAGAGAATCCTGGTAGCAATCAATAGCCAAGAGAGGCTAAATGCACCAAGCAAAAAAATAGAAACTAAACTGAACAGATGATCCTACCCAGAAGCTAGCGCACCACTTTCCATCTCTCCCAGAAAAATTGTGCACAAAACTACTGCTGCCTGCAACTGCCTGCGCAGATTTAGCTCTCTCTGCAACTGCTGAGATGTGAAATAATGAAACCGGCACCCTGTATTTATAGTGGACTGGCTAGTCTAACTGGGGCTAACTTCTCCTTCTGGGCATCAATAAATTCAATTTAAATATATTTGTTCAGCCGACAACTTGTCTAGGGTTTCCTTTAATTCTTTGCTTCCTTCCGAAAAATTCTAGTCTCGTCATAGGTCACAATAGAGGTTCATACCTCCTGAAGCTACCATAATATTAACAATCCAGAAGTAAGAGTTTAGAACTACGCAGAAAAGTCCCTAGAATCTACTGTTGATGTTATGAAGGTTGGTGTACTCAAGTTCATAAGGCAACAATGATTTTCATTGGCAATTCTGAATGAATGAGAAGTAGGGATTATTATCCTACTGAATTCCAGGCACAAGTTGATGCTATTAATCTTATCTGCTAGACCAAAACTCAGTCCAATCCAAAGAATACAGTTGGTATTATGACTACAACGGGAAAAGGTGTAAGTGTCCTAGTGATTTCCACAAGTTATTTTGGAAATATTCTTGCATCCATGCACGGTTTGGAAGTTGGTGGATAAATGAATTTGACTTCTAGTGTTCAGATTGCATAGTTAGCTCTTAAACATCGTTAGAATAAAAAAAAACAGCAATGTATCATCATGTTTACTGGAAGCCCTATTAAATCCGATAAAAAGATTCTTGAGGTGATTGGAAAGAAGTTGAAGAAAAATAATGTAGCGCTTGATATTGTTTACTTAGGGGGGAAGTAATGACTAGAAATATCCCTTGCCTAAACAGTTAAATCTTCATGAAGAAAACGATACCTCACATACAGATGAAACCTCTCCCTTGTTGTTACTCTGCTCAGAAAATTGTTCGTGGTTGTATTCAGCATCACCCATCACACTGGGCATGAAGAAGGTGATTTGAAACCAAGCACAAGCCTTTTGGGATACCGAACAAAGATATGAGTCTGTTACATGAAGTCGGAAGGCTACATACAAAATATCCGATGGAAAATAAGAATTATAAAAATATGAAGGAGGCGCAAACAAGTGACACGTGGATAATATATATATATTAACTTTAAGACGGGTAGTTCGAACTTCAGTTTATAAAACTACTCAACTGAAGGAACGGTTGAGAAAACATTATTAAATGAATAGGAAACCAACAAACAAAGGGGGGGAATTTTTCTGAAGAGAAAATTCTGAGAGAGAAAACTTTGGCAGAAAATTTATAGAGAGGTATGCTTGGAGTGCTGTGAGGTTTGCTTCATTTCATTCTTCTTTTACATCTTCATTAGGGATTGACGGAATCGTTGGAAACAGGGGGTCTTGCGAAGCAGCAAAAATATAAAGCGAGGATGAGCTTGCTGGCTTCCATAAGGAAAATGTTTACTTGTTATTTTGTTGTATTCAAGCTCGATTTTATTCGATGTTAATTGGTTTCTAATATGCAGGTTTTATCCTCGTGATTTGCCATCATTGCTCCATTCCATCTTGGCTCAGCTTTCTTTTTCTTTTTCACACTTAGTCTCTCTATTGTAACATTGTTCTAGAGTGGCTAAAGGCCATATACCTGGCCCTAGTCTATGCAGAGACCTGTAGATTTTGAAAATTTACCAATTTGTATGAGGAGCATTTCAAATGAAAATCAATTTCTTTTCCACTCCAAAACTGTCTCTTTGTTATTTTTTTTTAATTCTCAGTTCTCTCATCTTCTTTTAGTACAACATTAAAGATAATAATAATAATAATAAACATGTTTATTTTGTAAAGAAACATGTGTATAAAGTTTTATTCATTAGCTTGTTAATATGTATAAACTTTTCTTCTTCTTTTTTACTGTTTTAATTTTCTTATTATTTATAATATCCTAACTTCTAAATGAAAATAAAAAATATTAAATCTTTAGAGTGTTACTCTCATGTAATCTTCAAACTAATGTTTAGTTTAGTAAACTTTTCTTTTCAAATCATTTTAACACTAACATAATTATATTGACTTTTTTAGTTTCGTTTTAAATATTTTCTTATAAAACAAATACAAAACAAATTGCCTTTTCATTTTAGTATTTGCATTTACTTTATTAGATTTAATTTTTTTATGTCAAATGTATAAACTTCAACATAAAAGCATTAAAATTATAAAATTATATAAAAATCGAATATTGCTAAAAAGTGAAATTACAAGGCGAAGGATGCACGCATGGATTGTAGGTTAGGGAAAAATTGGCCTGGAGTTCAATGCACATTCTTGTCTAGGGATTTAAGCCTAGGGTGATATTACTGCCTCTTCTCGCTTAGCCCCGTGGGAGGTTGAAATGTGATGTTGGGGACTCTCTAGTCCCTTGACGTCAACATATTTTTGGCGACCATACTGGGGACGACCGTTCAATGGTTCGTTCCTAGTTTTTGTTTTAATTCTTTCATTTTTTTCTTTCCTAGACCTCAATGTCTCAACTGATTGGAAGCTTGTTTGGTGGTTGTAACCCTATGGTTCCAGCTACTAACCCTGGGAAATTCATTCGCAATTATGAGATTTTTTAGTTTGAAGAAGACCTAAATAATTCCCCTTGGTTTGTGCCCACTCCTTTGAAGTTCGCTCACCCAATTAATCCTTTTCCTCACAAATTCAAGAACCAGCTGTCTCTCTTTCATGGTGATTGAACATATTCGTGCATTTTTGAATGCTTGCACCATTCTCAGAGTAAATAATAATGATAGTTTCATGCTTTTGTTCATGAATTCACTTCAGGGTGATGTCGCCTCTTTATTTTCCAACCTTCCTGATGGATGCATCTCTACCTAGTTTGAAATTGCTTATTGGTTTACTTTTACCTTTGGGCATTTAGATAATCCTTACGAGCATCTTAAGAGGTTTAACCAGTTACTTATGAAATATAATGAGATCATTCTTACATTTAACCTTCATTTTATCAAGTTATACAATTTAATTCCTACTCCCATTCTCCCTACCAACTTGGCTTCCCTGTTACATTACTACGAACTTATACCTCCTCTTTACCAATGGTGGTTGGAAGAAAATAATGTTCAAAACATAGAGCTATCTCTATCCACTTGCCTCGACTTCGAAGAGAAAATCCGTAGAACAGGTTACTCCTTTAACGTTTATGATTCACACAAGGATTTGTCTTCTTTAATCCCCATCATTAAGAGTTTACAAGATCGCATGTTCTTTCTTGAGTCTCAATCTTCAAATCATACTGGGAGTATATCTTGGGAACCCTCTCCCCCAGGGCCTAATTATAATGAATCTACTACTTGTGGTCAAGAGCTTGGATGTGAAGAGGATTATGACTATATCATGATGCTTAATGATCAATCCAGCTCTCACATCTCAAACATCACCCTTCTTAAGCCTCAATCCCAAAGTCATCTTTCATTTCGAGCCTTTTATCTGCATGCATGCAATGGTGAAATTGATTATACAGATAAAGAAAACGAGGTTGATCATGTCAAACCAATTTATGATGCATTTTTATTTCTTGATAATCTTCATGAGTGGTCAAATGATGTAGACCATCATAACTTTAATGATGCAGCTGGGGAGTCCTCTTTTGAAGATATCTATGAGTTCAATCAAGATCTTGATTTGTATAAAATTTTATCTAATCCTTTGTTTCAATCAAAAGAGGTTAAAGAACTTGGCACCATCGAGCATGTCCCTCCTAGGTGAACTTTTTATTTCGATGATAGTGACTATTGTAGGGACATTCCTATGTTTTTTAATCCATGTTATGAATCTTCCTTGCATCATGACGACCCTGTTCCTAATAGAAAGGTCCATAGGTATGATAGTAATTTTTTTTTTGAATTCATGGATCATCCCTTTAACGTACAAACCCTAAATCCTAAATCTAATTCAATCAATACCTTCATCATTACTGGCAAAGCATTTGTTGGTTGGCATGTCTTGGAGATTGGTGATCGTTTCTTTTGGCTATTGATTAATCATATCTCCGCACCATACACATATGTTGGTTGGCATGTTGGAAGTCCCTCCACGCACAAAGTTATCAAACTCATAAGATCTGCATGCAAAGCAGGTGACACATTCCTTTACACTAAATTTCATCCGACCTGAGTCCAAGATAATGGTTTATTTTCCTCTGTACATAAATAAATGAACAATAATAAAAATAATAATAATAATAATTACAGGAAGGGCTAGATTAGTTTTGGGTTAACGTCGCAATTTATTCAATTATTTTCTCGCTTTTATTTTTATTTTGTTTCTTTTTCTTTTTCTTTCTTTTCTTTTTTTCCCTTTTTGATGGTCAAAAGTGATGGAGCAATGGTTGTTGATATTAAAAGTTAGGTTATCTGTATATTTTTAATTGATTTACCAAATGTGTTTTGGTGGACAACAAACTTGCAAGTGCACCAAGTTGTCTTCCTTTTTCATAACCCCTCTCTTGTCTACCATGTGCTTGTTACACGAGACATCCTCGCTCGTCACGTTCGTCAGTCCTATCCCCATCTTCCTTCTTTCCCCTTCTTCGTCCCATTCATTTTGAGATGCCTCCAGTATACACATTGTGGATGCTCAGTGTTAACCTTGGATATTTCCCTCAACACACATCCACGATAGTTTTCTAGCCTTGTAATCATTTTTTCAAGATATAAAGAGTCGTTCCTTCTGGTTATACAATAGGACCAAACCCCCTCATACTTACCACTTTCCATGAGATATTCCACGAAGTCCCGATCCATGAATCATTTGACCTCCATCATGTCTCCCACTGTTGTATAACCTGGTCCACCCAACCCTATCGGCCTCTTCTTGTTCCACATCGAGTCACCCTCAGTCTTGTCATTACCCTTCCCTTCTCCATTCCTGTAGAGAATCAAGGATCGTATGTTATTTTTTAAAGCTTTCACGCCACTGTAAGCGATGCACATCTATTGGTTGGGAATTGTTGATGATGATTTTTCTCAACAGTACTTAGCCAGCAAAGCGTTGCCAGGCTTCCCCTCATTTTGTGTAAAAGCTTGCAAAAAATTGTGCTCGCTCCCACTGAGTTGATGCTACACATTCGAGGAAGATGTATTTGGATATCTTATCATTCAAGAAAATTTTTATATAATTGAAAATGTATTGGAGATGATCATTGGTCGATATATAAGTTACATTTATATCCGAGTAAAGGATGGTTTTCATGGCTTTGAACAGAAATTATGTGGTTCTTGATCTATGATTCAAAGGGCTTGTTATCCCATTTCCCACATTCTTGGCCTTATCATAATCACCTCATCAACTTCAAGTCCTTTCCCATGCTTCCCTTTTATATCATTTGGTGACATTATTACCATAATTCAAATTATATTTTTGGGAACTTTTTCATGACATATCAAAATAATTACTTTATTTTTTGCACAATGTTGTTCCACTTTATTTAAACCACGTGTTTACCTTGGCTTTATTAACCATCCTATTCCATATCCTATTTTTCTCTTTTCAAGAAAAAAAATCTCTTACCATACCCTTTTTGTTATGACTTTAACCTTATTTTATGCCTTACCCAATATTTAAGAGTAAAAATATTATTATATGTAATCTTCGTTAAAGCTATGTTATGTTTTACCCAAACTTGTGCCAATTTCCAAGATTTTTCTTATGTCTCTCTTAAAATATTAATTGAATTCAAGCCTATACCACACTTTTCAATTTATCATTTTTGGCATTATCCTTATACCATTCACACTATGGGAGGTATTATTCAATGCCATGGCAAGGCATAAAGTTCATTTATATGTGATGACAAGGCATGAGATGAAGGTTTAAAGTTTTTGACTTTATTTAAGATCAAAATATCGGAGCATACATCCACATCTCTGTGAACATGGTGACATATGTGAAGGAAGAATTCTTGCCTTTAGATGCCAAAGAATATACTTGAGCGATTCGAATAAAGAACTACGTGGAAAAGGACTGGAACTCAAGGTTGGATGGTGGTGCTATGCTGATTGGCAGCCTTCTCCCATCAGATATACCTTCAACTGCAAAAACAACTGTAAAGGCACTCAACAATGACAAAGTTGGAGTAAAGGAGGCAACAATTGGAGTCTTGGCAGATTTAGCAATGAAGCAGCTCTTGTCTAGTAAGAGACCAATGTACCTTTTGTAGTCTGGGGCCAAACAATGTTTGAAAACATAAAATAGTTACAATCTGTCAGAGGTTGTAAAGAATAACAGGAGTGTCTATTCTCATATCTTATTTGCTTGTTCAGGATATGCTCCAGATCCTAGTGATCCTGAGTATGATCCATCTACTACTTTTAGGAAAACCCACTCTATTGTTACATATCTTCCATAGCCAAAGGTAGATAAGCATAAGGGATTGTTGGTTCTCATAATATTTTTTTATTTACTAGGGATCTCTTCTATACTATCGGGGGAGCTTATCAATGGAAACAAACATACTTCAACAAGTACCAGGGTTTGTGCCTAGCAGAGGTGTTGTGTTTTCTTCAAAATCCGAACTAGCTCTTTCTTTTTCATTTTCATCGGCTATGAATTTAAAACAACGACCCTTGAAGACATGTGCACCTCTAAATGTGACTATCGTAAGTGGTCGTTGGTGCACATCATCTTCCTCCACAACTAGAGAGAGCCAGTTGTTACAAGTTGTTGCATCTGTTGCACCCCGAGGAATCTATATATGTAGTAACATAAATGTTAGTCCCACTATTGCAGTGGTCAAAGATGCTATGACAGGAAATTATGATTTTGAAGCAGGATAAATGTTCCTTCTCGATCGTGGACTTTGTGAGAACTCGAAGATAAGCGCAGCGCTTCTATCACATTTTGATCTTGTATTTATTTTGATTGATAATCCTGACGAGATCTTGGGTAAACGCGTAGCTATGCCAGAACTGAACTAATATCCCTGATATCAAACGTGTGTAAAAAAATGCAGGATCCTTCGTGAAACAAGTATGAGATTTAATTTTCCACCAAGACCAAATAAATATCGCCATTTCAAAATCATTCTGAAATGAAATAAAATGAATCAACCACAACAGAAGTTGAGGTTTATCAAACCAAAAAAATGCATCATGTAGTTTCAGCTGAGTCCCGACAACTGGATCCACATCGCTCTCCATGGCCAGTATTTCCATCACATGTTGTAGTTTCGTGTGAGTAACATGATTAACATTGCAGAGATCAATGATATCCATAAGTAAAAGTTCATAACTACACAGAAAAGTCCTTAGAATATACTGCTGACATTCTGAAGGTTGGTGTACTCAAGTTCATAAGGCGAAAATGATTTGCATTGACAATTATGAATGGATGAGAAATGGGGATTACTCTCCTACTCGCTTCCATGCATAAGATGATGTTATTAATCTTATTTGTGGACCAAAACTCAGTCCAATCCATAGAATACAATTCGTATTATGACTACAGCATGAAATGTGTATGTTTCCTAGTGACTCCCACAAGTTATTTTGGAAATATTCTTGCATCCATGCATGGTTTGGAAGTTGGTTGAGAAATGAATTTTACATCTAGTGTTCATATTTCACGGTTATCTCTTAAACATCGTCAGAACAAAAAACAGAAACAGCATATCATCATGTTTACTGGAAGCCCTATTAAATCCGATAAAACGATTCTTGAGGTGATTGGAAAGAAGTTGAAGAAAAATAATGTAGCGCTCGATATTGTGGACTTAGGGGGAAGTAATGACAAGAAATCGCCCTTGCCTAAACAGTTAAATCTTCATGAAGAAAATAATACCTCACATACATATGCAACCCCGCTCTTGTTGTTACTCTGCTCGGAAAATTGTTCGTGGTTGTATTTAGCATCAGCCATCACACAAGGCACGAAAAAGGTGGTTTGAAACCAAGCACAAGCCTTTTGGGATACTGAACAAAGTTGTGATTAATTTGCATGAAGCAGGAAGGCTACATACAAAATATCCGAGGGAAAATAAGAATTATAAAAATATGAAGGAGGCGGAAACAAGTGACACGTGGATAATAAAATTATTTTTTTTTAAATAGTTTAAGACAGTTCCTGGGAATTTCGAATTTCAGTTTATAAAACTACTCAATTGAAGGAACGGTCGACCAAAGATTATTAAATGAACATGACACCAACAAACAAAGGGGGGAGGATTTTTTTGAAGAGAAAATTTTGAGAGAAAAAACTTTGGCAGAAAATTTATAGAGAGGTATGCTTGGAGTGAGGTCTACTTCATTTCATTCTTTTTTTACATCTTCAGCAAGGATTGATGGAATCATTGGTAGCAGGGGGTCTTGCAAAGCAGCGAAAAGATAAAGCAAGGATGAGTTTGATGGCTTCCATAAGGTGAATGTTTACTTGTTAGTTTGTTGTATTCAAGCTCAATTTTATTTGACGCTAATCAGTTTCTAATATGTAGGTTTTATCCTTGTGATTTGCCATCATTGCTCCATTCCATCTTGGCTCAACTTTATTTTTCTTTTTCGCGCTTAGTCTCTCTATTGTAACATTGTTCTAGAGTGGCTAAATACCATATACCTGGACATAGTCTACGTAGAGACTTGTAGATTTTAAAAATCTATGAATTTGTATGGGGGGCATTTCAAATTAAAATCAATTTCTTTTCCACTCCAAAACTGTCTCTTTGTTATTTTTTTTTAATTCTCATCTTCTTTTAATACAACATTAAAGATAATAATAAAAAAAAAAAACACAACAAGTTTATTTTGTAAAGAATCATGTGTCTAAAGTTTTATTCATTAGCTTGTTAATATGTATAAACTTTTCTGGTTTTTTTTTTTAATTGTTTTAATTTTCTTATTATTTATAATATCCTAAATTCTAAAAGAAAATAAAAATTATTAAATCTCTAGAGTGTTACTCTCATGTAATCTTCAAACTAATGTTTAGTTTAATAAACTTTTCTTTTCAAATCATTTTAAAACTAACATAATTATACTAACTTTCTTAGTTTCGTTTTAAATATTTTCTTATAAAACAAATACAAAACAAATTGCCTTTTCATTTTAGTATTTTCATTTATTTTATTAGATTTGATTTTTGTTATATCAAATGTATAAACTTCAACATAAAATAATTAAAATTATAAATTATATAAATGTTGGAAGATTGGTTGTTGCCATTGATGTCAACCCTAGTCATTGGTTGTAGTCATTGATGTCAACCCTAGTCATTGGCTTTTGGACCCCACAGTTGATCGAAGTAGATATAAATGAAGGAAATTACACATGCAGATACAACAGCCATGGATGGATAGTATAATTCATGTTGCTTTTGGTGGTATGTGGCACCTCACGTGGATCTTCACGATTGAGGAGAAATGATTTTCTAAAGATGACAATGTGAATTGAAGCAGAAACTACATGTCGACCCTAATGTTAAAAGAAAGTGACATAAAGGGTATAAATACATATCATTATACATTCATTTTAACACACACACAAGTTTGTTAATGAACAAGGAGATATAAGTCGAATTTAATAGGAAATATGAAGTAAATAAGGCTGAATTTCCAGGGAGGATGAAGTCTTGTGGTGATGTGTTCTAAGGTATGTTTTTTTTTAGTTCATCTTACCATTTTCGCTTTAAATTTGTTTCTAGAACGATTCATATGGTGAAATTCGAAGTATATTGATAAAACATATCTAGGTACCTGTGGTAAAAATTTCAGCTCTTTATTCGCTATAATTTTGGAGATACACTTTGTGGAAGATAGGGTTTTTTACTAGTACTGAAGCTAGTTATAAACAAGTGTTCCGAGTAAAACAGAAATAACATCTTCATAGATAATCCAAATGAAGTGAGACCAATTGCATTGGAAAGAGAACGGGTTGTAGTTTCTTGTGTACTAAGTTTAGAATCTTATGTTAAATATTGAGCGCGAGGAATTCTGTACAAGTTTTCTCTCCTGAATAAACCAGAATTGAATAAGGTCTACCATTTTATCTAAAACTCCTTTTATGGGAGGATTCAAGGAGTGAAACTTGGAGGATTTTCAGAGAATACATTGAGTAATATTATCTACAGGATCAGAGTATTCCAAGAAGTGAAGAATTTCATAAGTTGAAGAAGTCTCAGGAAACACTATCAGGTTCTATGTGATGGTTGGTTGATGATGATAATTTAATGTAAAGTGTTATTATCTCTCATATATTCTTGGGTGGAAGGAAGGGGCAAGTATGGAGAGGTCAACCCTCTCTTGATATTGGAGGATTATATCTTCCTTTTGGAAGTTTACCCCTCCCTTTATATTTGGAAGTTGTATCTTCCCTTGGAAGTCATTACTTCCCTTGAACAATAACTCTTGATTATTTCTCATATAGTATGCATGGTTTATTGTGGTGTATTGGTGTAACTCTTCTACTATTGTTCATTTATCATTGGATATAATTGAATATATAATATGGTTGAAGTATAAGTTAATTTTTTTTTTTAAATTGTACTTGATATTGATTCACCCCCCTCTCAGTATCAACAAATGGTATCAGAGTCAGTTACCTTCGGTAAAGTTTAACCATTGGAAGGAAGATCCTAAGCAGAAATGGAAGACAAGATTCCAAATGGGATTCCACCATTTGATGGAAGCAATTTTGAATACTGGAGTAATAAAATGGAAACTTACTTGAAAGCTCTCGGGGAAGATGTTTGGTTCTCAGTTGCTTCAGGATACAATGCTTTGAAGAAACCAAATATTGTAGCTCAGAAGGAAGCAAGAAGGAACAACAAATTGGAAATAGATACCATCCTAGATGGATTGACAGATTCGGTGAAATCCAAGATGGGATCACGTGCATTAGAAAAAGAGCTTTGGAACAAGCTACAAGACCTTTATTCAAGGGAAGAAGCGGAAGAAGAAGAAGTTGAAGAAAATTACAACATCTCATATTTCAAAGAAGCAAATAGAGGTGAGTTCTTTTGCTTTAATTGTGAATGAGTATGACATGTTGAATTTGAATGTCCTTATCCAAGGATTGAAAGAGATGATACTGAAGAAGAAAAGTCCAATGAAGAAGAAGAAAATCATGAAGCATAAATGATTCAACAAAAAGATGGGAATCTTAAAAAATTGAAGCATGTTGAAATTGAAAATAGCAAGCTCAAAAACACGCATAGAAAACTAAGAAGTGAATTGGGTAGTCATGAAAATACAATTGAAAGCTTGTAGAAACAATTAGAAGACTTTGAGAAACTAAGAGAAGAAACCATTTCCTTGAAAACTCTACTCGAGGAAGCAAGAAGAATTGGAGAAGTAAGGAATGTCCAAATGATGAAGAACGAAGAAGATTGTGAGAAACTTGAACAAGAATTTATCTCATTGAGGAAGAGCTTAAGAAACTCTCAAGTGCCAAAAGACTTAACACATCTTGAATGCATGGGTGAAACTTCATACAAAGAAGATGCAAATACCAACAAGAAGGTTGAAGAAATCTCTACATAGACAGTTGATGAGAAGTGGACCAGGATACCAGAAAGGAATGATTACAAAAGAGATGAATATCCAATAAGACCTCCTACCTTCAAAAATCAAAGAAGCTTCAATCAGTATGAAGAAAACTGCAGAAGAGTAGATCATGAACCCAGATGGACTACATCACAAATAAGGTCACTTACTCCCAGGTATCAAAATTTCTTTCTCGGTCATTGTTATACTTGCAAAAAAATTGGACATAAGGCAATTAATTGCAGAATCAATGAAAGGAACAACTATGCAAGAAATGTGAATGGTGTAAATAGAATATATGGAAACAATCATGGATTTGTCAACAGAAGTTATAATTCATCCTCCCCATTGATGTACAAAAATATTGTATGCTACAAATGTAATTATCTTGGTCACAAAGCACGATATTGCATATATATGAATGAATATGCTCCTATGCCAAATGTCCCTATACCAACCACAGTATGGAGAAGGAAATAGATTCCAAACAATGAAGATTGTCGAATAGCATTGATCGTTGAAGAATGTAAAGAAGAATATGAATGGTACATAGACAGTGGATTTTCTTCACACGTGACCGGGGATCAAGACAAATTCATCAGCTTGAAGAGAAAGGGTGGCAATGTTGCATTTGGAGATGATTCATCTGCCAGAATATTTGGAAAAGGTGTAGTAGATCTTGGAAGAAAAAATGTAAAAGCAAAGAATGTTCTATTGGTTGAGACTTGAAGCATAATCTACTCAGTGTTATTAAAATGTGTGATCAAGGATATACTCTCACGTTTTACTCACAAAAATTCAAAATTAAAGAAGAAGGTTCAGGATGATTTGTTGCAACTGCAACAAGAATACCAAGTAACATATACGTCCTAGATCCACGAAAAATCTCCAAGGAATAAAGAGACCATAAAAATGAAGTGTTATTAAGTGTTATATGTTCAGGGGGAGTAGCCCCACCTTTTCCATTGATGTCAAAGAGAGAGAGAAACCAGGAGCATGAGGACAAGAGGAGCATGAGTCTTGCCATCAATGAAAAAGGGGGAGATTGTTGGAATATTGGTTGTTGTCATTGATGTCAACCCTAGTCATTAGTTGTAGTCATTGATGTCAACCCTAGCCATTGGCTTTTGGACCCCACAATTGATCGAAGTAGATAGACATGAAGGAAATTACACATGTAGATAAAAAAACCATGGATGGATAGTATAATTCATGTCGTTTCTGGTGGTATGTGGCACGTCACGTGGATCCTCATGATTGAGGAGAAATGAATTTTTGAAAATGACAATGTGAATTGAAGCAGAAACTACATGTCATACCTGATGTTAAAAGGAAGTGACATAAAGGGTATAAATACATATCATTATACATTAATTTTAACACACACACAAGTTTTTTAATGAACCAGGAGATATAAGTTGAATTTCAGAGGAAATATGAAGTAAAGAAGGTCGAATTTCGAGGGAGGATGAAGTCTTTTGGTGATGTGTTTTAAGGTATGTTATCTACAGGTCATCTTACCATTTTCTCTATAACTTTGTTTATAGAACGATTCAAATGGTGAAATTCAGAGTTTATTGGGAAGACATATCTAGGTAATTGTGGTAAAAGTTTCGGCTCTTTATTCTCTATAATTTTGGAGATACACTCTGTTGAAGATAGGGTTTTTGACTAGTCCTGAAGCTAGTCATAAATAGGTGTTCCGAGTAAAACATTCATAACGTCTTCATAGAGAATACAAATGAAGTGATACCAATTGCATTGGAAATATTATGGGATGTAGTTTCTTTTGTACTAATTTCAGAATAGTATGTTAAATATTGAGCGTGGGGCATTTTGTACAAGTTTACTCTTCTGAATAAACCATTATTGAATAAAGTCTGCCATTTTCTCTATAACTCCTTTTCTGGGAGGATTCAAGGAGTGAAAATTGGAGGAGTTTCAGAGAATACATTGAGTAATATTATCTACAGGATCAGAGTATTCCAAGCAGTGAAAATTTTCATAAATTGAATAAGTCTCAAGAAGCATTATCAGGTTCTATGTGATGGTTGGTTGATGATGATAATTTAATGTAAAGTTTTATTATCTCTCATATATTCTTGGGTGGAAGGAAGGGGAAAGGATTGAGAGGTCAACCCTCTCTTGATATTGGAGGATTGTATCTTCTTTTTGGAGGTTTATCCCTCCCTTTATATTTGGAAGTTGTAGCTTCCCTTGGAAGTCATTACTTCCCTTGAACAATAACTATTGATTATTTTTCATATATTGTGCATGGTGTATTGTGGTGTATTGATGTAACTCTTCTACTATTGTTCATTGCTCATTAGATATACTTGAATATATAATCTGGTTGAAGTATAAGTTGAATTTTTTTTTAAATTGTACTTGATACTGATTCACCCCCCTCTCAGTATCAACAATAAAAATCGAATAATGCTAAAAAGTGAAATTACAAGGTGAAGGATCCACACTTGAATTGTAGGTTAGGGGAAAATTGGCACGGAGTTCAATGTGCATTCTTGTCTGGAGATTTAATCCTAGGGTGATATTCCTGCCTCTTCTCACCTAGCCCCATGGGAGGTTGAAATGTGATGTTGGGGACTCTCTAGTCCCTCGACATCAACAAGGATTTTAGAGGGAGCTGAAAGGATGATGTAATTGCAAAGGAAAACTGTCATAGTGTCATAATTTCCATCTGTGTTAATAAATCTAGTCAAACTTAGAAGAGAAGAGGAGGTGGCGACCCCTGAGAACACCTCAATGGAGAAATACACTCCACATCAGACTTTAGGGTAAACGCCAATAGGAGGACTAGGAACTGAGCCAACAATTTTTTTGGATGTCCTAGGACAAGTAATTTTTGTCATTGCTGACTTGATCAAAATATATAGTGACAACGTGGAGGTAAAAACTTCAATGCCTATTGTAAATGATGAAGTAAAATAGGTTTTAGATACGATGTCCCAAAGAACAAAATATTTAGTCTAGGAAACAAGGATGAATACAATTGAAGGTGATCATAGCACCCCAAACTGAACACCACAACCACTGGATAAAGAGGGAAGCAACATCAAAGGCCACACGGAACTAGGAGTCAACATAGGCAAAGAAACGGTACTAGATCATTTTCATACACAAGGTAGTTTAGGAAGTGCTCTCTCATGGAGGGACCGACCAATCCCAGAGCCGTTGGATGAATTAGCTGATGTTCAAGACATCGCTTATGAAAGGAAAAGACAATTGGTTATGAAGAGAACTTGAAAAGAATAGAATCTCTTTGGACAGTGTGGTAATGATCACCACAAAAGAAAACCTGCTAGACGCAGGACAATCCATGGTAAGTGAGTTATTAGGAGCAAGTATGGCTATATCTAGTGACACTACAGACATGGAAAGAGAGGATGAACGAGAAGTTGATTCTATGAAAGTAGAGTTGGTGCATCTCAGACATCAAGTGGAATACTATTAGGAGACTACCCAGGCAGTTAGGTTCATGAGAATTGAATTTGAGGAGATTTATACTCAGCTCAAATCAGATAGGGAGGTTTTAATGACCAAGTTCATAAGTTACCAAGAGGAGAATTTTCTCGACCTATTAGCATATAAAGAAATGATGAGATGGTCAGATAAATAACATCAAGTACTGGCACAAATCTAGTATATCGTAGAGATCCAAAAGGGTTGAGGGGAAGAAGAACATGGAATTAGGATGCTTGCAGATGAGAGCATAGTTAGGATCAGGATGGAAACAAAATATTGGGTTCAATTGGTAATTGAACCACAACATAAAATGCAGGAGAGATGGGAGGAGTGTCTCATAAATTGGAACAACATAAACCAGAGGATAGTAGACCTTTAATTCCCATAATTTGATGATTCTGATGAATTCATCGATTTGCACCTTATAGTCCAATGGTTCAAAGAGCTCGATGCAGAATTTGGCGCAAAGATTCGGGAGATACGAGCGCTTGAAAAGAGACAAGTGAAGAGACTCGATGACAGGCCGATAGGAGCAATGTGGGCCATACGACAACTAATATTTGAGATAGATCAATTCAGAAACCGAGTAATGTAAATGAAGGATAAGCTTAGCATGTCAATGGATCAAAATCGATTTCCATACATGCATACCTGTGAAGATCTGTTCTCTCGGTGGTTTGATTATGACACACCTTTGTTCATATGGTTGAAGATCTAATATATTTTTCTCTTAATGAAATTGACCAACCTCTCAGTTTCATTCCCAAAACTCCTCTTGTCACCCCACCAGCAAGTACCTATTATAGAAAAAACATTTCAGAGTCTGAGGGAGTAAGTTCTAATTCATAAAATTCATATAATGAGTCAAATAATATGGAAAATAACAATGAAGAATTTCCATAGGATAACGACCAACCTGCAAAAAATAAACCATGGTTTTTCAGGGATTCCCTAGCCTTACCAGGGAGATTGCATCATTTTCCTAGGCACCCAGAAAAACTTCTCCCAAAATTTGATCCTGAAACCTCCAGCCTACCTGAGGATCATATCAATAAATTTGTATTGGCGATAAGATTAATGAATGTCCAACATAAATACTTAGTATGCATATTGTTCCCTTATACCTTTGAGAAATCGGATTCAACATGGTATTTCAACCTCCCGGTTGGATCCATCAACAGTTGGACAAAATTTTAGAAAGATTTCCTAGATAAATCTACCGAACAAACGACTATCGGGGCTGTGATGGCTCAAATTTTCTCTGCCACTATGGGACCCAAGGAGAAATTCAAGGACTTCAACCAACATTTCACAACTATCCTCAACAATTTTCAATCATATTCCAAGCCCACTCAAGAACTACAAATTGAGGTGTATGCTAATGCATTACTGACCTCTATCTCCATGTTCTTTAATAGTGTCGCTAAACCTACTCTTGCCAAAACTTTGAGGAGGAAAAAATTATTGAATTTCAAATGAAAGGTTGTAAAGATAGTTAGATTTATTTATTAAAGAAACAAACAAAACAACCACATAGGCGAGGAATTTTGTTAACATGACCACCTGGTAAACAAATTGAACATAACAAGGAAAAGGACAATGTAGATATGGAAATTTTACAAAGGATGGTTAAGAAGTTGTCCAAAGATATTGTAGACATGAAGATGAATGCAGGGGAAGGCACATCAAAACCTAAGTATTGCAAACCTTTCTTTAGAAAAAATCCACCTTTCAAGGCCCTAGATCCCCCTCCTTCCAACTTGAACATCAACCTGGGAGAAGTCACCTAAAATTCATATTGTAACTATCATCAATAACACCATTCAGAAAGGGATTTCCCTCAATGGGTGAATGTTATGAATCTATTGACGAATCATTTCTTGGATGGATGTTTCCTCACCGAACAACCCAATGATCATACATCAATTATTGTAGAAAATGAAGTTAGTGAACCACTTGAGAAAACAACTATGGTTCTATGGGATGTTAATCAAACATCATCGTTTGACGTTCCTACAGAAGAAGAATAATTTCCCAAAATTCTGGCAATCCAAACTAGGAGAAAGAAACCCATCGTGAAAAACCAACCTATCATTGCACAAGCTCCTAAGTGACCCCCAAAATCATCCTCTTTAGCTCAGTTGACCCAACCACTGAGCTTTGGCCTGAAGTTACAAGCTCACAAAATAACAAAGCTAGAGTATAACGTGGTAGAAGACCTGGAGAAATTGAAAGCTAACATTTCGGTGATGGACTTGTGTAGAATTCCTCAACAGAAATATTTATTGTTACAATCCCAAAATGAGGACGACAAACTCATGTTAAATCCAATCCCACATTAAATCTTGGGTACAGGAATCCTTGAGGAGATTCGGAAGCCTAACATGAATACAATGACGACTGATAAGAAGCCTAGCTCATATGTTCCACCTTTCTTATTAAATTTTGAAATTTATAACAAGAACCTACACAATTGTTTGGTTAAGTCTGGTGTTTTCTCCAACGTTATGCCTCTTTTAGTGTGTAAGAAGTTAAACGCTACCCCTAATAAAATCAAAACACATATCATTCAACTAGACATACTGAAGTTAAATTTATTGGGGAGTTAAAGGATGTTATGATTTAGATTGCCTCTAAACCAAAGTTTCACCAGGTCATAGATATCATAATTGTAGACATTTCAGAGGCCTATGGGATGTTGTTAAGCAGGGATTGGTCTGAAAAATTACATGGATATTTTAGTACAGATTGGTCCCACTTATGGTTAACTTTAAAGGGAAACCCCAACATGATCAAGATAAACCGAGAAAAATATTTGAAGCATATTGTTACAAACCTGGAAGCCCCTAATGAACATTCCTTCATTGAATTCCCAATCTTAGGAAAATACTCATTTGATTCCAATTTTGGTAATTTCCCACCTTGTTTGTCCGAAGTATTGATTTCCCAGAGGTCAGAGTCGTCACTTTATGACAATCCTATAATAATTGGGCAATGTAAAAAGTCTGAACAAAATATCCATGCTCAATCTGAAAACACTAAAAGGGAAGTTCCAAAGGTGGATAGGGACAAGAGAGTTCCAAACTTTGTGTCTAAAATATGGACTTTGTATTTTGATGGATCGAAATCTCAAAAAGGGGTTGGCGCGAGATGCATTTTCATTAATCCAGTAGGAAAACGTAGTTGTTTGTTCTATAGATTGGAATTCGAGTGCACAAACAACATTGTCGAATAGGAGGTGTTGGTCCAAAGACTTAAGAAATCTATTGATTTAAACATCAAGGAACTAGTTGTCTTCGGGGATTCAGAAATCATCGTAAGACAGGTCAAGAACACTATCCATTGCAATTCCCCCCATTTGAGGAATTATCAGCATGAAGTTCATAGGTGGATAGAAAATTTTCTAGCATTCAACATGACAACTATACATTTATCCAAAAATACGTTGGTCAATTCTTTAGCCACGGTAGCTTCGAGGTTGTCTCCCTTAGAGGATTATGAAGGCTCTAGGTTTTCCATAGAATTATTATATAAACCTTTGGTCCCAGATAACATTTCTAAATGGAGAGTATTTGAGAGAGATGAATAGATCATATATTTTTTTACTAATGAACAAACTTTTATGGATTTGGCTATTGATGATAAAAAAATTCAAGAAATGATTGCAAGACAGGATAATCAAAACTCTAACCTAACAAAAGGTAGTGGCCCGACCCAACCTAAACTCCATACTATGCCTCGGTGATTAATCATTCTTGAGAACTTGTTTGAATTATAAGAGAAATTTAACAAACCAAAAAATACCAAAATCAGTAGTTCATGTCCATCCTATGAGGTCGTAAATCTAGGAGTTGTTGACAACCCTCGAAACATAAATCTCAGGAGATCATTATCACCTGAGGAAAAAAGGATTACCTAAGGTTGTTCAAAGAGTATCAGAATGTGTTTTCATGGTCTTATCTGGATTTGAAACTATACGACACCATGATCATTCAACACACTATCCCATTAAGACCTGAGGTCAATCCTTTCCAATAAAAGTTGTGAAAATTCCACCCATCCCTTGAACCATTGATGGAGAAGGAACTAAAGAAATGGTTAGACACAAAGATAATATTCCAAGTGAGGCACTCTGCATCGGTGGCCAATATGGTACATGTCAAGAAAACGTATGGAAAAATTATCTTATGTGTAGATTTCATAAATCTGAATAGGGCATCAACAGAAGATAACTACCATGTCCCTTCCATGGAACAATTTTTACATACCGCGTCAGGAGCGCATATCTTCTCACTTTTGGATGGATTCTCAGGATACAACTAGTTTTTAGTATCATAGGAGGACAGATTGAAAACAACCTTCCGAACAAAATGGGGAACATTTTCCTACAAACTCATGCCATTTGGGCTAATCAATGTGGGAGATACTTTCCAAAGAGCCATGGATGTGTAATTTCGAGGATTTATTAAAAAATGTGTAGTGGTATACCTAGATGACATTACTATTTACTCCAAGGATAGAGTTGATCATATCACCCATCTCACCCAAATTTTTGAAAGGTGCCAAAATTATGGGATATCCTTGAACCCGAAAAAGACTATATTTGGAGTGGAGGAAGGAAAACACTTAGATCACATAATCTATAGGGATGGTATCCATATTGATCCTGAATGTATAAAATCAATTTTACAGCTGCCACTCCCTCATAAAAAAAAAGGATATGCAATATTTCTTTGGAAGGATTAATTTTGTAAGAAAGTTCACCCCAAATTTCGCATAAATAGTTAAACCCCTGCAGAGAATGATACACAAGGATGTTGAATTCAAATGGACTGGTGAGGGAAAAGAATATTTCAAAACTATTAAGACTTTCATATCACAAGCCCTTATACTACACAACCTTGATTTCAACAAACACTTTTTTCTCTACACTTTCACTTGAGATCAATCATTAGTTGCAGTCCTTACTCAAAAGGATGATGAAAACAACAAGGTAGTTGTCTCATTCATGAGCACCAACTTACACGGACCAAAGATTAATTACCCAACCATTGAAAAACAATCCTACGCTATTTATAAAGCACTAAAAAACTTTAGACCTTACATCCTTAAGAATCATACCAAGGTCATAGTGCCTCAGCCAACCATTCGGTCACTATTCATGCAACGGGAAATGAGGGAAAGAAGAGGCATATGGATGGTTGTCATCCAAGAATTTGATCTAGAAATTAAACCAACAATAATTGTTAGGGCTCAGGGACTATGAAAATTGGCCACATAATCCTAAGATCTGATAGAAAATAGTGATTCAGGTTGGGACAACGAGTTGACTTTATGGTGTGGTGAAGTATTGTACATCCCACCCACATAATACTCTTGGTATCTTGACCTGTCCTATTTTCTCCATCACGGTACCTTCTTTGAATACCTGAAACTGAGAGAGATAAGAGCACCTAGACTAAAATGTGTTTGATACCATCTTATTAACTCGGTACTTTTCTGCTTAAATTATGTTGGTGTTTTGCTAATATTTCTTGAAAAGTAATATGTTGAAAGGGTGTTGAAGGAACTCCACGACAGTCATGCAGGGGGCCATTTCGCAGGGGAGACTACGACTCATAATATTTTAAGGGAAGGATATTATTGGCCAAATATGTTTAGAGATTATCACGCATATGTCATAAGGTGAAAAGTTTGTCAAATGAGCATTGGGAAGGAGAAGAAAGCAACCATTCCACTACAACTAGTGTCAATGTCTAGGCCATTTGAACAATGGGGAATAATATAATAGAAGAGATAAACCCAAACTTGTCCAAACAACATAAGCATATACTGGCTACTATCTATTATTTTACACGATGGTCAGAATCCATTCCCCTTACCCATGTTAATGAGGAGGTGGTAATGCAATTTCTTGAACAATACATCATTACAAGGTTTGGGGTGCCTTCGGTCTTGGTATTTGAAAACACTGCATACTTTTCTTCTACTCTCTTGACTGAATTTGCATTAGATACAAGGATTATATTGAAGTATTCTTCCAACTTTTATCCGCAAGGAAATGGTGTTTTTGAGTCTACTAATAAAAATTTAATAAGGATTCTTAAGAAGACATTCGTAGAGAATCACCAGAACTAGCACAATGCTTTGCATAACGCTCTATGGGATGATAGGGTAACCCCCAAGGAATCCCTAGAGAATTCCCCTTACTTTCTAGTGTATGGAAAATAAGCTATCTTTCCAACCAACCTATATATCCCATCCTTGAAGCTTTCCCAGTCCTCAATAGGACATCCCTCGTCCAACATGCAACAAATAATTGATACCCTCCTTATGGTTGAGGAAGAATGAGAACAAGCCATAAGGAAGTTTGCAGCCCATAAACAAATAGTTAAAAAATGGTTTGATAAATACAAGGCTGGAAATAAAACCTTTGAAGTAGGGTACTTGGTTCTTAAGTGGGATAAAATCAACGAGTCAAAGGGGAAACATTCGAAATTCCAAAATCTGTGGCTCAAACCTTTTCAAGTCGCTGAGAGAATTGGGGTCATCACTTATTGTCTACAAAACCTTCTGGGTGAGCTCAAATCTCTTCCCATAAACAACCAAGTCCTAAAGCATTTATTTTCATAAGATGTATCCAAGACAACTTCCTATATTATAATTTACCTTTATTTATTTTAATTTTGTTTTGAGTGACGAGTTTGGTGCTTTCAATTTTCTTTTCTTTTGGTTTTTTTTTTTTTGTGATCTAATTTCTTTTTTTATTTATTTTCTTGTTTTGATTACTCTGATGGTAGCATGATTTCAGGTGTGTTCTTTTTCAAATTGGTGGTGCAATCTGCTGAATCTAGATCCTTATCTCTTATTTTTAAATTTCGTAGAACAATCAAGAGAAGGTTATTGGTCAAAGGCTTCAATGCATGGGTAATTCACATTTATGTACGCGGATCGCTTAGGGAAAAAGCAATTCAACTACCTCATGGTTTGGAAATACCAAGGGAAATGGAACAAAGAAGAGTATGGCCAATATCCTGAACATTGAAAATTTAATCCTCATATTGTTCAGAAAAGATAAGAAGAAAAGGTATATGGTTCTGATCCTTCATCAGAAAACAAATATCCTCCTCCCTGGTTCATTACCAACACATATGCAACAAAGATGAACATAAAATAATAATCCAGAATGTATGATCAAGAGGGTATGCAGATATCTCCACCGGGGCTATGGGCACTTGCTGGCAGCGAAGTAAGGTTTGTGATATCGGGGTGACTTCGTCGGGGCTATGGATGCTCGTTGGCAGTGGAACAACACCATGGTAAGGTTGTTGACTTTCAGAAAAAGTGATAATATCATGTCTTCTTAATAGTTTTGAGTTTTCACTCAACTCTCGATAGGAAGGTAGGAGTCATTGGTTAAATGGAAAGAGGAATGTATTCGGGTGAATCCCCATGAGCATTCGGCAATAATGTCCTTGGGCCATATGTATACATATTTGTGAGTCATCCATGGGTTATTGCCTCAAGCTAATAACCATTTCCAAAAAAAAAAAATCGTATCATTATATAGAGAAACAAGGAGTATGGATTCTACCAGTGAATCGCCATTTGTTTAGCACACAACACACCCTTAACATTTTCCAATTTTTGGGTACCACTTTTCTTTTTTTGTTTGCATTGTTTCCATTGATTTTACATAAGTTTCATCTTTACTATTTTTTGCCAAGATTTTTCATTTCTCATGCAGTTTAACTTGCATCTATAAATCCATAAGTCTTCAAAAAATCACTGCTAAAAGTAAATTTCGTCTATACCTGACAGTTGTTTCTCTAAAATGATGATGTTGATCAACGTTAAGTGTCAGTCAATTCAATCTATGTGTCAAACAATGTGGCACCGTCTTGAGAATTTTGACACCGAATAACATCATGTGTCGATCGATTTGGATACAAGTTGCATGAGGGCACTGCTCACTCATAAAATTCCTGACGTCGATGAACGTCGGTCGTCAACGAGGTCAGTTTAAAAACACTCATTGTTGAGTCCAAGAGTCACTCATCGATGCCGATTAACGTTGGTAGATGACACCTAGTGTTGAACACAGGAGAACAGGCTGACAATGAGGTTAGCGTCGAATGCCTACAGATACCGGCATTGACCAATCAAGAAGGAAGAAAAACATATCCTTTATTGTACACCCTCCAAACCATCGACACCCGATCAATGATTATCGATAAGAAATTTGAGTCATTCGATTGGTCTTGCTAAAGATCTTCGAATTCATCAGAACCATCCATCTTTAGATATTCATTCTGTGCACATCCCTATGTGTATTTCTAGTCAATAGATGTCATGTTGATATCATGATCCAACCACAAGTGCGAAAGCGTCATGTTGTCATCTCATTCGATATTGACAAATTTAGACACAAGCTGGTCCAAAAAGCCTCAAAAAATTCAAGTGCCCAATTCTCGATCTCAAATGTGTGCCAATCGATGATTGCTTGAAATCCCTGATGAATCATTCCAACATCTCTTCACGACGCCGATTTGCGCATAGATTTTAATCCGAGAACTTGCACAAACGATAGATGGAATTAATGGAAATCTACAGTAGATTCCCTATACTAAAACGTGATGATTTCAAGTGTAAGGATTAATTGTTATTTATTCGAATGTATTTGAATTATTCCATAATTTAAACATAACTATTTGGTTTTTATTAACAACTCACGATTGATCCAGTTCCTCTTACAAACTAAGTTGTGTTGTGTTTATCATGAGGCTTTGGATTGGTAGGTATTAAACTCAGGAAAATATTTGTGAACATGTATTTTTCATGATTATTTCTGAGTTTTTGTGGTTTAGATAAGACTGAGTTAAAATGTTTCATTTGCAGGAAAAATGTTTCCCAGACGACCAATGACTCGTTGGTCACCAAAGACCCCGAAAGGAGGAAGTGAGAAAATTGGAGAGGCATCCAGCTCGGCTGCTAAGAAACTGGATTTCCCCCCTAGAGAAGAGTCGGTGATCAGAATGTCACAAAATGATCCAACAAACCCACCTTCGCTCTTCAAAGATACATATAATAATACCGCATCCAAGGTAATGTTGCCTTCATGGCTAGATTTATACAACAAAATCCATTACGAAGATTTCCCGGAGTTTACACCTCACAACAACCCAGAGGTGAGGGAATTGGATGACCAGGTATTCCAGAACATTAGGCACTCTTTTTTGTATATGGTAGCGACCAAGACACCTATTTTTCCATGTGTTGAACTCTTAGAGTGGATCATTCATCATGCCAATGCAGAGAAATGCATGTTGAATAACAAAGATGGAGAATGTATAAGCATATTCTTGTCAATATAGGTAAGCACGTATTATAAACTCAATGACATTGAAATCAGGTTGAAAAAGGATTTTCCTGTGGAGTTCTATGCATGCCATAATACCGGTCAATTTCTAGTGTCCTGGTGGAGGGAGGATAAGAAATTTGTGAATCGGACCTCAGGGTGGTACAACACAATGAACCTCCCAGAACCCTACATTTTCTCGATGGCCTTGATTTGTCATTTATATGGAGAAAAGGATTGTTCTAGGTTCTTCGAAGCCTGGATGCCTTTGGCTCATACAATTGCTACATATGTAATCACTTTTAACTGGGGAGATACTATCTCGAAACAATTGAGCACCAGGATAGAGGAATCGTAGAACCCAAAACCCAAAGAAACCCATGCATTCTACATGGCATATTATCTCATGTATGTGATATGATCTAGGAATGTGTTCTTTGGTTTTAGCCCGAGTTGGCATATTTCAAAAGTTCTTGTACATGTTTATTTTTTAATCTTGTGGGAGAACATGGAACAGGTACAAAAGATCAATTTATTTAATCTGTGATGGCTTCATAGCTCGAGTATATTCCTTAATTTAAAAAAAAAAAACTACCCAAAACTCTCTGAAGCAGCAAGGAAAATAATATCTAAGATTGGGCACTGGTACTTAGAGGAAAGAAGCACATATATCAGAAATTTCGGAGCCATTGGAGCACCATACTTATTTCCAATCCACGTACTCGACAAGCTAGTGTTAGGAGAAATATTCTACTAGACCATACTGCAAGGGTTCAATGCATCTCTGGTAAAGGATAAGAAGAGAATATTTATTCCCTATGGGTTTTATGTGGGCTACCATTTCATGAAAGATACTACACAAGCCAGATCAGAATCTCAGAGTTAGATAGAGTACAGGTTCGCCATCGGGAGATACATGAAAGACAACCCTAGGGCGTTGGTAGATGAGCATGCTAGTCAGGTGGTGTCTCATTGGTCATACCCACATGAGGATTTTGAGGAAAAAATATTCACAGAGAATGTCGTAGACTGGGATGAAGTTTTACAGAGGAAATAAAAACCAGATCTTGTCAGGTTCATGGCCCTATCTCAGAATAAACAATTAGACTTTCTAGAGCAGATGGTAGGGGAAGTAGCTTTGGAACAATCTCAACAAGAATATATACAATAGACAATGGACATCTTAGAGGCCCAAAGTCTCTTAGAGGGAGATGAAAGGATGATGTAATTGCAAAGGGAAATTGTCATAGTGCCAACAATTGCATCCATGTTAATAAATCCAGTCACCCTCGGAAGAGAAGAGGAGTTGGAGACCTTCGAGAAAACCTCATTAGAGGAATACACTCCACAATAGACTTCAAGGAGAACATCGATAGGAGGACTAGGAATTGAGCCAGTGGTTTTTTTGGATGTCCTAGGAAAAGTGTCTCTTGTCATTGTTGACTTGATCACAACATATAGTGACAAAGAGGAGGTAAACACTTCAATGCCTATTGTAAATGAATAAGTAACAGAGGTTTTAGATACAATGTCCCAAGGACCAAAATATTTAGGCAAGGAAATAGAGTTGATTACAATTTAAAGTGATCATAGAACTCCAAACCAAAAACCACAACCATTGTATAAAGAGGGAAGCAATATCAAAGGCCACACGAAACCATGAGTCAACATAGGCAAAGAAACGGTACTGGATCATTTTCATACACCAGGAATTTTAGGAAATTCTCTCTCATGGGGGGACTAGCCAATCCCAGAGACAATGGATGAAGTAGCCTATGTTCAAGCAATCACTTATGACAGGAAAATACAATTGGTTGTGAAGAGAACTGGAAAAAGGAGGAGAATCACTTTGGACAGTGTGGTAATGATCACCATGGAAGAAACCTAGTTGGACATAGGACAATTCAGGGTAAGTGAGTTATTAGGAGTAATTATGGATATATCCAGTGCCACTATAGACATGGAAAGAGAGGATGACCAAGAAGTTGATTCTATGAGATCAGAATTGGTGCATATCATACATCAAGTGGAATATTATTAGGACACTACCTAGGCGGTTAGGTTCATGAGAATTGAATTTGAGGAGATTTATACTCAGTTCAAATTAGATAGGGAGGTTTTTATGAACAAGATCGTAAGTTACCAAGAGGAGACTTTTCTCATCCTCGTAGCATATACAGAAATGATGAGATGGTCGTAGAAATCTCATCAAGTACTGGAACAAATTGAGTATATGAGAGAGATCCAAAAGGGACGAGAGGAAGAAGAACATGGCATTAGGATGCTTGCAGATGAGAGCTTAGTTAGGATTAGGATGGAAGCAAAATATTGGGTACAATTGGTAATTGAACCACAACAGAAAATGTAGGAGAGATGGGAGGAGTGTCTCGGAAATTGGAACAAAATAAACCAGAGGATGATAGACCTTCAATTCCCAGAATTCGGCGCTCCTAATGACTTCATCGATTTTCACTTTATAGTCCAACGGTTTGGAGAGCTCAATGCAGAATTTGGAGCGAAGATTCAAGAGATCCGAGCTCTTGAAAAGGGATAGGTGAGGAGACTTGTTGATAGACCGATAGGAGCAACATGGGCCCTAAGACATCTAAGCTTTGAGATAGATCAATTTAGAAATCGAGTAATGGAAATGAAGGATAAGCTCAACATGTCGATGGGTCAACATCAATTTCCATACCTGCATACCTGTGAAGATATGTTCTCCCAGTGGTCTGATTATGACAAGGAAAATCCTATGAGTTAACTGGAGCTCAATAATGGTTTTCATGTGAACATGAACTACTTCATATTTATGTTTTCTTTAGTTAAATGAACGTTGTTGCTATTTTTTTCATGTGGTTTTTCATATAAATAAATAGGTCGACGGTTTTTGTAATAATTGAAAGAATTAGGAAAATAATTATTTTGAAGTCTAATTCAGAAGCTCATGTAGAGTCGGAGACAATTTTTTCCAAAGCTAGTGGAGTAACATAATTTTTGGATTGTTCTACTTTGGTGTTGACTACTACAAGTGATTTAGTAAGACAATAATTGTGTTTAAGTTATCTTGAATCATTGCAGTCATTGAATATACACTGGTATGAATATGATGGTATTATGAAGTTGTGTGTTATACAATAACTAGAATTATTTCCGGTTATTTGTCATTTCTACATATATCTTTATTTTCTTAGATGATGTTTCTCGTTTGATCAATAAGGAAATATTGTTGTTTGATATTGATTGAAGAGAGGTGTCATGTACATGTTGTTGGTAAGAGGTTATCCTAAACCCAACCTTCTTAAGAAATCAATTGTCGAATAATTAATAAATGAACTTATAAAGAAACAAAAAACAGTCTATAAATATCCATTCGATAACACAGTAAATCCCATCGAAACTTGTCGGACCATCAATCTAGAGAATCACATCATCCCAAACAGGAAAGACTCTAATTGGGCCTCGTCTCTAGGAATGATTCCTATTGTTGAGTTAAAGGGAATTTTGACCCCTCAACAACCAGAAAGAAGGGTTTCTAGGTTGATAACCATCAAAGAAGGGGAGATTTAGGGACTTGCAGGCATGGCGGGGATCAACCAATGTTTGTTTTCTTTGATATGAATTCATTCATTACCTTTCACCTCATATTAATGCTCTATTTAAGCCATCTTCAATCAGTTAAAGATGGTTGGGTACGAGTAAATAAAGTTAGGTAACTAACCAAACCCCTAACTCAACTTAAAATATATATTTTGAGCATTTATTAACATGTACGGGACTTTCCTTTGGGAAACCTGCGTATATGCGTGATGCATAACTATTAGGGCATGAACAAGTTCCAAAAAATATTTTTTTAGAAGATCTCAAGGAGGTATCGTGAAAAGGTGTATGCAAGTAGGATAGGGACCATGAAAATAAGATCATCAATGCTTCAATGGTGGAAATTGATGCTATAACAAATTCCCCCTAATGTCTGGGGTCATAAGAGCAACTAATCGTCAAAATACATTATAAGTCTTCAAAGCAGAGTAAGTCAGTGTGGAGGTCGCCAAAATTCAATCTAAGAACAACAACCAACGATAGAAAAATGTTATAATACTCAATTATCGAGGTAGGCATACCCATGCTAAGGTGTGATTACAAGCATGCCGCCAATCAAGTACACTATGGATCCATGAAGAATGTATATATAGAAAGAAGCAATAATGGCCACGTAAGAGATACACAATGGATCCATGTCAAAAAGAGATCATAGCCATGAAAGAGATGCATGGTGGATCTATGTCTCAGAATTGTTGAAGGATATGTATGGGAAAGAGATGGATAACTAATCCTTCACAAGTATCGATATCATAGGTGGTATTGTCCAAACACAACTCGGGCAACAACATAAAAGGGGTGTTGTTACTGCATTCCCAAGGTCTTCAAATCATCCATCGTGGTACAAGTCTACATTATGCAAATAGATGTGTTGAAGTTGAACATAGTGAGACACTGCTTGATTACTGGTCATTAATCTATACCGTTAACAAACATGAGACAACCCACCAATAATTATAATGGGAGTCATGGTACCTAGTGAAATCTAACAAGTGTGAATAGATGATTTGATGTCGAACACATGGTAGAACCTATCGATCAGGGAACATTGATGTATTCCCACTTTCAATAGAAAGGGAACCTTCCAATGATGACTGTAAGACCCAAGGTACTAATAATGACTCTAGATCCCTATCCTAGATAAAGAAGTGCCAAAGTCGATAGGAAGAGAACCACTAGAAGGAGGGAATTAAGGCATCCCCCATCAACGAACATGAGGAGTAGCAGAAGGCCAAATATTTGGAAGGACTCAGATGAGAAGATTGGAAGTACCACCACAGATTACGTGTCTCGTGTGCACTAGATGTAAATAGTGCACAAAAGAGACACTCCGAATAACAACCAGTAATGAAGACTGCCCACAAAGGTGAGGAAACCACCAATGGGGACAAATGGAATCCAAGGCACTACACAAATCTCAATGTGTGAATAATTTTCTTGGTGTCGAACACAAGAAAAACCACTCATTCAACGACCAATGATGGAATTCCATCTACTGAGCACAAGGTCACTTATTAATGAACTAAATACAACCAGGGTGCGACTCTAGGTCAAAATCTGAGCAATGTGTCGTAGTCAATAAGAGATTAACCCACCAAAAGAAATTCAATGGGGACCCTCCATACTATCATGAGTACAATAAAAATATACGTTTGATTCTGAGAAGTACTTGACATACATTAAGGCCGATTGCAAAGCCAAGAATTTTGTTGAATGGTCGACACGGGATAAAAAAAATCCTCTGAACAAGAACATAACACAATATGTGACTTAGGCAGCATGAACTAAAAATGAACATTGACATAAGTATGTGATGCAGAAGGAAATGACAGAATCTCCATACTAACTAGAAGAATAACCAACCAAAGGAGTAAAAACTCTGTGTAACTAGTTTAGTTTCCTAGAGCCATACTAACCCAAATTATTAAAACGAGACTCAAAACTTTGTGTTTTTTTTAGAGGTGCCTCGACTACTACCAATAACGGTAAAGAAGACTCATTCCCACACTCTTTTTTTATTATTTGATTTTTTGTCTTTTTCGTATTGGAAATCGTGGAAAATAATAAATAATGCTAGAATACACAAAGGAAATGAGTGTCGCAGGAAAGCAAACTAGTTCCAAGCATAAGGAACATACCTATCCTCAATGCAAGGAATCATGCATAGGATATGGACACTCGGGGGAATGTTTCCTCCTAATTTTTATGTGTCAAATTTCAAAGGAAATTATTGCAAGGTTAGAAACTAATGAGAATTCATAAGAAAATGGTTAAGCAATAGAAAGTTGAAGCCAAAATTAAGCTCAAAAGTGCAAGCAATAAATATGCAATGTAGTCACAACTTAAACACAAAAGTATGGGAGCCCTATGGGTAAATGGCCAAAATAAGGTTGGGAGGAATATGAAGCTTCAATACAATGTCATGGTGTGACTAACAGGACTCCCGAGCCTAAGAAAAACTTCAACATGGGCACCAAAATGCAAAGCAAGGTGCTATTGAAGATGCCCACGATGGTAAGATTTACCATGAATAAAACGACACTTAAAATAAGTGGGAAAGGATTATGTCGCCAGTAAGTGGGGTTAACCCTTAGGAAAATGTATTAAATTTCACTGATAATGCAAAATTCAAGGTGGAATGAACCTACCCTATATGCTAGTGATAAAAACATTACCTGAAAAGAGTTGAGTAAAATGGACCAGCAGTTAAAAATAACACTATTTTTAATCATCTTCCTTGCCAAATCTAAGTTCAAGTGATCATATTATACAAAAAAAATCGGTTCATTAGGTGTTTTAAATGACAAAAATGGTAAGAAAATATGTAAAAATGGGTAAAAATTGATTACAATATTTAAAAATGTCCCAAATAACATTTCATTGTGATTTTTTACCAAATTTGTGCAAATTGAGTGAAAACCCTTCCAAAATTATGAAGATCATAACGAGAACTATCAGGGTCAGAATCATGCACTGTTAGAACCAGTTTAGCTAGAAATCTACCCTCTTCATTTCCGTCCATAATCTTTTAAATTTCTGCAAGTTTTGAGTTAGGATTTTTAATTTTAAAGGAGGGGTGAGCTTCTACATGCCCAACAGTGGAAAGGGGCATGTAAAAGTAGTCCTATACATGCATGTTCTTAAAAATAGACATGTCTATAGGCTCCTTTCACCAAATACATGCATGTACATGTGCACAAACTTGAAAAATTAAACTAATTAATCTTATTTTGTCCTTGCAGAGCTCAAGATGGTGATTGAATGGAGAGAGAGAGAGAGAGAGAGAGAGATCATGAAGAGATCAATAGCCAGAGCACGAAGAGAGTGATATCCAAGTCCTTGAATATGATGAGGATTTAGAAGCTCTTTTTCAATGCGGGTTAAAGAAATTCTTTGAAATGAGAAACATGTGAGCTCAAAAGAGGCTTTTGCAGCTACTGATTGGCTACTAAGAACCAGATGTTGATGCCTTTTATGAAATATGACCAATCTCTAAATATAGAGTTTGAGGATATTTAATTCATTACTAGACTCTCGAGACGAGGGGATATCACAAACCTCTATACTCGTGACGGAGGGGCATGACCATAGAAGAGTACATTTCCCAATAATGCACCCCTAGGACCCAATGGGTTGGGAGCCAAGTCCCAATACGTAATATCCAAAGCTTGAGTCTCAAGATCATCCTCTTGACCATTTCAAGGATTTCCAAAAGTTCATCAAGATTCAAGGCCGCAGATGTTCTATGTAATCAACTGTCTGCAAGGTAAAATATATGATTGGAGCTCTACCTTGTTGCAGTGCATGAAAACTCATCTTACCGAGTGTAAGCAAGGAAAGATGAATTTTTTTTGGCATGACAGTGTATTATGTACCTTATTTTTTGAGAGGGTACCTGCACTTTGTATGAAAGTATGAGTGGATCCTCATGTGTAGAGGACACCATACATGGCCAGGTGGAATGCGTCGATGTTATGATTGGGGGGGTGGATGGGTTCCCTTCCCCTATGATGATGACTTCTTCCAGTGGTGGGAGAGGAAAATCATCGCCGTCGACTATTATCCTTATGAAGGGTTTGATTTCAATTGAGATGCATACATGCCCGTACCTCCAAGCTCATCTCTAGGAGAAATAGGTAAAAAATGAAAATTTTCAAAGTTATTTAATTTTTATTTATTTCAAGAGGTGAACCAAAATATTTTTAGCATGGATAAAATCTAACAAAAAATGATGAATGTGTGGAGATATTGGACTGAGACAGCCATAGGGGTACCCATGCCACCGTCGTAGAGGGTGTAGTGTAGAGCATCAAGGCATGGATGCTACATAGATGGATAGGACATCACAAAATGTCCAAAGAAATATGGACCACCTCATGCACTAGATCCTTATGATCCAGATTGAGGACTTGGTAGAGAAGATCCAACAACAAGTAGTCGGTGTACCACAAGCCTGTGTGTGACTCTTCCGGCATCTGACCAACATCGTAGTGTGATATAGGGATGAACATATGGGTTCGGGCCCTTGACATATATTTTAATTTATGTATTACATCAACATATAGATAGACATTTGGGCTAGAGCCTTGATTTTGTAACTTATGGTCCATATTTCTTGTACTTAATGGACATTAAAATAATATATACAACTATTTTTTCCTTGGTACTTATGTGTAAATGTGTTATGTACAATTATGTGTGTGTTTCTTTATTTAAATGTGTGAAAAATTCCAATCTAATACATAATTATCATATGCATCAGACACAAAATTTTCACTCCTAGAAACATGAATATAAGTAATGTAAGTAAAATGTCATTCCAGAAGTTGTACCCAAAGGAATCATCGGAGTAGTGTAGGATCATGAACACAGTATTCACCATTTAATTGCGACACCACCAACTATGAATCTAAGGGAACTTCTAAACACATGATACCATGTGAAATAACATCTCTTAGGAGTTCGATCACAATGCTATACTCGACCACATTATTCGTTGTTGGCCCCAGACAAGCGCCTCCAAATGCAACCACTTGGCCCAAAGGAGAATAAATCACCCATGCAATGGAAGCAAGGTTCTGGGTGCGACAGCTTATGCCATTCATGAACCCAATGTGGACCAAAGACTCCAGTGACATCTACCAAAAAATCATAAGCATTATAAGCAACCAAGAGAATAAAGAAAAATAAACTAAAAACACTATCAATGTACATTAATTACAATGGGAAAACTTATGAGAATCGAGGCTCAAGCGTAGTACCTCTTGAGGTAGAGCCCATTATCAGGCTCTAGCAACATGTTACATTCATAATCTAACAACTCATAATCTCCCTTCGAGAGGGAACACCTCACAATGTAATGGATTCCACATCGGGTTAAACTTTACTGCCCCTATCACATCCTTGACTTGATCGTAAACCAAAACAAGGTCACCCTCAGAAAAGACTCTTGGGTAGACAGAGTTGTCATATTGAGTCTTGATGTGCCTTTTGTGTGCCTCATTCAAAGTAGCAACATCACAATGGTGATCATCAAGCCGCTCCAAATTAACGAGAAGTGCTTCTAATTATGTCGTGTCAGGTAGAAGCTCAATCGTGATCTTCAAAGAAGAAATTTTACATTCAATCAACATGACTGTTTCCACTCTGTGAACGAGTTGGAAAGGTGCTAATATTGTGGTAGTTTTAACCAAGGTCTGGTACTCCCATAACGTCGGATAAAGAATCAAGTTCCAATTCAATTTACTCCTATTGACAGTTCACTAAAGTATGGTATTCGAAGACTTGTTAATAACCTCCAATTGACCATTCACTTGTGGATAATATGGAGACGAATGCTCATGCTTGAAACCCAATTTAGATGTTAGCTATGACATCAATCAGTTCCGAAAGTGACTTCCATGGTCAGTGACAATCTCCCTCGGAACTTTGAACTTGGCGATAACATGATTGAATAGAAACAAAGTTGTTGTCTCACTGTCGTTTGTGAAAGTAGGCATGGCCTCCACCCACTTTTTAAAGTAATCAATGACCACAATGATATAGTGATGCCCCCTATCCGAAGGTGGGTGGCATGTGTTAAAATAAATCCCCCACTTTGTAAAATTACCAACTATGATGACGGGAAATAATGGAGTAGGATGTGCGTGAATCTTTCAAGAAACAATTTGACAAGGATGACATCGGTTGACCGCCTCAACACAATATTTAAATATCGTCAAACAAAACTACTCGATAAGATTTTTTGGGTTGTATCCAACCCAAATAGATGACTTTTTCATTCTCCACTGTGGCAATCACTAAGCATAGACTCCACTTATTCATGAGTCAAGCAGCGAAGAAGAATTGAATTGACTATGCGGTGATACAGAGTGTCGCTAATGATGAGGTAATTCTTTTCCTGATGATGAATTCAATGCCAATCATCTCGTGAATGATGCAAAGAAAATTTCAGATTTTGGAGATATATTAGGATATCTCCATACCAAAAATAACTTGAAGCAATAAGGAAAATATTCTCATCTAGAAAAGAGTCTATAATAACGGTTTCCTCATCCTCCCGAGGAAACTCCGCCATCGACTTGGCGGAAACCAATGACTTCTTGTACTTGGAAGACATGAAGTCCAAGTCAAATTCCTACAAAATGAAAATCCACTTATTATATTTTCCCCCAATTATATCCCATATGAGGATGTACTGAACTGGATTGACATCAACTATCATAGTGGTATTTTGTCACAAAATATAATGTCGCAATCTTTGGACAACGTGAATAGCTTCCAAATACAACTTATTGATGTGTGAATAATTTATCTTGGATCCAATCAGACCACAAATGAGATAATAGATGGCATGCTCTTGTGTGTTATCATATTCTTGAACTAATACCATGCAGACTGTGGATTTCGCTACCGCAATGTGTAGTAAGAAATCCCTTTCAAAGTTTGGAGGACTGAGAAAAGGGGAAAACATAAGCACGCTCTTTAGTGCATTGAAAGATCATTGTGCGAACTCATCCTAAATGAAAGGGACCCCTTTCTTCAAGAAGCATATAAAGCCCTTGGTTATATCAATATAGTTTTCTATAAAACGTCGAAGGAAAATAGTCTTTCCTTGAAGACTCTGTAACTAAACAAAGTTACCGAATTAATGAGAACTGTGACCTCAAAACGAGAACTCTATCCGTTAAAACCCATATTTTTTCATAAAAAACATGAAAATCAATCCCCAAATCAAAAAGTGGTGCTACCGATAGCACCATTTTTTCTAATGGGGTCAAAATTACAACATTTTTCAAGCATGGCCTTCAAAACTCATATAGTAGCTCAGAAAAACCTTAAAAGAAACACCTAAATAAAAAAGTGACGCTACCTAAAGCAAAAAAAAAAATTCTAAACATTAAAATTATAGCTAATTATGACCTAGTTGAAATTGTGGCCTTGACAACAGCTCCCTATACAAAGAAAAAACCCAAAATTGAATCATAAATGGTCACTTGAAAATATATTTTCTAATTTAAAAAATAAATCACATTAAAAAATAAATAAAGATAAAGGAGAAAATCTTCACAATTTTTTTTTTAAATGAAGAAAAACACATTTAAAAAAATATATTCAAAAGCCAAATTTAAAAAAAAAAAAAATGAAAAAATATTTTTAGTTTAAATATATATATTTTGGTTTTTGGGTTTTTTTCCTCTTTAGTGTTTTAAGTTTTTCTTTAATCTGTTTATATATATAGATAGATAGATTTTCTTTTTATTAAAAAAATTAATTAATTCAATTCTTTTCTTTTTCTTTGTTTTTTTTTTTTATTTTTTAATTTATCAAAAAAAAATCAAATTATATTTTTTTGCTAAAGATTTAAAAATAGTGTTATTTTAATTACAATTATTTTCTATGTATTGAAGTAAAGGTAAACAATGGGTTAAAAATGTTATTTTTCACTATATTTAAAAAGTATGGAGCCATAAATTAATTAAGGAGGCATAATTATATGAAAAAACTTAATTTTTGAAAAGTAAATAGTATACAACAATTTTAACATTGAAACAAGCTTGAAAAATGATTAAAAACGTCGTTGAAAAAAAAATAGAAAATTTTGAAAACAGATGAAAAAATAAGCATTTAAAAAAATAACGTGGATACATTCTGGACAAGAAGATTTAAAATATCAAAAAAAAACCTAAAAAGGGAGGGGGGGGTGCTACTAGTAGCACAAATTTTCAAAACGAGGTTAAAAATGTGACCCCCTAAAAAATGAGAACGTTATAGAGTTCTAGTTAAGTTAGTAACTATGTTACTAATGAATGTTACGTGAAGGAGGAAACTAGACTATTGGCTCAACATTCAAAGTATCAACCATGATCCCCTTGTTGGAACAATAAAACCCAACAGATACCTTGAAACGATGCAGAAGATGCACTTATTTGGATTTAACTAAATGTGATAGTAACGACATCTTTCAAAGATAATCCTAAGGTAGTTGGATGATCTGCCCTCTTGCGAGAGCGAGCACCGAGATCGTCCAGGTATTCCTCAACAATATGCTTAAAATCATGGAAAATGAACATGGATTGTTGGAACGTAGCTCCAACATTTTTAGGCCAAAAGACATTTTCTTATACGCGAAAGTGTTCATTTTTAAGCATTCAATGCATTCAATTTCAGATCTGAAAATTGCTTCCAAGTGACCTCAAACAGTAAACTAGGGTTGTTATCAATGAATAATTTTACACAAAAATTATGACAAAAAATTATAGCAGAAGTATAAATATCAGAGAGAAATCATCCATGTATAAGAGACACAAATTTATGTTCACTAAAATTTTCAGATTGAGAAATTCCGAGGACAAAACCAGTCCTCTCAGCAAATTACAACTTCAACAAAATTTCAGAAAACCCTTCCAACTTACAAATTTGTTGTATGACCCTTATAATGTCACTTGTACCACATCCTACGTCACCCTCCTCACACGTATGACTTGTTGACGTCACTTGTACGACCCTTTGCATCACCCTCTTCACACGTGTGGTTGTACAAACGACCTATGGATGTTGTATGGACCCACACGTGTAGTATGTCCTACAATAAATGCATCTTACAATCCACATGTGTGGTGTTGTTCATGTGGTTTTACGGTCTCCATGTGTTGTACAAAATATATGACTCACACGCGCGACCTATTATGCTACTCCTCTCACACATGTGTGTTCACACGTGCGACCTCTCTCTCTTGGCTGAAAAATTCAAAAAAGAATAATAGAAACCCTAGGACAGATTTTCCAAAGTGAATAATTTCCTTTGTTGAAATTTCCACCCCAATCTCCTTGGCACAAGTTCTCCCTCATTTATTCCAACTCCATAATGTCACGATAAGATGTGTGGTGCCTCCTCACATTTCCTCTCCTTTTATAGGAGTCTAATGAGTGAGTTTAGGAACCCCTTCTAAAATGAACATTAAATTAGAATTGTTTATTCCTTCAAGTGGGTGTGAATCCTCAACAACAACAATTCCAAGCCCCAACTCCATACAAATGGGGTTTTCATAAAAGTGAAAATGAGATGTGAGTGTCAACAAATATTCCCACATGCCCGACACCAAGGCCAATATGACAATAACTCCCCGAAGCTACAAAAACATCAATACTCCCTCTTAGGGAGGGAGGTATTCTCCACCACTCCTAGCTTGTCTCTGAAGTAGACAAATTTCCTCTTCACTAGGGGTTTGGTGAGAATATCTACAATTTTCTCATATGTGGAAATGTACTGGAGCTTCACAGTGCCCTTCTACACCCTATCTCTAATGAAATGGTATGTGATCTCAATATGTTTCGACCTGTCATGAAATACTAGATTCTGAGAGAGTTTGACACAACTTTGAATGTCACAGTAAATCACCATGGAATCCAACACCTGAACAGATCACCTTGTAAGCATATTTTGAATCCAAATAGCCTCCCAACTCACCAAAATAGTTGACATATACTCTGCCTTTGTTGAACTTAGTTCCATGAAATTTTGTTTCCTACTGAACCAAGAAACCACTGTTGATCTCAGGATGAACAACCACTCTTCCTATAAACTGCACTACCTTCCCATTCCTATTTTGAATATCCTTGCAACCTCACTCCATCACCCCCAAAATATCTCAGACTAAATAGAATTGTACCTCAAAGGTACTTGATCACATGCTTCACTACTACCCAATGCACCTACCTTGGCTCAACCATGAACTGGCTCAAGGTGTTGACTACAAGGAAAATATATATCATGTTATTGACCAAACACACAACAAACCAATCAACTTCATGTACTTCATGGGATCCACCAATTCTGAATCTGAAGCCCCTTGATACTTTAGATTGGTGATCATAGGTGTAGTCATGGACTTACAGTCCATCATCCTGAACCTCCTCAGTATATCAACTACATACTTCCCATGTCCAAGGAAGATATTGCTTGGATATTTCCACACCTATAATCCCAAGAATTAACGCATCAAACCAATGTCCTTCATCTTGAACTTCAAATGAAAATCCCTCTTGCAACTAGAAATGAGCTTCTCTACACCCATGATGAAAAAATAATCAACATAGAACATCAATATAAGAGGATATTCTCCAACATGTATGACATATAGGTTGGGATCCACTTCAGTCTTGGTGAAGTCCATGCTCTACAAATACCCATCGATCCTCAATTACCATGCCTTGGGTGCCTACTTGACTCCATACAAATATTTCTTCAATCTGCAAACATGGGACTCCCTCCCATGTACCGCAAAGCCCTGAGGTTTCTCAATGTACACCTCCTTCTCAATCAAACAATTGACGAAAGTTATCTTCACATCCATCTAATGTATCCTCTACCCCGTAACTGAAGCAAAGGAAATCATAACCTTAATGGAAGTATACCTGGAGACTGGAGCAAAGGTATCCTCAAAGTCCACTCTCTCTTTCTAGGAGAACCCTCTCACCACAAAACTCTCCTTATACTTCTCGATGCTATCATATGTAGCACACTTGATCTTATAGATCCAATTGGAAGTCACCACAAACTTTCCCTCTGGTCTCATAACTATGTCCCACACATCATTATTCATGATGGACTGATACTCCTCCATCATAGCATCCTTCCAAATATGTTGGCCTACTTCCTCCTCAAAACTGGAAGGCTCGGAATCAATGTTGCTACACATAAGGGCCACATAGCTCGAAAACCTCTACAGAGGCCTACTCTCCCTAAAAGTTCCTTTGGGAGCTGCATGCCTCTCCACATATATCAAAGTATCCTAAAGCCATACAGGCCTCGTTTCCTCGTCACTAGGAGGGTCTATTGTATCTACTGACTCCTATGACTTGTCCACATGGTCTGAAGGATGAACCCTTGTACTAGATCGACCTATACTCTCCTCAACCTTCAAAGTCTCCTACTCCTTACCACCTGTCTCTATTATAGTCTCTCGGGACCTCCTGAAATCCAATTCCTCCTCAAACCTAATATCCTAACATCTTGAAGTGCTTAGATGTACCTACCCAGAATAAAGCAACAAGAAAAAGATATATTTTTCAACTACAACTTCTTGTTAGTACTTCATAAAACCATGGACTTATCAATAAAATAAATAGTTGATGTATGATGAAGCAAACAAAATTTTATAACGATAATGTTTATAAGATGATAGATTCAAAATAAATTCCTTAAAATGGATTCACAGTGACCAAGAATAATCACTCAATAATAGCAAAGTACTAGCATTTGTCATAAGCAAATTAGGCAGTGTATAAATCAACTTTACAATTGCTTTTAGGTCCTTTTAATGTTGCAATATATGGTTGTAGCTTACTTTTGTAACAAAAACAAGTAGGTTAGTAGATTAGTCTATTATAGGGTTAGGAAGAGTTAGTAGAGAGCCTAAGGTAATGGTTTTAAGGGTGGCTTTCATCAATCACTCAATTGTAAGGCTTAGATCAGTGCTTTTAGGGTAAATGGAGTCTCTTTTAGCAGCGGCAATCTTGAAGGAACAAATTGATAATAAAAGAGATAGAGAGAAGAAGGTCAATGATTGAAGTGTTGGTATCCCAAGGCTTCAATCACTAAACCTTAGGGGGGAAATGGCTACTAGGAAGTAGGTAAACCTAGGCCCTAGTAGTTCTCCTTCTTCTTTATCTCAAAGATGAAGTAGATGATAGCTAGATGAAGCAAACAATGCTAGGGTGTTGCAATGGCAAGGCCCTTAGCACAAAGCTTCTAAAAAATAGGGTTTCTAGCATAATCTAGTAGGTGAAAGTTATTAAGGCAAGAACAATAACATGTGCTTTATCCTCCTAGGGTTTTAAGCTAGTAATTTCATAATCTTAGAATAAATACAAGATAAATACATCATAACCATTCAATGAAGAATAATTACGGAAAATTTACTTACATTCACCAAGAATCATCTAGCAATGGGCCTAGTTGAACACTTCCACCAAGAAAAATGCTAAAACACACCAAAAATAGCCTCCTTCAAGAAGTGTGCACCAAATTTCATCCAAGAAACCTTAATTAGGGCGCAAATTTCAGACTTCACTTAAGTGTGAGTGAAAGATGATGAAAAATGAGTGTGTTTTTTCCCTTATTTATATAGTTACAATGACCTTATTTTACAAATTAGGTCAAAAAGGCTGGCAGGGCCTGTTTACATGTAATATCCAGTTTTTACATAAAAATGACAATTTAAACCCTAAATAAAGAAGAATAGGTGATGGCATGCCCCTTTAGTATGACGTTATGCCTCTCTAGTGAAATGTTGGCCTCCAAGAGAAAAACTTTAGGCCTCCCAAGGCCTCTGGATCAAGCCACGCGTGCCACTTGGCACATAAATGCCTCCAAAGTGTCCATCAAACGTTGGTGATGTCAAGGGTCACAAAGGTGACATCATGGGACATTCAAGGACAACATCATAGTAGGAGGTAAATATCCCCCTGGGTCCATGCCTCCTAGGCTGTCTCTGGTGAAACCTACTCCTCTCTCTCTGGTGCAAGCCTCTGATCTGTCTATGCCCCTGGCTCGGGTCTCAACATCCATATGGTGCACTTTTATCCCTATGGAGGTCTGAAATAATCATCTCCCCATGTGTACATGTCCATCGGGTGTCGCCCTGCAACAACAAAAAGTACGCCCTCCATGGGCTCATAAGCCACAGGGATCATAGCAATGTCAATCACATATAAAAATCAAGTTATATAAACATGTGCATAAAACCCCCTTTTTCGAGATAAGTGCTCAAAGACGTTATGTTATTCTACAAACCAAGTTTGGACAGGATGTCAAGAGGTCCTACTGGGCTGATTCTCATTGGACGTGGGATGTTTCCAGGTGAAGAAAAATCCAGGCCATGTAAGTGGATGAGGTGGTGTAGGGATGTTTGAACAATGGGTGCAATGATGACAGGGGAATGTATGGCTTACCTATGGGCACCTCTAAAGAGGGTGAGTTGCACCTTGTCATGGATGCAAACTTTTCCAAGCCCATTCAATGCCTTTTATATTTTTATCTTATTGCTTTTTCTTTCAAGAGACTAGCTAGGGGACACTGCCCTAGCATGGTGACCAGTGGTGACAGTTTCACCCACAAGAATTTTATGGAGATGAGAAGGTTGGCTCGTGATGGCACCCCGTTTCTCTTGGCTATGCCACCAAGAGTTACTACCTTTGCGTGGTGACCAGTTGAATGGTTGTGTCATACCGCTACATGCCCATGGACCTAATAGGCTAGCTCATGATGAGACCCCCTATCCTCCAACTAGGTCTTGATTTTATTATTTTACGGGTCCCTTTGTTTCTTGCTAAGAAGCCTTTTATTGCTTTCTCGTGGATCCCTGGGTGAAGCATCTGAAGGTTTTTTTCTTTGGATTTTATCTTGTGCCAACTAATTTTACCCTATGGGCCTTTAGCCCCTTCTTCCCACAAGGTAAGATACAACCCTTTGCTAGCTTGGAAAACCCAATGCCTGAACCAATGTAGGGGATAGATGAGAGGGAAAAAAAGATGAAAAGTGATAAGTGTGGTGGGAATAGACGATAACATTTCATGAACCCAACCAGTGGAAACTAAAACCCTATGGGAAACAACTTGCTAGGGAATCCTGTCATTCCCATGAGGTGTGGACAAGTGGAAAGACATAAGGTCCCAGCACACGTCAGAAGTAAAAATAATTAAATTTACATATTCAAATGTTTTGAGAATCAGAGTGACACATACCATGATACCCGGACTCATTACCTCATGGAGAAAGACCCATTGTTGCTGAAGGACTAGGCTGATGGGATGGATGTTGTTGTTTCTGACAAGGTGGAGGCGTTGAAGAGGAAATATGGGCCCTCCAGGGCTAGGCTCAAGTCAATATGGCTCTCGGTACTCCATGTCTAGGACCTGTGGGCCTCGAGACATAATTTCCTTAGTTATCCCTAGGTTAGGCGATAACATCATGCTCCAACTCGGGGGCATGTGCTCACCATAGAGCACATGAGAACCTAAACATCTCTCGCATGACTTCTGACCTTCTTGATCTCAAAAAAAAATTATTAGTAATCATTTGGGGTGGTGATATCACCCCTATCTCATATATGGTACAAACAATCAAAATAATCAAGCATATATAAATATGGAAATAGAACTACTCTAGCATGAAATGCAAATGGTATATACAATGAATGCAAATGCCTACCTACTTACCTGTGAATTCAAGTCTCTACCCCCTGATGGGGTTTAAGGAGGTGTCTCCTAAATAGTAATGGGCACCTTCTTCCTTCCAATGTAGACAAATAGTAGGCATCATTGACTAACTTTCTTCCAACTCTGAAGAGCCCAAGAAAAAATTGTGCACTTCCTTTGACATTAGTAGGCTCTCCCTTCTTTGTATCACACATCCAGACTATATCTCCCTCTTTGCAGTCCTTGAAATTGGTCGTTTATTGTACAACCCCAGTGTATTGTCTTGAGGGAGGAGGGTGGGATTCCACTGTAAAAACTTCTTGTTGGGATGGTTGGATTAGTATGTCATCTTCTCCTTTCTTCAATAATTTGACAGCCCCAACTTCTTTGTCTTTATATTTGTTCAAGAGTTTGTGATATTCCTCCTTCTTGGGCCATTGTATATGATCAAAGTCTTCTTCTGTAGCAAAAGGCATGGCATCATGGGAAAATGCAGGAAGACTATCTTTAACCGGTTCATGTGTTTCATTAGTTCCAATATCATTACCAATTTCTTGCACATGGATTTTGATCATTGGAACATTTGGGGGGCGACTTATCATTTTTTTGTTCATAGGCACATTGATATAAGTGAGATCCATCTCTAGGGTGCCTCCAATCATTTCAAAAAACTTTCTAGACAATAGCATTCCCCGCACATCTGGGACATCCACTACTACAATGTCCATATGGATCACTCTCTCGGGGTATCTTCCAAGGAATAGTTCTATGTTCTGAACTACCCCATGCATGGGTATGGCCCTGGACTCAAATCCACACACATTCATGTAAGGTCGTGTGACTTTCAGGCCAAATTTTTCCATGACCTTCAAAGACATCATGCTAGCACCTGCCCCTGAATATAGCATATAGTTGTTAAGGCATTTTTTATTGATCAATAAGGTCATGAAGAAAGTCAGATTTCCATCATATTGAACACTAAAGTGATTGGCTTGTAGCATAATAGGAGGATCCATTGGTCCATCTGAGCCTTTGAAAAAAAATTCAAACCTTTCTTTGACAAATGGGACCTTGATGACTTCTCTCAAGGGGATGGTCACATCCATTTTGGCTAATGCCCCTTCAAAGTCAAAATTTAAGTTCACTTTATCGGTTTTGGGAGGATTCTTAGGAAGGAGTATGTTCATGGGTGGAGGTATTGTTTGTGATGCCACAGGACCAGTAGAGAGAGGTTGGTTCATTCTCTTTTGTCTAGTATACACTTGGAATTCTTGTTTCTTCAAATTCTCTCTTGATTCTTGGTCAAGGTTATTTACTACCTCCATCCTAGCCTTCCTGGTTGTTTCTTTTATGCCTTCTTGATGTTCCTCGAGAGTAATATTAAGGAAAATATGAGGATCCTCGATGGTATGGTCCACTATGTTCACTTGGTCATGATTTTCATTGTTGAAAGGACACTCATGATCCCAGACTGACTCACTTCATTACAGGCACCAAGGGTTTTCATCCACTATGTTTTTGGGAGCTAAAGTATTTGGAACCTCTTGATCATTCTTTGGTTTGAAAACTTGGTTCCCCTTTTGGAACTTCCCTTTGAAAGGAACCCTAGGGGCTTGTTTCTAAGTCCCCTCTAGGTTGACAATCATATTCATCATTATCTCTTGGGTGTTTACCATGCCATCTACATCCATTTGTAACTTTTCCAAGCTAGCACTAATGTCTGAGGTAGTTTCAACATTGTGGACAATATTAGGTTTAGTTTCCATTCTGATTCTTGGGGATGAGAAAGGCTCGACTCTGGATGATGAAAGGTTGTCCTCAATCCTTGTAGCTATATATTGGGCTTCTTGGATTGTTTGAGGGTTTTTGTCTTTGAGGATATACCCTAGATGACCTGCAAAGTCTTTTCTATAAGGAAAAGAAGGAAATTGTTAGAAGGATGATGGCTCACCAGAATATTTTGCGTCAAGGTTTTAAACTTGTCATGGAACTCTCTAACAGATTCATTCTCTTGTTTTACAAGGTTATTCAGCCTTATCAACAGCATGTTGGGGTCTTCCTTGACACTTGATTGTTTCGGGAATACTTCCTCTAACCTATCCATGGTTTTAATACTAGCATCAGGGAGACCATTTTACCAACGTCTAGTGCCATCATGGAGGGAAGAAAAGAACAATTTCATAGATAAATATTCAGCATCACCATTGATGGGATGAAGCTGGAAGAAGGACCAAAAATTGCTCATGTGATCTTTGGCACTAACAACATCATTTCCAGTGAATTTGGGCAACCACTTTTCATACTTAGGGGGCATTTTCCTATCATATCTCGGTATAGCTGTCATGTCTAGCGGTTTGAAAATCTTGGATGACTATTGTCTTTGGTTATTGTCTTGGTTTAGAATGATGGTATGAGTTCTCGTGCTAAACATTGTGTTTTAAGGGAATATTGCCTCCAAAAAGTGATTTTACTACAAGAGAGTTTCGGGGAGGTTTTCTTCTAAAGAATTGGGGAGGATTGGTGTACCTCCCTAAGGTTTGTGGAGTCGCCAGATAGTTTTCTTGAAAATATCAAAGGGATGAGGGGATCACCCTCAGTGGAGTCACCAGCTAAGCTTTGAAAAGTAAATACTTTTAAGGAAAAGGCTTACTAAGAAGTGTCATCTTTGAGGAGAATTGACTTAGTGTTCCCCGGAAATAGCGCCAAAATTTTATTGCTCAATTTGTACTTATTCCAAGGGAAAAGGTTAAGGGAAGGCAAATTGGTGTAACATGAGGTTATCCTACCATTGTCACCTCAATAGGATACCTCTTTCTATTTAGGGTTGATGGCCCAGAGGAGACGTCCCCGGTGACTTGGGGTTTGAGAAGGAAAAGGTTAAAGTGTCTATAAAAGTATCCCCTCTCACAAGTCACACTAATCAACAATTCCCAAGGTTTTAACCAATGTAGTAATGAAGTGCTTATATGCACCTGCCCATAGAAAAGCAACAAGAAAAATATATCTTTTGCAAGTACAACTTGTTGTTAGTACTTCATAAAACCATGGACTTATCAATAAAAGAAATAGTTGATGTATGATGAAGAAAACAAAATTTTATAACAACAATGTTTATAAGGTGATAGCTTCACAGTAAATGCCTTAAAATGGCTTCACAGTGACCAAGAATAATCACTCAATAATAGCAAAGTACTAGCATTTGTCAGAAGCAAATTAGGCAGTGTATAAATCAACTTTACAATTTCTTTTAGGTGCTTTTAATGTTGCAATAGATGGTTGTAGCTTACTTTTGTAACAGCAACTAGGTTAGTAGATTAGTCTATTCTAGGATTAGGAAGAGATAGTAGAGAGCTTAAGGTAATGGTTTTAAGGGTGGCTTTCATCAATCACTCAATTGTAAGGCTTAGATCAGTGATTTTAGGGTAAATGGAGTCTCGTTTAGCAGTGGCAATATTGAAGGAACAAATTGATAATAAAAGAGCTAGAGACAAGAAGGTCAATGATTGAAGTGTTGGTATCCCAAGGCTTCAATCACTAACCCTTAGGGGGAAAATGGCTACTAGAAAGTAGGTAACCCTAGTCCCTAGTAGTTCTCCTCCTTCTTTAGCTAAAAGATGAAGTAGATGACAGCTAGATGAAGCAAAAGATGCTAGGGTGTTGAAATGGCACGGCCCTTAGCACAAAGCTTCAAGAAAATAGGGTTTCTTAGCATAATCTAGTAGGTGAAAGTTATTAAGGCAAGAACAATAACATCTGCTTTAGACTCTTAGGGTTTTAAGATAGCAATTTCATAATATTATAATAAATGCAAGATAAATACACCATAACCATTCAATGAAGAAGAATTGCAAAAAATTTATTTACATTCACCAAGAATCATCTAGCAATAGACCTAGTTGAACACTTCCACCAAGAAAAATGTTAAAACACACCAAAAATAACCTCCTTTAAGAACTGCGCACCAAATTTCAGCCAAGAAATCCTAATTAGGGCGCAAATTTCAGACCTCACTTAAGTGTGAGTGAAAGATGATGAAAAATGAGAGTGATTTTTCCCTTATTTATATAGTTACAATGACCTTTAATTTACAAATTAGGTCAAAAACATTGACATGGCCAGTTTACATGTAATATCCAGTTTTTACATAAAAATGAAAATTTAAACCCTAAATCAAGCAGAATGGGTGATGTCATGCTCCTTTAGGATGACGTTAAGCCTCTCTGGTGAAATGTTGGTCTCTAGGAGAAAATCGTTAGGCCTCCCAAGGCCTCTGGATCAAGCCACGCGTGCCACTTGGCACATCAATGCCTCCAAAGTGTCCATCAAACGTTGGTGATGTCAAGGATCACAGAGGTGACGTCATGGGCCATTCAAGGCCAAAATCATAGTAGGAGGGCAAGATCCCCCTGGGTCCATGCCTGCCAGGCTGTCTCTGGTGAAACCTACTCCTCTCTCTGTGGTACAAGCCTATGATCTGTCTATGCCCCTGGCTGGGGTATCAACATCCATCTAGTGCACTTTTATCCCTATGGAGGTCCGAACTAATCATCGCCCCATGTGTACATGTCCATCGGGTGTGGCCCTGCAACAACAACAAGTACGTCATCCATGGGCTCATAAGTCATAGGGATCATAGCAATGCCAATCACATCTAATAATCAAATTATCTAAACATGTGCATAAAACCCCCTTTTCTGAAATAAGTGCTCAAAGACGTTGTGTTATTCTACAAGCCAGGTTTGGAGAGGATGTCAGGAGGTCCTACTTGGCTAATTCTCATTGGACATGGGATGTTTCTAGGTGAAGAAAAATCCAGGCCATGTAAGTGGATGAGGTGGTGTAGGGATGTTTGAGCAATGGGTGCAGTGATGACAGGGGAATGTATGGCTTACCTGTGGGTGCCTCTAAAGAGGGTGAGTTGCACCTTGTCATGGATGCAAACTTTTCCAAGCCCATTCAATGCCTTTTATCTTTTTATCTTATTTATTTTTCTTTCAAGAGACTACTTAGGGGGCACTGCCCTGGCATGGTGACCAGTGGTGACAGTGTTACCCACAAGAATTTCAAGGAGATGAGAAGGTTGGCTCGTGATGACATCCCCTTTCTCTTGGCTATGCCACCAAGAGATACTACCTTGGCATGGTGACCAGATGAATTGTAGTGCCATACAGTTACATGCCCATGGACCTAATAGGTTGGCTCGTGATGAGACCCCCTATCCTCCAACTAGGTCTTGATTTTATTATTTTACGAGTCCCTCTGTTTCTTGTTGAGAAGCCTTTTATTTCTTTCTGAGGGATCCCTGGGTGAATCATCTGAAGGTTTTGTTATTTGGATTTCATCTTCTGCCAACTACTTTTACCCTCTGGGCCTTTAGCCCCTTCTTCCCACAAGGTAAGGTACAACCCTTTGCTAGCTTAGAAAACCCAATGCCTGAACCAATGTAGGAGATGGACGAGAGGGAAAAAAATATGAAAAGTGATAAGTGTGGTTGGAATGGACGATGACCTTTCATGAACCCAACCAGTGGAAAATCAAACCCTATGGAAAAAAACTTGCCAGGGAATCCTGTCATTCCCACCATATGTGGACAAGTGGAAAGGCATAAGGTCCAAGCACATGTTAGAAGTAAAAATAATTAAATTTACATATTCAAATGTTTTGAGAATCAGAGTGACACATACCATGATACTCGGACTCATTACCTCATGGAGAAATACCCAATGTTATTGAAGGACTAGGCTGATGGGATGGATGTTGTTGTTGCTGACAAGATGGAGGCGTTGAAGAGGAAATATGGGCCCTCCAGGGCCACGCTCAAGTCAATATGGCTCTCGGTACTCCATGTCTAGGACCTGTGGGCCTCGAGACATAATCTCCTTAGTTAACCCTAGGTTATGGGATAACATCTGGCTCCAAATCGGGGACATGTGCTCACCATAGAGCACATAAGAACCTAAACATCTATGGCATGACCTGTGACCTTCTTGATCTAAACAAAAAATTATTAGTAATCATTTGGGGTGGTGATATCACCCCTCGCTCATAGATGGTACAAAAAATAAAAATAATCAAGCATGTATAAATATGGAAATAGAACTACTCTAGCATGAATTGCAGATGGTATATACAATGAATGCAAATGCCTACCTACTTACCTGTACTTACCTGTGAATTCAAGTCTATGCCCCATGATGGGGTTTAAGGAGGTGTATCCTAACTAGTAATGGGCACCTTCTTCGTTCCAATGTAGACAAATAGTAGGCATCATTGACTAACTTTCTTCCAACTCTGAAGAGTCCAAGCCAAAATTGTGCACTTCCTTTGACATTAGTATGCTCTCCCTTCTTTGTATCATACATCCAGACTGTATATCCCTCTTTGTAGTCCATGAACTTGGTCATTTCTTGTACAACCCCGGTGTACTGTCTTGAGGGAGGAGGGTGGGATTCCGTTGTAAAAACCTCGTGTTGGGACGGTCAGATTAGTATGTCATCTTCTCCTTTCTTCAATAATTTGACAGCCCCAACTTCTTTGTCTTTATATGTGTTCAAGAGTTTTTGATATTCCTCCTTCTTGGGCCATTGTATCTGATCAAAGTCTACTTCTGTAGAAAAAGGTATGTCATCATGGGAAAATGCAGGAAGACTCTCTTTGATCGGTTCATGTGTTTCATTAGTTCCAATATCATTACCAATTTCTTGCACATGGATTTTGGTCATTGTAACATTCAGGGGGCGGCTTATTGTTATGTTGTTCATAGGCACATTGATATAAGTGAGATCCATCTCTAGGGTGCCTCCAATCATTTCAGCAAACTTTCTAGACAATAACATTCCCCACACATCTGGGACATCCACTACTAAGATGTCCATATGGATCACTCTCTCGGGGTATCTTCCAAGGAATAATTCTATGTTCTCAACTACCCCATGCATGGGTATGGCCCTGGACTCAAAGCCATGCACATTCATGTAAGTTCGTGTGACTTTCAGGCCCAATTGTTCCATAACCTTCAAAGACATCATGTTATCACTTGTCCCTAAATATAGCATATACTTGTTAAAGCATTTGTTATTGATCAATAAGGTCATGAAGAAAGGTGGATGTCCATCATATTGAACCCTAAATTGATCATCATGTAGCATAATAGGAGGATCCATTGGTCCATCTAAGGCTTTGAAAAAAATTCCAAATCTTTCTTTGACAGATGGGACCTTGATGACTTCTCTCGAGGGGATGGTCACATGCATTTTGGCTAATGCCCCTTCAAAGTCAAAATTTAAGTTCACTTTGTCGGTTTTGGGAGGATTCTTAGGAAGGAGTATATTCATGGGTGGAGGTCTTGTTTGTGATTCCACAGGACCAGTAGAGAGAGGTTGGTTCATTCTCTTTTGTCTAGTATACACTTGGAATTCTTGTTTCTTCAACTTTTCTCTTGATTCTTGGTCAAGGTTATTTATTACCTCCATCCTAGCCTTCCCGGTTGCTTCTTTTATGCCTTCTTGATGTTCCTTGGGAGTAATATTAAGGAAAATATGAGGATACTTGATGGTATGGTCCACTATGTTCACTTGGTCATGATTTCCAATGTTGAAAGGACACTCATGATCCCAGTGTGACTCACTGCATTGCAGGCACCAAGGGTTTTCATCCACTATGTTTTCGGGAGCTAAAGTATTTGGAACATCTTGATCATTTTTTGGTTTGAAAACTTGGTTCCCATTTTGGGACTTCCCTTTGTAAGGAACCCTAGGGGCTTGTTTATAAGTCCCCTCTAGGTTGACAATCATATTCATCATTAGCTCTTGGGTTTTTACCATGCCATCTACAGCTAGTTGTAACCTTTCCAAGCTAGCACTAATGTCTGAGGTAGGTTCACCATTGCAGACTATCTTAGGTTTAGTTTCCATTCTGATTCTTGGCGATGTGAAAGGCTCGAATCTAGATGATGAAAGGTTGTCCTCAATCCTTGTAGCTAGCTATTGGGCTTCTTGGATTGTTTGAGGGTTTTTATCTTTGAGGATATACCCTAGATGACATGTAAAGTCTTTTGTATAAAGGAAAAGAAGGAAATTGTTAGAAGGATGATGGCTCACTGGAATATTTTCCATGAAGGTTTGAAACTTGTCATGGAACTCTCTAACGGTTTCATTCTCTTGTTTTATGAGGTTATTTGGCCTTATCAACAACATGTTGGGGTCTTCCTTGACACTCGATTGTTTGAGGAATACTTCCTCTAACCTATCCATGGTTTTAATACTAGCATCAGGGAGACCATTGTACCAGCATCTAGCGCCATCATGGAGGGTAGCAGAGAACAATTTCATAGATAAATATTCAACATCACCACTGATGGGATGAATCTGGAAGAAGGACCAAAAATATCTCATGTGATCTTCGGCACTGACAACATCATTTCTGGTGAATTTGGGCAACCACTTTTCATACTTAGGAGGAATTTTCCTAGGGTATCTCGGTATAGATGTCATGTCTAGCGATTTGAAAATCTTGGATGACCATTGTATTTGGCTATTGGCTTGGTTTGGAATGATGGTCTGATTTCGCGTGCTAAACATTGTGTTTTAAGGGAAGATTGCCTCCAAAAAGTGATTTTACTACAGGAGAGTTTTGGGGAGGTTTTCTTCTAAAGAATTCGGGAGGATTGGTGTACCTCCATGAGGTTTGTGGAGTCACCAGATAGTTTTCTTGAAACTATCAAAGGGATGAGGGGATCACCCTCAGTGGAGTCGTCGGGTAAGATTTGAAAAGTAAAGACTTTTAAGGAAAAGGCTTACTGAGAAGTGTCGTCTTTGAGGAGAATTGACTCAGTGTTCCCCGGAAACAACGCCAAAATGTTATCGCTCAATTTGTACTTATTCCAAGGGAAAACATTAAGGGAAGGCAAATTGGCATAACATGAAGTTATCATAACATTGTCACCTCAATAGGATACCTCTTTCTATTTAGGGTTGATGGCGCAGAGGAGACGTCCTCGGTGACCTAGGGTTTGAGAAGGTAAAGGTTAAAGTGTCTATAAAAGTATCCCCTCTCACAAGTCACACTAATCAAAAAGTCCCAAGGTTTTAACCAATGAAGTAATGAAGTGCTTATATGTACCTGCCTAGAGCAAAGAAACTAGAAAAATATATCTTTTGCAAGTACAACTTGTTGTTAGTACTTCATAAAACCATGGACTTATCAATAAAAGAAATAGTTGATGTATGATGAAGAAAACAAAATTTTATAACAACAATGTTTATAAGGTGATAGCTTCACAATAAATTCCTTAAAATGGCTTCACAATGACCAAGAATAATCACTCAATAATAGCAAAGTACTAGCATTTGTCAGAAGCAAATTAGGCAGTGTATAAATCAACTTTACAATTGCTTTTAGGTGCTTTTGATGCTGCAATAGATGGTTGTAGCTTACTTTTATAACAGCAACAAGTAGGATAGCATATTAGTCTATTATAGGGTTAGGAAGAGTTAGTAGAGAGCTTAAGGTAATGGTTTTAAGGGTGGATTTCATCAATCACTCAATTGTAAGGCTTAGATTAGTGCTTTTAGGGTAAATGGAGTCTCTTTTAGCAGCGTCAATCTTGAAGGAACAAACTGATAGTAAAAGAGATAGAGACAAGAAGGTCAATGATTGAAGTGTTGGTATCCCAAGGTTTTAATCACTAAATCTTAGGGGGGAAATGGCTACTAGGAAGTAGGTAACCCTAGGCCCTAGTAGTTCTCCTCCTTCTTTAACTCAAATATGAAGTAGATGATAGCTAGATGAAGCAAAATATGCTAGGGTGTTGCAATGGCAAGGCCCTTAGCAAAAAGATTCAAGAAAATAGGGTTTCTAGCATAATCTAGTAGGTGAAAGTTATTAAGGCAAGAAAAATAACATGTGCTTTAGCCTCCTAGGGTTTTAAGCTAGAAATTTAATAATCTTAGAATAAATGCAAGATAAATACACCATAACCATTCAATGAAGACGAATTGCAGAAAATTTACTTACATTCACCAAGAATCATCTAGCAATAGGCCTAGTTGAACACTTCCACCAAGAAAAATGCTAAAACACACCAAAAATAGCCTCCTTCAGGAAGTGCACACCAAATTTCAGCCAAGAAACCCTTATTAGGGTGAAAATTTCAGACCTCGCCTAAGTGTGAGTGAACGATGATGGAAAATGAGAGTGATTTTTCCCTTATTTATACAGTTACAACGACCTTTAATTTACAAATTAGGTCAAAAAGGTTGACATGTCTAGTTTACATGTAATATCTAGTTTTTACATAAAAATGACAATTTAAACCCTAAATCAAGCAGGATGGGTGATTTCATGCCCCTTTAGGGTGACGTTATGCCTCTTTTGTGAAACGTTGGCCTCTAGGAGCAAAACGTTAGGCCTCCCAAGGCCTCTGGATCAAGCCACACATGCCACTTGGCAAATAACTACCTCCAAAGTGTCCATCAAACGCAGGTTGGGTCACAAAGGTGACGTCATGGCCCTTTCAAGGCCAACATCATTGTAGGAGGGAAAGATCCCCCTAGGTCCAAGCTTTCCAGGTTGTCTTTGGTGGAACCTCCTCCTCTCTCTCTTGTGCAAGCCTTTGATCTGTCTATGCCCTGGATGGGGTCTTAGCATCCATCTGGTGCACTTTTAGCCCTATGGAGGTCCGAACTAATCATCTCACCATGTGTACCTGTCTGTCGGGTGTGGCCTTGCAACAACAACAAGTACACCCTCCATGGGCTCATAAGTCACAGGGATCATAGCAATGTCAAACACATATAATAATCAAGTTATCTAAACCTGTGCATAAAACCCCATTTTTCCGAGACAAGTCCTCAAAGACATTATGATATTCTACAAGCCAGGTTTCGAGAGGATGTCAGGAGGTCCTACTAGGATAATTCTCATTGGACGTGGGATGTTTCCAGGTGAGGAAAAATCTAGGCCATGTAAGTGGATGAGGTGGTGTAGGGATGTTTGAGCAATGGGTGTAGTTATGACAGGGGAATGTATGGCTTACATGTGGGTGTCTCTGAAGAGGGTGAGCTTCACCTTGTAATGGATGAAAACTTTTCCAAGCCCATTCAATGTCTATTATTTTTTTGTCTTTTTTTTTTCTTTCAAGAGACTAGTTAGGGGACACTGCCCTAGCGTGGTGACCAGTGGTGACAGTGTTACCCACAAGCATTTCACGGAGATGAGAAAGTTGGCTCGTGATGAGACCCACTTTCTCTTGGCTATGCCACCAAGAGCCACTACCATGGCATGGTGACCAGTTGAATGATAGTGTCATACCGCTAAATGCCCATGGACCTAATAGGTTGTCTCATGATGAGACTCCATATCCTCCAACTAGGTCTTGATTTTATTATTTTATGGGTCACTATGTTTCTTGTTGAGAAACCTTTTATTGTTTTCTCGAGGATCCCTTAGCGAAGCATCTGAAGGTTTTGTTCTTTCGATTTTATCTTTTGCCAGCTACTTTTACCCTCTGGGCCTTTAACCCCTTCTTCCCACAAGATAAGGTATATCCCTTTGCTAGCTTGGAAAACCCAATGCCCGAACCAATGTAGGGGATGGATGAGAGGAAAAAAAAGATGAAAAGTGATAAGTATGGTGGGAATGGACGATGACCTTTCATGAACCCAACCAGTTGCAACTCAAACCCTATGGGAAACAACTTGCTAGGGAATCCTATCATTCCCCCCGGGTGTGGAAAAGTGGAAAGGCATAAGGTCCAAGCACATGTCAAAAGTAAAAATAATTAAATGCACATATTCAAATGTTTTAAGAATCAAAGTGACACATACCATGATACCCGGACTCATTACCTCGTAGAGAAAGACCCACTACTACTGAAGGACCAGGCCGATGGAATGGATGATGTTGTAGCTGACAAGGTGGAGGCACTGAAGAGGAAAGATGGGCCCTCTAGGACCAGACTCAAGTCAATATGGCTCTCAGTACTCCATGTCTAGGACCTGTGGGCCTCAAGACATAATCTCCTTAGTTATCCCTAGGCTAGAGGATAACAGACACCACGTTGCACTTTTGTTTAAGTGAAAACACCCTTGGAATGAAGCTGGGGTTTCATGGGTTTCATGATCGACTTTGTGGGTTATGTTGGGGCTTCACATCCACAAGGAGGATTAAAATATTCTAATTTAATGTTGAGTTTGTGAAGGGGATTTTACTCCACATTAGAAGTGTATAAAAGGACATGAGGTCATTGTGACATTTAATTCTTGTGTGGAGAGTCTTGGTGATTTCAGTCCAGCTGTGTGGTGACCTTATTCTAGCCAAATGGAGGAGGATGAAAGGCCTCAAATCTATTGTTTCTGATTGTTTTTGGCAGGTACCTTTGAGAGGAGTTCTAGGCGAACAAAGGTAGGCCTCAATCTTATTGATGTGTAACTGTTATGGGTAGGGAGAGGGCTAGTGAAGACTAGACCTGTGTACAGGAGGGTTGCGACTGGTGTTTAGTGGGATGCCATAGGTCAAGTGAAGGATAGGGAAGCCTAGGAGAGGCAACCATATCCTAGAGGGAAATCGTCCTGTCTAAGAGAGCCTAACCACAACAAAGGTGGTCTCTATCAGCTAAGATAGGGAAACCGCAGGCCCTAGAGTAGCTCGGCCTGTCAGGAATAAGGTTGCGGCAATCTGGTGGGTAGCCTTGGAGGCTAGTATGGGTGGTATATACTAGACTAGAGGTGCCCTAGAAGCTTGTCCAGTAGATAAAGGAGGAAGTAGGACTTGTGGGAGATTTGGATTGTCAAAGGAGGAGCAACAACAACCCTTGTGGACTGGGACAACAGTTTGGTGGGATAACTCAGCTAAGTTTTTGGGACAGTTCTAGAGTATATTGAGAGTTGTCATAAATGCAAACTTAAGGGCTAATTAAAGGGATCTTACAGGTGTGTAACAACAACTTTTGGATAGCCCTAGAAGGTTGTTACAACATTGTATTTGGAGATGTAACAAAAATAGTATTGGACTAGGTTTGAGAACAGAAACTGAGGAGGGTTTATGTAATGATTTTGTAAGTATTTGGCATTTTCTTTTGTGTAAATAAATTGGGCCATTTTCCCTGGTACGGGAGATTTTTTTTTCAATTTTATAGAACAAGTGATTTTGGGATTGAAATTCTTGTTGATCCAGGTGGATATCGGTGGCCACCCATCTTTTCAATTGGCTCAAAACAGTTCTCTCACAATTTTGGTAATTTACTATTTTTAGTCGTTTTTCGGGTCCTGAAACTTCCGGATCCGTTTTGAGGCCCTAAATGACGTTTTTTGGGAAAACGAGGAAAATTTGTAGCCCTCGGATAGATCTTTCTAACGAGGTATTGAGCGCATCAAACAGAGATCGTATGCAAACGTTATGACCCCGGGAAGTTGATGTACTGACTTACCCAAACGGGGCCCACATGACTTTTGGCGCTTCATCTCCTAGGGTTAGGTTTTTGGATGTCTAGGGTTTTTTACATTTCTTTTTATTGTAAAAAGGCCTTCGGAGCCTCATTGTAACCATCTTCTTGCGAATGAACGCAGTTGTCACATCTCTTCTCATAGATAAGTCGTCCCCATTCCAACAAGCTTGTTTTCCACTACATTTTACAGTTTCAGCTTATTCACTTATTGAATAGAAAAACAGTTTTACTGTATCTCTGTTATTTTGTGTTAAGCACCTGCTAATAATTTGTAGTCATTTCGTTCTGCCTGTAAAATTTGGATCACCTGTGTACTTTATATGATTCAATTGTTGGTTATTGTTTTCATTGTGCTAAGTAGTTAGGCATCTCAGTGTGTTTATGTTCATAGTTCAAATTGTATAAATTTATGTATATTGTTGAGAACCTAGACCAGACCTGAGGTGTGTGTGTGAACTGAATTTGGGTGCACTACGAAAGCTAACAGGATGTCCATCAAACGTGTAAAGACTACCATCACAAGAACCAATGACCTCTGTTGAGTCAATGATCAATTCTCTTAGCCATGCAAGAACATGTACACCAGATAATTCCATTGCATACCCTCTGTCCTCCATAGAAAAAATAGAAAGTAGGTTCTTCTTCAATCCCAGTACATACAACACATCACTCATCCTGAGAGGCTTCCTATACTCCAGATAAAACGATTCTATCCCAACTCCCTTGATTGCATACTTGGCATTATCACCAAGCTCCACCTACAATCCTAAGTCCTCCTATGAAAACCTAGTGAGTGACTCTTGTGATCCTATCATATGATGAAAGGTTCCACTATCCACCAACCAAGTCCCACTACCAGAAATTGTTCCAAAAAGGGAACAGATCAATAGGAACTCCCTTTGAATCTTGTCTTCAACCTAATCCACCTCTGTTGATGATGAATATTGCTTCCCTCTCCCTTTCTTCCACTGTGAACAATGTGAAGCATAGCGGCCTAGCCTATGACTAGCAAAACAGTTGACCTTCCTAAGTTCCTTCTTATTCCACTACTTTGGATATGCCTCTCTCCCTGGAGAACCATTTCCTCTACCCTTTCTAGCATGAGCATCTAGGGCTTGGTTCTCATCATCACAACCTCTCTTCCTCCCATTCATGGACTCTATTCGAGCCTCCTCCTGGATGCAATTGATCCACAGTATCTAAAATGGCGGAAACTTATCTCATACACAAATGGTTCCCAAGACCCAGGAAAACCATTCAATGCCACATACACCAACTCTATATCATCAACTCCCTCACCAATAGCTACAAGTTTATCATGAATCTAAGTGATCCTCATGAGGTATCTAGAAACTATATTTAATTTGGACATCTTAACATATTGAAGTTGATGCCTCAAAATCAACTACCGATTTGAATTTCCTCTTTGGTACAAGCCCACCAAAGAATCATACATATCCTTTGTTGTCTTATTCTCAAAAATATGAGGAATAAAGTGATCCTTCATAGAATCCAACAACACCCACTTGGATTTCAGTTCCTTCTTTCTATGAGCTGTGAATTCACGTGCATTATTTGGATCTGAAATCACCATCTCAACGTAATCTTTGAGATCATTTTCTTCCAAGAGAAAAAGGATCCTAGCCTTCCAGGCCCAAAAATTTGTGGCCCCCTCCAACGTGTCCTCCACTCTAAGAGTGCTCACCATTGTATCCAAACAAGAGTAAAAATCTGCAGTAACAAAAAATATACAACTACTTATGTCTCAAGAGATGAATCTTTCTTTCTCTAGAGCCTATGCTTTAATACCATGTCAATTTTTAAGCATTCAATGCATTCAATTTCAGATCTGAAAATTACTTCCAAGTGACCTTAAACAATAAACTATGGTTTTTATCACTAAATAATTTTACACCGAAATTATGATAGAAAATTACAACAAAACCACAAAGATCAGAGTAAAATCATCCATGCACAGGAGACACAAATTTATGTCCAGTAAAATTTTTAGATTGAGAAATTCTGAGGACAAAACCAATCCTCTCAGCAAATTACAACTTCAACAAAATTCCGGAAAACCCTTCCAACTTACAAATTTGTGGTACAACCCTGATGACATCATCCTCCTCACATGTATGGCCCCCTATGACACCCTCTTCACATGTGGTTGTGCAGATGATGTTCAGATGCTATATGGACCCACATGTTTGGTACAACCTTCAATAAATGCACTGTACAATGCACATGTGTGGTTGTTCCTGCAGTTGTATGGTCCACACGTGTCGTACAGACTGTACAACTCACACATGTGGCCTCTTCTGCTTCTCCTCTCACACATGCGACCTCTCTCTCTTGGCTAAAAAATTCATAAAAGAAGAACATAAAACCTAGGATATATTTGTCAAAGTGAAGAATTTCCTTTGCTGAAATTGCCACCCCAATCTCCTTGTCACAAGTGCTCTCTCACTTATGCCAACTCCATAATGTCATAATAAGATGTGTGGTGCATCCTCATATTGCCTATGATTTTATAGGAGTCTAATGAGTCAATTTAGGAACCCCTTATAAAATCAACATTAAATTAGAATTGTTTATTCCTCCAAGTGGGTGTGAAGCCCCAACAACAAAAATTCCAATCCCCAACTCCATACAAAGGGGGTTTTCACAAAAATAAAAATGCAATGTGAGTGCGAACAAAGATTCCCACATGCCCAACACCAAGGCCAACGTGAGAATAACTCCTCAAAGCTACAAAAACATCAACATAAATTTCCCCAAAGAAATATGAACACAGTCTTATGTTGATCCTCGGGTTGGATCCGAGTCTGATTATACCCAAAAAATCCATCCATAAAGGAAAAAGTTTCAATTCCTACACACTCGTCAATAATCTAGTCGATGAAAGGCGTGGAGAATTTTTCCTTTGGAAAATCTTTGTTTAGATCACGAAAATCCATATAGACGCGTATGGTTCCCTACTTCTTTTCTACAAGAACTGGGTTTGACACCCATTTAGTAAGAGGAACTAGGTAAATGAAACCTTCCTTAAGCAAATTTTATACCTCAACCTTTATAGTTGCCACCTTCATAGGATTTACAGCTTGTAACTTTTGTCGAATTGGCATTCTCATAAATATGAATCTCATGTTTGAAAATACAAGGGTCGGTGTTTGTAATTTCTTCGTAAGACCAGGAAAAATCGTCGTGAAACTCTTTGAACAAAGAGGTATATGTGTGAATCTCTTCCGAAGAACAGTCTGAATTGATAAACATGTTTTCTACGACACCACATGTCTTGGACATGCTAATAAATAGTTTCTGATATGTTCTCCAAGTTCCCTTCTACATAAACTCCATGTTTCACCAAAGGTTTCATAGATCGATCAACACCTCCACCCACAACTGATCGTAATTCTCCACTTTCAACTCTACTAGTTCTAGAAGGAAGTACGATCGATGATGTATATCCTCCCATGGTCATTCCAACCCTATCATTGCCTCGATAATAACTTTGTTAGAGGGAAATATAGTTTCAAGGAAATCGAGTAAAGTCGAAGAATTCTGGGCCTAAATGGGCTCTGGAAACTTATGCTCTTCTTCTATCCATGAAGGAGCATGATCAATGTCTATAGTATCTTGTTGTATTGCTCGATAAGTTATCTCAGCTACAGACAAAGGCATGACCATACTGACATGCACAATACCTTCAACTGATTCGCATGATGATGGTAACACCTAAGAATCCTCAAAGTACGTGGTTTGAAATGAATCACTCGTGTGACGGAGACTGAGGGGATTGATTTCTGGTAGCCAACCAGGGTAGCATGAATATACAAAATTGGTGCAGGGAAATCAAGAGTTCCCATGAGAGAATGACACATCCCAACACCAACACTCTCAGTTGTCCCTTGAGAGTTTTCAATCAACGCGACTATGGATCCCAAATTCATCGCAGAGCTAGAGAGGTTAAACTACATTTGATCTATTGTTACGATCTTCCCTTCATGAGGGAAGCAAAAGACTTGAAAAATCAATGAGACAATAGTTGTCATCGCATAAGTCCAACTCCTTCTAAGCAAAAGGTTGTAGTCAAGCGGAGCGACGACCACTTCAACTCCAACAAAAATGGTCTTCCCCTCTAACTGTACATGGAAAGAGGAAATGAGATGGTGCATCCTAAACGATTGTCCATAAAACGTGGTTAATAGCATAGGAGATGGAGCCAACTCATGAGAGCCAGTGATTTTCCAACAAGACAACGACATAACACATGTTGAATCACCTTGATCAATGAAAGTCCTCCCAATAATGTGTTTCATGTACATGACATTGATTTGAAATCCTACATGATAGGGAAGACAAGGCTTCACATTTGCAACATCAAACTTAATAAAAAGATAACAGGAGGATTCAGTAGCTCCTATAGAAGACAACAATGCAACTCGTTGCACGGGGTAACTTTGAAGCACCTCTAGGGTTGACATCGCACATGGAGTTTGAGCTAAGTCCTCAACAATGGAGTATTTGGGTGTGGCTCGGGCATTTGGGTTGTGTGACACATGCTTGTACACACCTTTTGGTATGCATGGAATTGTCCCCCCCCTAGGTTTCTCTATATGCAGAGAATTTTAAGGATCAAAATTTTATTTTCCATTAGATGTCGACTTAAGATTGTTGAAAAACATTCCTCAGCAAATTCAACCCTTGGTATGCACTACTACCATGTTGATATTTTACCACTCTACGTAACACCCAAAAATTAGCTCAAATAAAATCATTTTATCTACTAAAAGCACAGCTAAGTAATCAACTAAACATGCAATGGAAACATAAACAAGGAAATCAAATCAAGCACATAAGAGAACTAATATTTTTGGGTAAGCCCTTAGAAAAACCCTGGAGGGAAAACCAGTGCAATGATGTTTTTATTAAGGTTAAATTAGGGCTCCCGTAACAGGGAAAATGTCCCATTGAGAGAATTATACACTGCAGACAAACGTGGCAACTCATGTCATATTGTACAACCTTGTACCAACATGTTTTCCAATGCATCCACGACTTTGCCTTATCTAACCCGCAAACATCCATGACTTTTCCTCCTGTGACCTACGGATATCTGCGACTATCTAAATTGTGGCCCACGACTGTGTATGGAAATATTGTATGATCACTTATGTACAATGCTATGCTTTCCTCTGGTCCCTTTCCTTTGAAACTCACCTGCAGCTTCTTCTTCTCTCTCTCCTCCTTGACATGTATGACCTCTAGATGGAAGTCCTTCTCCACCTATCTAAGATATTGAACCACAGTCCTTCGTGATCCAACCTTCTCTGCATCAACACTTGGATGAAATCTCTTCACCCAACCTGTGAGATCTCCTCACTCTAGTGTAAGAAACAATCCTTCTTTGCTTCTACACTCCAACTAGAAAAAGTCCTTCTTTGTTATATTTGATCTTGGCATCTCACCAAAGATCCTGATCTTGGAATCTCACCAAATATCCTCAACCTTGGCATCTCACCAAAGGTCATTTTCTCTTAGCATCTCACCAAGAGTCTCCCAATCTTGGCATCTCACCAAATATCATCACCTTGGTCTCTCACCAAGGTCCCTTTCTCTTGGCATCTCACCAAGAGTCTCCTGACCTCGACCTCTCATCAAGAGTCTCGACTGTGTCGACTCCCTCAACACAAGTCTCTCACAAGTTTATCTCACACAAGTGTCTTCCTCCTTCTCCTAGCCTTTCTTTTACAATCATGAGTTACAATCTATTTCTAATATCCAAAGTGATCTACGAATGATATTACTTCTCACACTCACTTAAGATTTAGATTACATGTTGCATGCTAAGCATGTCCTTTAAACAACTCAATTCACTAATAAATACAATTTTACTTTAATTAATTCCTTTTAACCAAAGTAAACTCAATAATAGAATATTTTTGACAACTTCCACATGAAAAACACATGCCAATGTGGAAGTACCTGTTCGTTTCTACCAAAAACATCAACACTCCCTCTTAGTGAGGAAGGTATTTTTCCCACCTGGATTTATCTCTCTATTCTCTACCATATCTTCTACCATGTCTTCTCTCTAATACAACTGATTGGATGCTCCCTCTAACATGGAAGTTATCCATGCCATGATGGTCTGACCTATCTCCAAAGACTCACTACCTCTGAAAAACATCCTAGAAGTCTCTTAATCCTGAGCATCCTACATGGCCATCTCATACCATGACTCCTTGACAGAAATGGAAGGTTGCTCCTTCCCACCTAAACATGAAGGTTGTATCCCTCTAAGGTTCTCAACCTTTAGAGCTACCTAGTCCCTATTCTCTTCCACTTAAATCGATCCATGGTCAAATATACCCTTGGATCCCTTTATAGGCTCCCGTACTTGGATAATGGTTCTCCTGAGGAATACAAATCAACAAATAGCCAATCCCTACAAACCTCAAGATCAGTGATTCGATCTTACTGGTTAACTGTTATCTCCCTTGTTTCCCCTTTTCTCCTTTCCTAGAACCCTGAGCCTGCACACTTGAATGAAATTCCTTCTTCATCCACTCAATGAGATCTTACTCACTCATTCTATGTGTGTCTTATGTCCACTAAGAAATAGCCAACACTTGCAAATGAGCACCTATGTTGCCCAGATCTGTCCTTTCTACCAGATCTTCTTATTGCTCATGGTGTTATTCTAGCTACTCCTATGTCTTCTCTTCTCCTTTAGAGTGATTATATCTCTAGGTGAAATTCCTTCTTCACTCCTTTCTAAGATCTCCTTGAGAAAAAATTATTTTTTTCTCTGTCTGTGAGTCGTTGACTCCAATAAATCTGTCATCCTCTGATCTCTGGATGAACATCCTTCCTCACCCATCTAAGATTCCTTTGATTCACTGTCCTTCATGGCTCAAGCACTTGACAAAAATTCCATCTTTTTCCAAAGTATATGACTCAAGCACATGAGCAAAAGTCCTTCTCTTCTCCCATGTGCTCCCTCTCTCCTTCAAAGCATCGGCTTTTATGTTTCCCAGAAATCAATCCTTTGATTTTTGCCTATAATTTTATGGATATGCTAAGATCTCCCATGGATATGTACTTAGTCCTTCAAGCACCCACTTCGACACTCCTGATCACATAGATCTACTCTTGTAACCCTATATATGAACTCGATCTCTCCCCTGGTCACTCTAATCTCATATATCTATCGATACCATGTGCACTTGGTTTCCTTCTTAGAGAAACCTTGCTTTGATACCATGTTGAAAAACATTCTTGAGCGGATTCAACCCTTGGTATGCACTAATACCATGTTGATATTTACCACTCTAACAAACATCGAACAATTAGCTCAAATAAAATCACTTTATCTACTAAAAGCACAACTGAGTAATCAAATAAACATGCAGTGGAAATATAAACAAGGAAAGAAAATCAAGCACATAAGAAAACCAATATTTTTGGGTAAACCCATGGAAAAACCCCAAAGGGAAAACTAGTCCAAGGATTCTTTTATTAAGGTCAAATTAGGGCTCCCATAACAAGAAAAATGCCCCACTGAGAGAATTCTACACTGCACACAAACCTGGAAACTCATGTGTTGTTGCACGATCCTGTACCAGCATGTTTTCCAATCCATCCATGAATTTCCCTTATCTAACCCACGGACATCCACAACTTTCCCTTCTCTGACCTGCGGATATCTGCGACTATCTAAACTGTGACCCACAGATGTGTATGGAAAGCCTCTACGATCACTTATGTATGATTCTCTACTTTCCTCTGGTCTCTGTCCTTTGAAACCGACTCGTGGCTTCTTCTGCTCTCTATCCTCGCTTACCTATATGAAATCTAGATGGAAGTCCTTCTCCCCCTGTCCAACATATTGAATCATAGTCCATCGTGATCCAACCCTCTCTGCATCAACACTTGGATGAAACATCTTCACCCACCCTGTGAGATCTCCTCACTCTAGTGTAATAAAAATTCCATCTTCGCTTGTACACTCCAACTAGAAAAATTCCTTCTTTTCTATCTCAGATCTTGGCATCTCATCAAAGATCTCGATCTTTGCATCTCGCCAAATATCCTCAACCTTGGCATGTCACCAAATGTCCCTTTCTCTTGGAATCTCATCAAGAGACTCTCAAACTTGGCATCTTACCAAAGATCCTCACCTTGGTCTCTCACCAAAGTCCCTTGCTCTTGGCAGCTCACCAAGAGTCTTCCGACCTCGACCTCTCGTCAAAAGTATCGACTGTATCGACTCCCTCAACACAAGTCTCCCACAAGTGTATCTCACATAATTGTTCTACTCCTCCTATCGTTGCTTTTATAATCATTAGTTACAATCTATTTCTAATATCTGAAATGATCTAAGGCTAATATTACTTCTCACACTCACTTAAGATTTAGATTACATGTTGCATGCTAAGCATGTCCTTTAAATAACTCAATTCACGAATAAATACAATTTTACTTTAATTAATTCATGTTACTAAAGTAAACTCAAGACTAGAATATTTTTGACAACTTCCATATGCAAAACACATGTCAATGTGTAAGTACCTATATGATTCTACCAAAAAAATCAACAAGGATTACCATAATCGTGATCCCTAGTCGACAAATCAATATCCTTTTTCACGTTTACCATATTAATGAACGACACGGTTCCATCCAACAAGGGTGCATTTTGGGTACCCCCTTGCAGATTTCCACTGGAAGAGTCTGCCTGCATATTATGTCCATGTGGGAATGGGTTCTTCAGCACAACAAGCTCCTGCTACACTAATAGTCATTGAGCCTCTTCCATATTTGGGCACTGATGGGTAAGGTGATATTCACTACAAATTTTGCAAGAGAATTTCACCTTTTCCTTCTCCTTCTTCCCCCCCCCAACATTTGCATCATATTTAAAGTTTTTATTGTTGTTTCCACCTCTCTTTTTATCCTTACCATTCTTATTATTCCCCCCAGGTTGTTGGGTACCCTTCAAGGTCATTGATTGTACAATGTAAATATCCAATGATTGGACAATGGAAATGGTTGAAGCCATAGCTTGAATGGTCACAGATGGATGAATGGTCATCTATTGCATATGGTTCATAACCATATTTGTGATAGTGCTCTTAATGGAACCAAAAATTCCATTGGCATGTGGTCCAAACTTCACTTTTGACAGGTCAGTGCTCGGGCATGGTGCATATTGTATTATCTCGTAAAGGATCCCAGATTGCAAGTAGATTATATCTAATTGTTGGGCCCTGAAAATCACCTCCTCCTTAGAGGATACTCTTGACATAGACACATCCTTGGAGATGTAAGGAAACAAGGATTTTAGGAACCATTCCAAAAGGAAATTAGAAGGGACCTTAGCTTTGATCAACCTCTTCCATCTCTGCCACTATTGGATATGATCCAATATATGAGTGGATTTATCTTGCTTAAGCGTACACAAAATATTGGTGTTGACATCATACCAGACACGAAACTGGAAGTGGTTTAGAAAAACCAAGGCTAGATCATGGAAGGTGCGAAATGTTGAGCCATCAAGCTCAATGTGCCATTTTTTTTAACTCCCAAAAGAGTATGTTGGAAGATGCAGATCCATATGGAATCATTGTTCAAATAATTAGATGAACACCATAAGTGAAAAGTCCTCACCTGGATCCTCACCTGGATCCTCACCGGATTTACCCTCAAATTTTGGAATGTCCCAAGGTAGCTTAGTGGGGATCGAAGGATAGTTCAGATTGTGGTAGACCAAATCATTCATCAGTTTTGACAAGTCAGGCAAGTTTAACGTTGTCAAAAATGGTAACCTCGGTGTAGGCTCGAAATTCCAACCAGCAAAGTTGGAGCTCCAGGATTAAGTACCCACTGGAAAAGGATACTCTGGATTATTAGTAGCACTAGGTTGGCAGGAAGAGTTTGTTGAAGAGCCAGGGTTTTGATTAAATATTTTATAGCCCTAGTTATAAGAAGGAAAACCTCCACCCATTTGGTTCCCGTAAGAAAAGGTATGGTTTCCCCCTGTTGACATCCCTTGCAAATGGAAAGCCCCTTACATCAATTAGTTCTAACATAGAAAGGGGTTTCCCCTTGAAAGCATCCCTTCTGAAGAGTATGACCCTTGTACAAGATTCCATTGGCCTTAGAATGGGTTTCCCCATGTCTATGTTTCAGAAGAGGGGAAGGGATTTCCCTCAAATACACCAAAAAGTGTGAAAGGGTTTGAAGAATATGACATGTCGGAGGATTGGGACATCCTCCCATGACACTGCCCATCCTACGAAAATATTGGGGCTGGGAGATGGGAAGGGACCACTCTAGAGTGAGGGGAATGACAGAGAGATGTGCCCTCTTCCCTAAGGAATGACTTGGACATTGACACTCTAAGGGATCGTCTAGGAGCCAACCGATACGTTATGCATCCTATTCGATGGCATTCCAAACGAGAAAGCATTATATGCAAAAGGTGATGAAGAGGCTTCACTCAAAGGTTGAGTGGACCCAATTATCTGTGGTGCAAAGCCACTGACCGACACAACAATTGTGCATTGAACCACACTCGTTGTTTGGATAGACAAGAAAGGAGGTATAAATCCTCCCTTAACTATAGCTGAAGTGGGGGTTGCAAGGACCCTCGTCCTAGAAACTTCTGAAATGTCGTCCATATGGCCCACTGAAGAGGGTGACTATTAATGTAATTCGACCCAGAAGTCTAAATCTGCAAAATGACCAGATCTTCTAATCTAGTCAATGGAGGGTTGAAGGGTCTAATAAAGCCTTCAGCCTTGAGATCTGATATTCATGTAACTTCCGATGCATAAGCATTTGTCTCTATGGGATCTATCTCTATGATGTCAATGGGACCAACCAGTACAAAAGTGTTGTTTTGATAGAGTCAACACCTCAAAAGAGGTGGCGAAGAATCTAATTCAAGAGGTGGAAGGCCCCGAACTCTCCTAGATCGACGAAGTAGTTGATCAACCACTTAAAATCACAGACTCGATATGACTACCAATACACTTACCAAAGTCGTCTACGTACACAGAGCACACCACTAGAAAATTTCTTATGGAAACAACAATCACAAAAAACTTCACTAATACTCCAGCTCATGTGGATTAGGTCCAAAGATCGTAGCAGTAACAACGTTAGAAGAGGACCTTCTGATCGAAGGAACAAGTTGATTAAGTCCCATGAACCAATGAACAAAGGAGTGAGAGGAAATTACCCCAACTTCCACTAACCATCCCTACCCATTGCAAGTACCCACGCTTCACGGGGCACCCTCTAGGGGTATTAAAAATCCTAATGCAACATCTACCCCAAGTACCATGGGAAATTGCTCGTAATCACCTCTAAGAAACCTAGGAACGATAAATAAGGGTACCAAATCGAAGTCAGCCTCTGGGGGGTGAAGTCGACGGTTGGGATCGAATGTATGGGTAGGGTAGAAAACCCCAAAGCTTCAAAAGAGTCATCTCTCAAGGAGGTATGGGCACTGAAAAAACCCCCAAAATACGATCTCTTTGCAATGTTCAATCAAGATTCGAAGGGATTATCTCCTTGTCTCTTCCTCATGCTACCTTGTGTTTATGTCATGTGTTAGCGGAGGCTCCCAACTATACTTATATGAAGGTTGGTCTAACACACTCCCTATATCATACTACTAATTTGATTTAAATGGCCTTGGAGAGTTAACTCTTGAACCTAGTCCAAGGCCCTAGCTTAAACTAGACTTTTCACCTTGAAAAATGGAAATTCTAATTTATTTTAGTTAAGTGTTCATTTTTAAGGGGCCATTGTTTACTCACAAGGGAAACAGATGCAATTGAATGATGTTTTTAAAAACACAGTAGAAAATCGAGACACTTATAAGAAAATTGATATGTAATATGCTTATTCTTCATTGAAAATTAGTGCAAAAATGCTTTAGAAAAAAAAGCAAACTCTTTTCTTTTCAATGATATGCAAAAATGACAAATTTTCTTTCATATGGGAAGCACTACTAATGCAAATTTATTTAATGCAAGGCAACTAAAAATAACTACACTATCCTTTTCATCAAAACTATAACTAACTTTTCAAAAATGGAAGTCTTTCAAAAATACATAATATAATGTAAAACCAAAAAACACTAAACGAGAAAGTACACTTCAAAAAGTTTTATTTTCCAATGAAAATAGAGAAGTAAGAACTGAAAAGAAACACAAAGAGAACACTTTTTAAAGTTATTTTGTTTTTCTTGTTTAAAAGAAAAAAAATATATAAAAATTTCAAGTAAACTTTTTTCTCAAGTCCAACAAGAAAGAGAAAAAAAGTACCCACACCTATATAAAAACTTATCAACTTATCAAGGACAATAACCAAGGGTATACCAAGCAAGAAATAATATGAAAAATAACTTTATAAACCACCCCTATTTGCTATAATATGAAAAATAACTTCCTAAACCACCCCTATAAGCTTGAAAATGAAAAACAAAGAAATACAATATTTTCTTTTGTTTTTCTTTATAAAGTGACTAACTAATTAACTTCTGAATTGAAACAAAAACATAGACTGAGTTCCAAAAACCCAGAAAAGACTTCAGAAACCTAGCCCCACACCAAACAAACAAACAAAGTTGTAAAAAACCTCTCCTGCAGAGATGTGGGTGCATGTCCCAAGTCATCTCGCGCATGTATGCGACTGTCTTAACTGGCGCATGTGTATGTACACGACTGCTATAAAAGAACAATGCATATGTACCTAGAAAAACTTCAAAAAAAAATAAAAAGGTTTTCAAACAGGATTAGGTGAGTAATAAGGAAGGACTCGTAATAATTAAATGTTATTGATCTAAGTGCTAGAAAGAAATCAAGGGAAAAAGGAAAAAAAAAAAAAAAAAACCAAGCAAACCCTAGCGACAGACCACTAGGGAGAATCCCCAGTATGGTCGCTAGTTTTGTTTGCGGAGAAAGTCCCCTACAATTGTTGAAAAGACTGAAACAGATGGATAACCGTAAAAATATAAACAAACCCAACAAAATCAAATAACAAATATTTTATAACTAATTTAATTGAAATAACTAACTTCAGTAAGGAGGGAAATGTTTTCTTGAATCTAATCTCGAAGTATAAATTTAAATTAATTTTTAATTTCTGCAATTAGAGATAGAAAAAAAATCCTATTTCAATTGATTAGTATTCTTGAATCTAATCTCCAAGTATAAATTTAAAATAATTTTTAATTTGTGCAATTAGAGATTTGTAAAAAATCCTATTCAATTTGATTTTGGAGTGGACAATTATGACAAATTCCGAGACTTTATCAAACAAAGATGACTTTATGAGAAGATAAATCTATGACCCTCTTGAAGAAAGATGAAAACCCAAAGCCCAGCCAACTAGGCTTGGAATCATAATTTACGACTTACAGATCGGTTATATTTTGTGTTACGACGAGCTACTACAAAACGTCTCCTAGGACTGTGGAGTGGCTCAAGCATCACGGGGATGGATCTCTTTGCAATGGATATAAAGTTATTGACGATGCTATATATTTATGAATGTTCATGCATATCTGCCTGCAAAAGCAGAGTATAAATGTGTAAATAAAAATATACAATATACATATATGGTATTGTTATGAATTCAGTATAAACATTATGTAATAGCCATTCTCTGTTTTGTTCTTTCGGATTTTTGTTCAGAGAAAACATAGTCAAAAGTCATTGCACGGAAAGACCACACAGTTAACGAATTAAAAGTTTACAGTTAGAAATCAAACATGAGATGGTTAAAAGATTAAAATATATACACTAATCCATATTGAAATATGGAGTATGTACACTGTAAATAAGCAGTTCAATCCATAAACAAAAAAGATATTATATGTTAATTTAACAAAAATAAGATATTATTATTATTTGATAAAAAAACATATTAATTTTTAAGGGACCTTATTACCCATTTGAAACTGTGAGACATCAGGTATAATTTGTAATCATACCAATCTAACCGTAGCAGGTATAGCTTGTAGTCATTCAAGAATCAACAGTAAAGAGACATACACCTATGCATCTATCTGAAGGACCATGGTTGAGATCTATTTGTTTTAAGAACAAATTACGAAGCTTTCAATTTAAATATTGAGAGGGACTAAGACAACCTGAGTCCAACATTGATATCTTTCCGAAAAGAAACCAGTGAAAGATATGCCAGGGCAGACTGATATCGTTGTGGAGCTAATCTAGCAACAAATTCAGCAGTTAAGAATATTGACCATAAAAGATTATGATAATTATCCAAAATTTGCATAGGCTGTTCAGAGTTCAGCAGATCGGAATACTGACCATCACAAATATTTAAATGTTACATAGACCTTTCGAATAACTACATTGCACCATGTTACTGTCCTCACATTATAGCCACTCCATTCAAGGGAGCCTCATTTAAAATGATGGATTTTCATAGGGTAGTGGTAGAGATCTCTATCCCTTTCAGAACTCGAGCCTCCTGTGTCAATCCATAAGCGGCTATATCTATCTGTGATAATTGCAAATAACGCAGTACATATCTTCCTAAAATGTTCTCAACAGGAAGAGGTCCCCTGTTGTCACAGCAGATAGAATCAAATCACAACAGTTCCAAACATACATAATATAAATGGATGATATTTACTCAAACGACCTTGACTTTTCCTATACTCACCAAACATGAGAGTCGCAGCTATTGTTGCGGTTGTCACCCATTACAAACACACAACCATCAGGAACATGCTGCATTTAGACACAACATAAAGAGTTGAACGTTTAACTTTCAATTAGATTGCACTGTTTCCGGCCCACAAATGAATAATGTTTTTTTATGATGTATACTATGTATTATCTGCATGCTCCTATCTACACATGATTGGATGGAGAAAGCGGGGAAGAATGGTAGACGAGTATAAGAGACAGACCAAACAGATGGTGCACAATCTGAGGCTCAGGAATTTTGGACATGAGACACTCAGATGTCAACAACATTGAGTCCACCAGGTATTTGATTGGCTGATCAACGGTCATATATATCGGTTGGCAGAATCAATCAATCCTTTATCCTGAATTGGCCCTATGCCCTGGTGGTGAGCACTCAGAAATGTTGTTCAAGCGCCACGCACTGCTGGTACATAATGTAAAAACTAGCTATATTCAATTTGCATCAACAAAACACTAAATGTACAAAATTATAAAAGAAGAGGATGGTAGGAGCTGGTAAAAAGCACATCAAAACATATCAATATGAAATGTAAGGGCATTAGAGAAACACACTGTTACAGTCATGTAATATGCAGCTGGCTGTGCTGTGAAGTCTTCAGTTTGGACAATTCCATTTACAATAAGCTTCCCATTGCAAACCTGCCAAGTATTAACTCAAATTGGTATCAATAAGTAGAACAGTTTCATTTAGAATAAGAAAATCCAATGAACAATATGAATTTCCTAAATGGGCCGGTAGAACTGCTCATGTATATTCAGAAAATAGACGCTGTCAAATTATCGTCACCGGGGTGTGCACTTGCAATGGACTCTCTCTTGAGTTTTATGGCGGTAAATACAACGTGGAGAAATATATCATGTCACTAATTGGGGTCCTATAATAACAATAACATAGTTACCTAGCTCATGAGGACAGGTAATCATAGTGTGCTAAGCATCCATATCACACTAACAAAAGAAAGACAAGATTGAACAACATTTCAGAAAGAGGGAATCATGATTTTGATACAAAAGAGGCTGAGGATCAACCAAAATCCATGTCAGCATCAGCGGGATTCGTGCAATATGCACAGAATATAAAGGAGAATTTTATAGAACTTGTGAATCCAATTGAGTCCACAAGACTCCAGTAACCACCAAATTGATATGGAAGTTGGAACTATGCCTTCCAAGTAGAAACCCTTCTAACCTTCAAGTAATGATTAATCAAATTTCAATGTGTGATGTTATGTTATATTAAAATTTGAAACATTTTGACTTCATGCTCATTTATTTAAATGTTACCCTATGCATGGATGCAACTGAGCCAAGATTTAGGCCTTTCACAATTAGCTGCTGTACAAAAATTTGCTACAAATAGGAATGCTGTTTATTTAATATCCTTACATAGGAAAGGATGCAACTTTACAAGAAAAAACCGCTGACAAAAAGGTGATCTCACATAGGATTGGATACATGAAAAGAAGAGTATCAACGATAATAGAAGAGATTATTTTCTATACAAGTTATAAAAGAAAAAAAAGGACATGATGAGCAAATATATCTAAATATACAATGATATCTTGAATCGACCACCTTCTAAGGTAGTGGGAAGAAGCACATCATTGGGTTGTTGTTTGCAAATCCAATCCTAGAGAAATGGGTCTGTCGGTTAATGGAACAGGAGGCAGTGATAAACAGAAGAAAAACATTAATCTATTGACAATAAGGCCACTATAGAGTAAACTATCCAACACTCAAGTTGAGCTGTTGGATAAAATGGAGAAGAGACTAATGCAACCAAAGAAAGGGTTTTAAAAAAAGGCCTGCCATTCTAGTACGTGATGCAATGATCATCATTGATTAAAGAGTAAAAAGACTGTTGTGATTCGTGAAATACCTGATTAAAATGAAAGAAACATGAAGAAAGAACTCAACACATCATAGAAACCAGATTTTATTGGAGCAATACACTTTGCAGAAAAATCAGATGTTTGGGGGACAATAATGTTAAGGGTAAGACACGTAACAAACCACTATCTTGTTATTGACAGTATGTGATCTATCATTACAATTTCTCAGTGGTGACAATAACTAGGGTCATATGCTCACATTTTCTATTAAAATGCTTCTGAAGAATTGGAGAGCATTACGAGCTACTAAATGCAGGGTACGCTTCCATAGAAAACATCAAGAAGGCTGGATATAATTAAGTCATAGGAAAACCCTAGGGATCCATTCTGACTGACCTAAAGTTCAATCCAATAAATACAAGTAGGTCATATAGCCTATGCCCCTGGGTTCTTAGATGCAGTAATTCGGATTTGAGAAATACTTGATCTGCCCTGCTTACTACATAAACCCATCTACCCTTAATTGGATAAAGTTAGTAACTATAAAAATATATATATATAGCTAATAGCAGTAAATTTAACTATAATTAATTTAATTTACAGCAGTAAAGCTACAACAGTTTTAAGTTTTGATTTAAACATTTTAATTTGTCATTTTGTAATTGGTTGAAATCTACTAAATATTTCAGATGGACAGCCCTTCTCAATCTCCTCAATCTGAAATGAGATGACCTCCAAATACAATTCCCGAGTCCACTGAACATTCAATGTCCAGTGCCATAAATGTCAAGAAACCCTTGCTGCAATTTGTCAAGAAGGTCACTCAGAACAAGAGGAAACATAGTGGTGGTTCAGAGCAATGGTTATGCAGCCTTTGCAATCATGTATTTAAGGGCAGCTACACTAGAGTTTA
>ML800288.1:238345-254151 GCA_009831015.1 Picea engelmannii
CAGTAATAACCAAGATCACAAGAAGAATAACCATGCACAGAGACACAAGTACAATAGAAAATGCTTATATAAAAATTGATGTTATTACAATGATGAGAGTTTCATATATATAGAACATATGGTGACCATCCATGAAAGGATGTGTCACTTGGATAATCAGTAACTATTTATTTACTAAGTATATTTATACGTTGTATTATAAATATTATGTCATATTATATATATATATATATATATATCTATATATATATATATATAAGTGGAGTTGGTGCACTTGCTCTTGAGTTACCCCATATTTTCTTGCTATTTTTTCAAATCCCCCTTATTTGCCTTTTTCTAAGTCCTGCTTTATTATATATTTGCAAGTCCCCTTTGTAAGGTTTCAAGCCATTAGCATTGCACTTTTTGGACCGGGGTGAGCACAAAAAGAGTAGAGCTCAAGTTTGGACTGGATTTTATTGGTCCTCTTTGCTATCATTATTTTCTTTCTTTAGCATTATTTTCTTATTCTTTTCATAGCAGCTATGAAACAACCTTTGGGCCTTCAGCCCCTCTTCTCATGAGAGAATAGACCATGACCCATTGTCGAAGTTTAGTACACTATAAAAGAATCCAAGATGGAAAGTGTTAAGTATGGAGGGGAACGAAACATTACCCTTGAGAGGGACCCCCAGTAGTACCCGTTTTCCCTGGGCAATGACAACACGGGACTAGGGAACAGAAGCTTACCACCAAGGTGAAACAAGGCAACTGACACAATTTCCTAAACGAGTGATCCATTATCCTACTTCAACCAAAGATCTTCATCCACATGCCCGACAAATTAAGCACAACACTTTGCATAAAAGAAGGATTAACATACATCATGGTGACGATGGCTTACCATCTCCCATACTCTAGGTTGCTTGAATGTGATGAGCCTTGGTTGACCTATAGTTGTAAAGGCGAATGAGGGGAGTTGATGTGCTACCATCTGTGGACATGTTGATCATCATCATGGTCGGGATCATGTTCTCCATTGCGGACCACGAGACATGATCTCCTCTAGTTACCCCTAAGCATGGGGAGGTAACAAGCTGGAAGCCCATAGGCTGGGAAGAGTACCTCAAAGCTTATTTTCCCACTAGATCAGGGACGTCGCAACAGCAAACAGCCAGAGACCTTGCAAAGATGAGATACAACTCCCTCCAGCCTGGACACAACACTTAAATCCTGGACATTGGCCCTATTTTGATGATGACATCATCTTCTAGGGTTTGACGCAACTAGGGTTTGGTGGACACATGGGGTACTAATGATGGTTGGCATTGCTTAGAGGGAGGAGTGACATCATTTGCTCCCACCTCACTCTCGATTGGTGTTGCATGGCCTTTGGAGGCCTCCTCCTTTCCCAATAGGGCCTGACGTCTCACACGTGTGGCTCATTTATGATTTTTTTGCATTTATTACATTTTGTAAGGGTTAAATGAGGGGTCAGCCCCACTTGGATCATTGTTATGTTATGTTATGTGGACAAAGCACTAGCCTAGGCTCATATATAAAGGCTAGCACTCATTTCATTTGGATCATCATCATTCCTCACCATTTGTGGGGTAACACTTCTAGTGATTCGATATTTCATCCTTCTTGGTCTTTCTCTCTCATGTGCTATGCTTAGAAATGGTCTCTTGTGGATGGTTGCTGATTTTGGATGGATATTTCTACAATTAGGGTTTTGTGCCCTTATCTTCTTGGACAAAGTAGGTAATTTTCTGCAATTTTATGGTATATTGTTGATGTAAATGGTGAAATTGTCTTTTTTGTGCAAGGATTCTTGTTTGTTGAAACCCTATGAGAGGAACATAAGTGCTTCTTCCTCTCACAAAGTTTTACTTGTCCAAAATTTCTGAATTGTCCTTGCTAGGGTTAGAATCCTAAAGCCCTACAATGCTAGCACTTAAGGATTTTATCCCTAGACAATTAATCTTTGACCTAGTTGAAGCTACAAAAAGGGAGAAACGATATCTAGGGCCCAAAAGTGCTCGAGTGCTTGAGAGTTGTAGATAGCACGCATGAGTTCTCAAGGTCAGGTCCCCCAGCTGGCTGCCTTTGCCTAAGTGGGCCTCATTTGATGTCCTTCTCGGGTTAGGCACCAAAAATGCGTTGAGTCGGTTTACCCTGGATACCATACTCAAAATGAGGAGAAGTGCCTAGGGGTTTTCGCGGGGATCTGCATTCCAAACCTAATTATAAAAAAGGCTGTTGATTCTATATTTAGTGACTATTCCTCTAAAACACAAAGAAACAAAGCTGTCTAGAAAATCTACAAAGAAACAAATAAAAGGCAGCAAAGCACAAATTTCAAACCAAACAAGAAGAAACAAAGCATCCAGAAATGTTACAATAAAACAAATAAAAGGCAGCAAATTTTGCATAGAGAATTCAATCAGACATTTTGGAGATGATTTGTTATATGTTATTCCCTGAGATTGATAATTAAGCTTTCTTGTCCTAGAACAAGAAACTGCCCACGTGTTATGCTGCATAGATACTAAGCAACAAAAATACAGAAATAGGCAGTACACTATTCAAATTTTAATAGGAGGGTAAGTTTTGCTTGGCCTAAAACTATGAAATCTACCTCCACCAGGTCTCCAGCCTTGGCAACTATTCTTTTGATCAAAACTTCCTCTGCACTGAATCCTAAGTCCTGCAAAAATAGGATGAAAGCAAAATCAGGATGTACAAGTTAAACAAAGCAATAGAAAACTGAAATTCAATAGCAGTCAATTGAATGGACTACACCAACCTGCATTGGCTTTGGAGCTCTGAAAATTACAATATCGCCAACCTCTGGTCTCCAAAAATAATAAGAAATCTATGAAGAGAAATCCAAGAAAAGAGCATCAGTATTTTTATTCATGTGCTTTTCACCATTGAGTACAAGTTCTGATCATTTTCAAAAATGAAAATGTATAACATTACATCTTTGATTTTAGAAAGTACACCATTTGTAGTGTGTGGACTTATCATTATGTAATGATGCATTTCTCCATAGACAAAGACTTAAATTCACATTCTTAGTGTTGTCACTGCAAGTCCAATGCTACTTCTTTCACTCTGTTGTCATTTATCCTTGCAAGAGTTACTTGCCTTTGAGATAAAATGATGGCAATTCACGGGTATGTTTTAAGTTTTGCCCTGTGATGAAACTAAACTTTTCACATGAACTTACTCAGTTCTCAAGGAATAGGACATCCAACATGAAGGAATTGTCTCTACGGAGATTCCTCTGGGGGAAATAAGGCAGGAAAATGTCCTCCCGCTAATGTAAAGAGAGGTGTGCACTCCTACTGAGAAAGAAGGTGATGGATCCACTGACATTCACTCTGAGGATATAGTCTTGGCAGAAAAATGGAATTTAAGGGTCAATCTTGGAAAGGCCCCATGGCAGATTCTTGTCAGACACCAACAAGAGTAATTTCCCGTATTGCAGGAATTAAAGGACCATTTGGAATTTGTGATGAGATTCAAGGGACCTCTTCATTCAATACTTCAAGTTCTGCTGTTCACAAAAGGGTTTTGCATGCTTGGCAGGAATCTCCCAGAATTTGAGGTAAGAGTACGAGGAACCTAGAACTGGATGGGAGTTAAGGTAAGAGTATGAGGGATATAGAACTGGATGGAATCCTGCAGACAGGTAGATTTAAACCTTTCCAACACCAAGAGGACAGGATGGTCAACTCCTGAGTTGTGCAGGGAAGAGACTTTCCAATAGAAGATTTCACAATTGGGGCAATCTGCGGTATTTCTACAACCAATCATGGTTAGAATGCAGAGGACTCAACTAAGCATGTCATGTCCCAGCTCCACATAAGAATTCCTTAATCAAGATAAGCAAAATAGTTCCAGAATCTAGTCATTTTAAAATGGAACTTTATATCCCAGGCCCAATTTGGAAGGATTTCCATTGCAATTATGGCAAAAATTCATTTTTATTTTTTTATGATAACAACAAGTTGCATTAAAAAACCTAGAAAAAAATCTCAAATAATTTTTAGTTGAAATATTGATGTCCACTGGTGGCCAAAGATGGCTTATTGGACTACAAAAGGTACAGTGAACAGAGAAGCCATTCTGACTGCCTAAAGTATCTCTGATAAAAACAGTAGAAATGGACATAGAACAAAAGATTAAGTAAAGCAAGCTTTACAATAAACACAATGAAGCTCAAGAAAGCCCAAATGGGTAGAAGAGGGAAAGGACCTGAAGGGGAAGACCAAGATAGAAGCCCTAGAGCACTAACAGTGCATGAAAAATGAACCAAGTACTGTAAGAAGCTTTCCCTAACAACCAAGGCTGGGAAAATGTTTGTGACGAGATTCATGCTAGAAACTGGTAGGGGTGTCCACATTGTCTGACTGATCTGATAGTGGGAACCTGTTACCTAATCATAACACTTCTTATGGCATGAACCATCTAGAGTCTGAAAGTAGGAAGTGATGAGTCTGGAACTAGCAATATGACATTACATAATTCAGAGAATAACAAATATGACAATACTTAAACAAGCTACACATTGTCACCTCAGTAGCCTTTCCTTTTTCTATTTAGAGTAGATAAATTCTAACCTAGGGGGGCTTCCCTATGGTTAGTTAACTAAGCTCAAAGTATTGTAGTATGGAGTGGGAGCAAGAGAGAGCTTAGAAAACAGAAATGATTTTGAGATTTTAATATTTTTGGGTGGAGAATGAAAGGGAAGATCAGTGCCTCATTTTGCTTGGACTATGGGGTCACGCATGCAACCTTACGGGGCAATTCTTCAAAAGGTCTAAAGGGAAATTGGGCTGTGTTATCACCAGTGTTATTAAAACCGGACCGGTCCAGCAAAACCGGCTGGTTGAACCAGTTTGAAGAGGAAAACGGTCTGATCAGAGCATCAAAACCCGTTTTTGGCTGGTTTAGTACCGAACCATCCATTTTCACCGAACCAGCCAGTTCTGTATGGAATCTGTACAGTGCATATAGGACCACAGATTTCAATTTTTATTAGAAAAAAAAACAATTGTTTAATGGAAGGGGGGCCTATTACCTAACCCTAGGATAATGGTAATGTTAAATTCTTAAAGTAAAAGGAACACATACTCTCACTTAAATTTTTATCATTACCGTTAATTGTTTCAGGATGTTTGAGAGTGGTTCCAACCTCATTGGACTTCATATGGAGAAAGTAGAATTTTAGGTCCCATTCAAAATTCGGCAGACTTAACAGTTTTCAGGATTTCAAGATTGGCAGGATTGCAATGCTTCCACTGGATTATATCATGTCTGAGGGTATGGAACTGGCATTTAATCAAGAAAACCAATCCCTCTATGTACCTCTATGTTGGTGACATTGATTGTTGAACTCTTCTATAATGACCCTAGTAAAAATGTACCTTTCACTCAAGTAAAATCACTTATTAGGCATGTTAAGCTTTTTCTATTTTATTTTAATGCTTAGAATTTAGATAGAAGAGGGTGACACTGATGATGAGGATCTTAATATAAGTAATGATCTGGATGATATGTAGTTATTTGTTGTAGCATGATTTCTTTTGTCCTCTCGAGGCCATTTAAAGCCTCGTTGTTGATGTATTTTAGTTCAAAGCTGGATTGCACCGGTTCTATTTTGGTTATATGCACTCTTAGTTGCTTTATAAATGAGAAAAATTGCATATTGTGTATAAATGGTTTAGATTCATATGGATGCATATGAATATATATGATTTTTTTCAAAATTTGAATATTTTATGTAGTTTTTGGTCGACTGATTTTTTTCCCCGTTTTTTTCCAATCCGGTCCGGTTTCGCATTTTTGGGGTCAACTGGTTCTGTCCGGTTTCCGGTTCTGATAACATTGGTTATCACCCAATCTAGCACTTGTGCAAAGCCTTCACAAGAAGCAAGACAAGTGTAATATATGGAAGTACTTGCCACTGTCACCTTAGTAATTACTCCCCTCGTTCTAGTGAAGGTTTGAAATCCAACACAAGGGAAGCTTCCCTAGCGACCTTAAGGAATCATATAACAGGATTGCATTAAATCTACAGCCTCCTATCTTTGTTACTAATTATACCACCACTTAGGTCAAGATTCAAGGTAAACACAAGGTGGTTAAGTAAAGCAATTCTAGATTTATGTGTGAAGTGTTTTTTAAGACAATAAATGATGACTACCAAATCAAACAAGTCAACTGTCAAATAAATACCCCAAAACACTACAAATCAAAAGAAAAGCTATGGATGTCATAAAACTTGTATTTTAAGATGAATGTTTCAGCAACAAGACATGTTACAACAGAAGAAATATAACAGCCCTTAAAACCAATAGACATACAATGAAAAAGGGCTGAAAATGCAAGCTGAAATTGGGGTTTTTAGATACAAATGCTTGCTAAAATGTAAATGGCATAAAACAAGCTTAAAATCTCCAAGCCGTCAAACCCTAGCAAGCTGAAAATTGCAACAGAGATACAATAAATGATATCAAGGAAGATTTCAAGAGTGGAAGATGCCTACAAACCCTAGACGTCAAGCTAAGAAGAGGTTGGAAGTTGAGGGTAAGTCCTAATCTAACCATAAAACATCAAGGGGAGGTAAAACTAGGGTTTAAAGGTCACTTGCAAGAGAAAAAGACTATTGTCGTCTAGCTTCCTTGGGCCTATGGAGTCAAAGATGCACTTTCTTGGAGAGCAAAGGCAAGAGAAAGACCTAAGAATTAAACCCTAGGGTAGTCCACTACAAACCCTAAGTATCAATTCTTTAGGAGAGCAACTCAAGGTAGTCCACTACGAACCTTAAGAAGCCATCCTATGTCTTCTAGAAATATTTAGCAAGAGATCAAGATGGATCTTGGTTAAAACCCTAGAGTTGTCCACTACAAACCCTAGAACGTTAACCTACAAACACTAGAAAGATACCTATGTCCTTTAACAAGCTTCAATAAATAATTATAAGGGAAGGTAGTCCACTACAAACCTTCCTAAGGTTTCAAGACAAGGGTTATTCAAGAAAGATAAAAGATAACATGCAATATCACCACTTTGATACAACATTGTTACATTTACTTAATACATCAAGAAATAAACCATCAAAGACTTAGAAAGAGCACTTATTAGGTAAATCAATGAGTATCCAAGAAACCCTAACCATGAAATCATCCACAAAACTTGAAAAGCATCCACAAGATCATCTCCAAGACAAGGCGTACAAGTCATCCATAGTGAAAGAGAAAGATAGAAGACAAGTGTAGTGATGATTCTCCACAAGATGAGTTATGATTTACCAAATGGAGCGCTCCCGCTATATATATGAGGTAACCAAGCGCTATATCCTCCTAATAAACCCCTAAAACATGTAAATCCATGATACAAGGTGGATAGGTCTTAGGCCAACCCCCAAAAATGCCTCCAAAATGAAAATATAATGCTAAAACATCAAAATGTCCTCTAAAGAAACCACATGTGTGAGTGTAGAGTATAAAAAGAGGGTGACATCATCTCCTCAAGGGGTACAAAAATCACATCCATCCCCAAAAGGTGCAAAGCATCATCAAAGGTCATGTCCCCTCACCAATAGGGTCACATCTCATCATCAACAAGGTGCCAACTCATCACCCATGTGCTAGGTCGGCTCAATCAAAAGTCACATCACTCTAAGTATGACGTCATCCTCTAGATGTGCAACGTCCTAGGTGAAAATGCCAACGTCATGGAGGAGGGCTCCATCATCCCTCCAAAGGGGTATACCATCATCACCACATGCCACATCATCAATCCAAGCCATAACATCCTCAAATGGTGCTTAACGTCATCAAGGCTCCATGTGGCATGTCCAATTGTATATGCACCATCCTGGCTCATTAGCGCAACGTCCCAGGTACAGGAGGTGTCGAGAGGTGTGGAAAGGCATGCCAAGTCATCAAATAGCTCAANTAGGTAAATCAATGAGTATCCAAGAAACCCTAACCATGAAATCATCCACAAAACTTGAAAAGCATCCACAAGATCATCTCCAAGACAAGGCGTACAAGTCATCCATAGTGAAAGAGAAAGATAGAAGACAAGTGTAGTGATGATTCTCCACAAGATGAGTTATGATTTACCAAATGGAGCGCTCCCGCTATATATATGAGGTAACCAAGCGCTATATCCTCCTAATAAACCCCTAAAACATGTAAATCCATGATACAAGGTGGATAGGTCTTAGGCCAACCCCCAAAAATGCCTCCAAAATGAAAATATAATGCTAAAACATCAAAATGTCCTCTAAAGAAACCACATGTGTGAGTGTAGAGTATAAAAAGAGGGTGACATCATCTCCTCAAGGGGTACAAAAATCACATCCATCCCCAAAAGGTGCAAAGCATCATCAAAGGTCATGTCCCCTCACCAATAGGGTCACATCTCATCATCAACAAGGTGCCAACTCATCACCCATGTGCTAGGTCGGCTCAATCAAAAGTCACATCACTCTAAGTATGACGTCATCCTCTAGATGTGCAACGTCCTAGGTGAAAATGCCAACGTCATGGAGGAGGGCTCCATCATCCCTCCAAAGGGGTATACCATCATCACCACATGCCACATCATCAATCCAAGCCATAACATCCTCAAATGGTGCTTAACGTCATCAAGGCTCCATGTGGCATGTCCAATTGTATATGCACCATCCTGGCTCATTAGCGCAACGTCCCAGGTACAGGAGGTGTCGAGAGGTGTGGAAAGGCATGCCAAGTCATCAAATAGCTCAACGCTCATCATCAGGGGATCAACATCCTCCATACAGTTTGCAACGTTCAAGGTAGAAGCATCACGATGTCCTCCATAGGACCAGTTATCCCCCATTTCTAGGGATAACTAAGGAGATAATGTCTTGAGGCCCTCATGTTGCAGACATGGAGTGTCAAGGGATCGATCGACTCGTGATGTCCACTTACACAGATGGAGACCCACTTCACCACCACACTTCTTCGGTTCATCATGATGCCATTCACCACATCAGCCTGTTTCCGGAAGACAATGGGTCTTGCTTCATGAGGTAAAAGTCAAGTATTGTGGTAAGTATCACTTTAATACTTGAGGCATTTGAGTATGTTGCATTTAAAGCTGTGACTAGTAAGTGGTCACCCTTGGGGAAAGGTTTCCTACCGGGAGGTCTCCTTGATGAGTCATCATACCATTCCCGATCATACTTCTCACTTTTCACACTTCTTCCTTTTCGTTCCCCCATCTTTTAGTATTTTTGAGTGTACTGACCCAAGAAGGGATTGTACCTCATTTCATGGGAAGAAGGGGTTGAAGGCCCAGAGGGAACGTAGCTCGCATAAGATAAAAGCCAAAATTTTAACCTTCTAGATGCTCGCCTAAAGGGGTCTTGAGAACAATGAAACGGTTCTCTTAAAAGAATTGAAGACCTACAAAAGCAATTTCACATTATATAGATGTCTCGCTTGTTGAGTTGTGTACACGCATGCGGTGTCCCTTTCTTTCCATCCATATGGCACTCTGTGTACCTCTAGCTTCAAGTGACATTGTTGAAATATCCCAAATCCCTCGGATCTGGATATTTACTGCTACGTTGGTGATCTGGTTGCAGATCTGATGCACTGAGGTTTCTGACTAAGTTTAAAAAGGTTTTTGGTTGCGTTTTTGTGGTGTTTATATGTTTATATCATGCATGCAATTGTTTTGGAACCAGGAACAACTCAATATCTTGAATTAAATGAAATAACAGGAATTACACTATAGCATGCGAAAACTAAAAAGAATAACCTCAGCTAGATCGTATAGAGATGATCTTAGCTGGAATACAATGCAAAACAAATAAGAAAATACCCGTATCAAAGAGGAATGACTAGATCTATGATTGGCAATGTGGATCCACTACATGCATGGGTGGATCTGTTGCATGCAACCAAAAATACCCACGGCAATTGCTGCTAGAGATTAGAAAACTCGCCCTGGTGGCTATACTCGTCTGATCGTCCTAAAAACTGTCCCAGATGGGTCGCCCTACCCCTTAGCACACTTCCCCTTCCTGCTTGCTAGAATACTAGGTCTCTACCGATCTACAGAACCTCGGTTGGACTCCCTCAAACTCCGCGCACTTCCTCGGCTGGATGGCACGTTTTTGAAGATTTACCGGGCGGAATGTTGCGATAACTATCTCAATGGAAGCACCTTGGCCTCCTCTCCAATTGATCGAAAGGATATGAGCTTCTCTCTCCTGGTTGGGCCTAGCAACCCCTTTATGCAAAATCTTTTCCTCAAACCCTCACACTGCCACTAGATAAGTGCGCACTTGCTTGTGTTGCCTCTACCTACTGTTGTATATTGAAGATGAAGATCAATAAAAACCTGGATGGTACTTCCGATGGCTAGGGCATGTCTCTCAACACCGAAACCTGTCACAGGTGGTGCTTTCCTCCACAAATCCACAAAACCATAGAAGGTCGACGTCCTTCTCTCTGGAACCTATTTCTAATTGTCAAATCATCATAATGAGGAATTAGGTCGACTTTCTTCCCTTTATACCTCCTCTCGTCTAATTCTCTGTTCACTTAATTAAATGACTTTTCCCTACAGCCTTTTTCCTCCTTTTTCCTCTTTAATGTCACTTTTAAGTTAGACTTTGGCGAAATGACATTAAATAGAGGTGTCATTCCCCTTTTTATCTCGACTATAGTCTACGGGAACACATAGACTACTCAGTCGCTCTCTGTAAAGATAATCACTGGGAAAGGGACATTATAGTCCTCCCTTCCCAAGATTGCTTGTCCTCAAGCAACATCAAACCTGGGTGTTGTAATATCTGCTCTCCCTCCCATGTAGCATCCTCCAGTGGAAGTCCCTTCCATCTAAAAAGGCACTCCCTGATAACTCGACTCCTCTACCTGCACTCTTTGTGCTCCAGAACCTCCACTGGCACCAGCTCCAACTGACCCTCCTCGTCCAATGGTGGTAACTCCTCTGAAGTAGTAATTTGTTGTCCCACTGTCTTCTTGAGGAAAGAAACATGGAACACATTGTGAATCTTACTACCCTCTGGTAGCTCTAACTCGTGGGCCACCTCGCCAATCCTCCGGGTGATCCTGTAAGGCCCATAGAACCGAGGTTTCAGTTTTTCTACCCCACTCTTCTTCATGGAAGATTACCTGTACGGCTGAAGTCTCAAAAATACCAGAGCCCCCACCTCAAAACTGTGCTCTACTCTGTCTATCTGCATATATCTTCTACTGGTTTTGTGCTTTCTGTAGATTTTCCTTCACTGTTCTGAGAATTTTTTGGCTCTCCCCTATCCAATCCTTGGCTCCCGAAGCCCTACTGTCCCCAAATATCGTCCCCATGAATGATGGTGCATCATATCCATACAAGGCTATGAAAGGTGTCATCTTGATGGACATGTCATATGTCGTGTTGTAGCAGTACTCCCCCAGATGAAGCCACTTTACCCACGTGTGTTGTTGTCCCCCTACATAACTCATCAAGTACCCTTCCACCCATTTATTAACTATCTTCGTCTGCTCGTCAGTCTGTGGATGGTAACTGGTACCCGTAGCCAACTCTATGCCCACTAGCCTAAACAACTCCTGCCAAAATGTGTTGATGAAACGTCCATCTCTGTCACTGACTATCTGTCGAGGCAACCCATGCAGTCGAAAGATCTCTCTGAAGAATAACTCTGCCACTTGGGTGGCCTTATACTCAGTAGGTATGGCAAATAAGTGCACAAACTTGGTCGGTTTGTCGACCACCACAAAAATACAGTCCCTACCTTGCACCCTAGGTAGTCCTGTGATGAAGTCCATGGAAATGCTCTCCCATTTTTGGTCCAGAATGGGTAGAGGTTGAAGTAACCTTGTTGGGTGTGTCTGCTCGGACTTGTTCTGTTGACAAGTCACACATTCTCGGATGTGTCTTAGTACATAATCCTTGAGACCCTTCCATGAGAATCTCTCCTTGATCTGCATGTATGTCTTGAAGCACCCCTATTGTCCTGATAAGGGTGAATCGTGACAGGCCTTTGGAATCTTTTCTTTCAGTGACGATTCTGGAACTAAATAGATACGGTCCTTGTAGAAAATGACATCATCCACTAGCCAGTATCTGTCATCCACCACCTATCCGTCCAAACCTCACATGCAAATTTGTTCTTGGAATACTCTACCAACAAATGTGCCTTCCAATCTGTAGATATGTCCAACAACGAATAACTCGTTGGCCTCCTGGATAAGGCATCGGCTACAACATTCCTTTTGCCTTTAACATACTCGATGTCAAAGTCAAAGGCTTGTACCTTCGAAACCCATTTTTGTTGCCTCTCACTGAGGTCTTTCTGATCCAAGGAATATTTCAAACTATTGTGGTCGGTTCTCACCACGAATTTACTGCCAAATAAGTATTATCTGAATTTTTTCAAGGCATTCATGATAGCCAGCATTTCTTTGTCGTAGATAGAGTAGAGTCTCTCTGACTCGCTGAGCTTCCTGCTCTCAAAGACTATGGAGTGACCTTCCTGCATCAATACTGCTCCAATCCCCACTCTCGATGCATCGCACTCCAATACAAAGGGCTATGAAAAATCGAGAAGTGTTAGAACTGGGCATGTGCTCATGACCTCCTTCATCTTCTCAAAAGTGCGTTGTGATGCCTCTATCCAATGGAATGCCCCTTTCTTCATCAGATCGATGAGTGGTGCTCCCAACTGTGAGAACCCCTTCACGAATCTCCTGTAGTAACTGCACAACCCAAAGAATCCCTTCAATTCTGTGATGTTCTTGGGTGTTGGCCAATCCAGAATGGCCCTTATCTCTTCCTGATGTACCTGAACCCCCTGCTCGTTGATGATGTGACCTAGGTATAGAAGCTCCCTCATGCCGAATTCATACTTGGATTCTTTGGCATATAATGACTGTGACTGCATAATGCTCAAAACCTCATCCAAAGGTGTCAAGTGTTCTTCCCAGGTCCTACTATATATCAGGATGTCATCAAAGAATACAACAGATACTTCCACAACTGCCCCCAAAAAATGTGGTTCATACAAGATTGGAAGGTAGCCGGTGCATTGGTCAACCCGAAAGGCATGACCAGGAACTCAAAGTGCCCAAAATGGCACCTGAAAGTTGTTTTTTCAATGTCCTTCTCTTTGATGTTGATCTGGTGGTAACTTGAGCGAAGATCTAGCATGGTAAAGAAGACTGCCCCATGTAGCTCATCCATCAACTCGTTTATGCGCAGAATGGGGTACCTGGTTTTTATAGTATTCTTATTAAGTGCCCGATAATCGATGCACATCCTCAGTGTGTCGTCCTTCTTCAGGACCAAGATGACTAATGAAGCAAACGGACTAGCGCTAGGCCTTATGTGCCCCATCGCAAGCAATTCCTTGATTGCTTTCTCAATCTCGTCTTTGAATCGTTTGGGATGTTTGTAAGGTGTGGTGATCATTGGTGTTGCCCCCACCTCTAATTCAATAGTATGCTCAAATCCCCTCTCTGGTGGACGACCCGGTGGTATCGGTCCAAATATCGGCTCATACTTACTCAAGAGTGTCCTAATCTCTGGGTGATACTGTTGTCGCATCCCTCTTGGTGGTAATCAAGCACTCAGCGGCATATGTCACATCCCCATGTCTAAAGATCCTCTCCATTCTCTTAGCTGATACTGCCCTAGGTGTGCCTATAGACATGCCCCTTGTTATCCCCCACTTTTAGGGATAACTAGGAGATCATGTCTAGAGGCCCACAGGTCCTAGACATGGAGTACCGAGAGCAGGATTGACTTTAGCATGGCCCTGGAGGGCCCACCTTTTCTTTCTTCCAGCATCTTTGTCTTGTCAACAGCAGTAGCATCCATCACCATCGGCTTGGTCCTGTGTCAGAGATGGTTCTTGCTCCATGAGGTAATTAGTCCAGGTATCATGGTATGTGTCACTTTGATCATCAAAACCATTGAATGTACGCATCTGATTCCTTTTATTTCTAACAACTGCTTGGATCTTACACTTGCTTGCTTGACCATGTTTGGGGGGATTGACAGGGTGCCCTAGTAAGCCTGTGCCTATAGGTTTTGGTTTGCCACTGGGGGGATTTTTGAAAAGCCATCGTCCGCTCCCATCACAGCACCACTTTTCATCTTGTTTCCTGCTCACTTGTCCCATTCCACTTGTCCAGGCACTGGGTTGACCTCTTTTCAGGACTGCACCTTATCTCGTGGGAAGAAGGGGCTAAAGGCCCAGAAGGTAAAAGCAAGTTGGTAAAAGATAAAAGCCTAAAAAATGAAACCTCGAGATGCTTCGCCCAGGGATCCATGAGAAAGCAATAAAAGGCTTCTCAACAAGAAACAAGAGGGACCTGGAAAAATAATAAAAAAACAAGACCTAACCAAAGGATAGGAGGTCTCATCAGAAGCCAGCCTATTAGATCAGGTCCATGAGTACCTAGCAGTATGACATTGCCACCAGTTGGTTACCATGCCAAGGCAGTGACTCTTGGTTGCATGGCCAAGGGAAAGGGGGTCTCATCATGAGCAAGCCTTCTCATTTCTGTGAAAGTACTTGTGGGTAACGCTGCCACCACTGGTCACCACGCCAAGGCAGTGTCCCTTGATTAGCTCTTGAACAAAAAAAAAGGAAAAGCAATAAAAGATAAAAGAATGAAAAGAATAAGAATAAAAGGCAAGAATGGGCTTGGAAAAAATGCATCCAGGACAAGCACAGCTTGCCTTCCAACAAAGGCACCCACAGGTAACATTTCTTGCATCCTTGGCCCTCATTGCACCCAGATGCTTGGACTTCCCCAAACCACATCACCCACTTACATGGCTTGGATGAGGTCTCTTCCGGGAACTCCCCTTTTCCAGTGGACACTGGCCCAATAGGACACCTTGTCCTTTTCTCCAAACTTGTATTGTAGGCTTGTGTAACGTCTTTGAGTTGTTAACTGATGTATTAGGGATTTTATGCACATGTTTAATAATATTGATGATGAGATGTGATTGACATTGTTGTAATCCTTGTGACTGATGAGCCTATGGAGGGCGTAGCTTTTGATGTGCAGGACCATGCCCGACGGACAGGTACCATTTTGGATCGATACACATGGGGAGATGATCAGTTTGGACCTCCATGGGGCTGAAGAGCCCATCGGGTGGATGCTAAGACCCCATCAAGGGGGCAGAGATAGGACAGAGATGGATCAGGGGCTTTGCACCAGAGAAGGAGAGGACGTTCCACCAAAGGCACTTTGGCAGAGCTTGACCTAGGGGGATTGACCCTCTTTCAGTGGAACGTTAACCTTGGAAGGCCTGGGATGTCACCCTTGATGACCATGACGTCATCCAGCCTATTGGATGTCTTGGGAGGCAGACTGGGAAATATTGGCACGTGTGGCATGATGGAGGAGCCCAAGGAGGGCTAACGTTTTGCTCCAGTATGCCCCATTTGCCCTAAAAGGGGCTAACATCTCCTTTGGAGGGGCTTCATATCTCTTTTCAGCTTGATTAGGGTTTTAAATTTGACATTTTAATGTAAAACAGTATGATTTTAGTATTTTGGCCTTGTCGGCCTTTTCCATGACCTAAAATGTAAAATTAGGTCATGGTATGGTATAAATGAAGGATTTTCGCCTTCATTTTTGACATCACAACTTACTCACTCCATAAGGAGGTCTGAAATTTGCGCCCTCTCTTGGGTTATTGGCTGATTTAGTGATGCACACTTGTTGAAGGAGGATTATTTTGGCATGTTTTGGCATTTCTCTTGATGGAAGGTGTTACAACTAGGG
>ML800288.1:282085-312459 GCA_009831015.1 Picea engelmannii
GTCCTTGCCATTGGAGCTTGTCTTTCAAGAAGTCTCTTGCAAGGTCAAGAGTACATTCATTTTTCCCATAATCTTTCACCCCCTTGATAATTATGTTTGTTGCTCTATCATGTCTTTCTTTGCTTTCTTTGTCTTGCATGTTGCCAACCTGAATGTTTATTTCTCCTTCCCTCTTAGCAGGGTTGCTAGTAATTTGAGCCCAAGTTTTAGAGAGTTTTGCGGAATCTCCTTTCCTCTCTTCTCTTGTTGTCTCTTCATTGTTGTCTATTTGGGTAACTACTTTCCCCTTATCCTGGGATGGCTTCGCATTCATCACCTCTGTATTCTCCATTGCAATTTTCTTCATGTTTTGCACTTCTACTTTCATGCGTTGCCATTCTGTTTTCCCCATTCTGAGAGCTTCCTGTAGCAATGACACTTGCTCCTTCAGAGCTTTGTTGCTTTCTGCTAAATCCTGGTTTTCGGCTATTATTCTATGGATTGTATAATCTCTTTCCAGCTCTTTAGCTTCTACTACTTCCAACCTCTCTTTTACCTTTAATAGTTCTTTCACATAAAGATCATATGACCAAGTGAGCGGTGTGGATGTAGGACTATATAAGGCATAATCATCAATGACTTTTCCTTTTTCTTTGGACTTGTTGCCACATATTTGCAAAGAGGACTTGTTTGAATGTTGTTTCTTGCGAAGAACCCAAGTACTTTCCCTTTGAGGCCTTTTTTTCCTTGTCTGCTCCCATTTCAGACGAGCTAGTCTTCGTTTTAAAATGCCCTGGTACTGTTTGGCATTAACCCAAACCCACTTTCCAGTTTTGGCTGATGAGGCAATTTTCACTTGCCCTATATCATTTGTTTCCACGGGTTCTAAAGTTTCTTGTCCCATTGTCATGATGCTATTAGGAGAAATCAAAGTCTCTGCCCAGAAACTGACCCTGTGTTTTATGCTTAACCCTTCACTATCTGTTGATCTGACCGCTGAAAACTTGTTGCTCTGCCCACTGTCCCTGTTAGACCATTGTCCCTTTCCTTTGTTAGCCCATTGTCCCTGTCCACTGTCCCTCAAGGTGAGCCCACTGTCCCTGTCCCTTGTCCCTGTCCCTGTCCCTGTCCCTGGATGTCTGCCACTGCCTTTAAAACCGCACGCATCTGCTTCTTGTTATTGAGAGTTTTCTTCAAACAATTTGCATGCATTCTTGAGGTCAGTCAATCGACCAGTCAATCTGTTGATCAATGCGGAGAGCATGTGAATCGCCATGGATACCACCGCAGGAAATCGATTACAGTTGTTACGCATCAATCACTGTAGATTTATACGACCCTTGCGTTGATGATTACTGCAGATATTTCATCATTTGCTGAAATAGAAAGACCAATTATTGCTATTCCCACACTCTCTGTTTATGTTGTTATTGGTCACTGGGTCGGATTCGATCAATCCCTTACACTGTTCTCTTCCCCTACTGTTGTAATTCTTTCTCCAATATTCTCCGGTCCTGGGTTGGAATTGAAGCCCAATAAAACATGTCCTTCCTAGAGGAGAGGTAATGAGATTTATACTATTTAAAATTATGTTTCCTGTAGAATTCTGGTAGCAAATGTCGCCTAGAGTTCGATCTGATACGGCAATGAAATTCTGTTTGATTTACATTCAGAATTTAAAATTATGTTTCCTGTAAAATTCTGGTAGCAAATGTCGCCTGGAGTTCGATCTGGTAGCAAATGACCCCTGGAGTTTTTGCACTTGTTCCTGTCCCGTCTGGAACCTGGAAACTGGAACCTTATCCCAATAGTTATCCCTGTATTGCTCAACAAAGAATGCAAAATGGTCGATGCTTTGCGGGAAGTTGGAGCAGTAAGGTGCAGTTATTGAAAGTTAGGAAGAAAACCCATGTTTTCAAAAGGGCCTTAACCGCTCCATTTTCTTTCTTCCATTCACTTGTGACTCTATTCCACTGTAGGCAGGAGAAATTGCGACATAGCAGTGCCTCCTAAAACGGAAGAAAGAAGGAATCGTATATGACCTGGAAATCTTTGTCAGGGTCGATTCCCAGCACGCCCGGTCTCTACTTCAGCATCCGAAGTGACACGTCACCCTCTCCTACCAATAAAACAGGTGCACTCGTAAAACACAGAAATTAAAAAATGTTAACCAAGAACTTCATCTACCCCTAGTCCTGTAGACTTCTTAGCAGCCGCACGATTAGGTCTCGGAACATGATTACGTTGAATGGATAAAGTTCCCTCTCTAGAAGTAAAGTCCCAGTGTATCCCTATCTAGTCTAGGCTAGGTTTCAGATGATTCACCCGCTCATGAAAAGGGGCAGAAACCAATTGATCACTACGGGAGCGAATAAGGTAGAATCATTATAATAGATGTTGATCTATTTCGTCACTCATAAAAAGAAGAATTTTTAGCAAGGGAATGTGACAGGTTCTAGCAAGGGAATGTGATGGGTATGTGTGGATCCATGATAAAACACGGTAACTAGTGACAACACGATTCAAGGCACCAAATTTAATAGCAATCAAGAGTTTATTTGATTGTAGATTTACAGTTGGGTCTACGATGGCACTAAGGTGGTGGTAATGAACGTTTGATGCACAAACAGAGGCACTCAACATTTAATAGTGTATAGCTTGGGTTGTAGAATGGGCCTTTGGGCATCTCCCTACAATTAATATGTAATTATTTTAAGTTTATTCCATAAACCTTGTTATGGGGAAGTGGCACTGTAGTTGCAAAAATTGATTAAGCTTCCTGAAAATCCAGTAGAAAAGAGAAACACAAAGGATAAGTTTAAGATTGTTGGTGTGAATGTGAAAGAGGGCATAGAATATATTCTTGAATTGGTAAATAGGTTTCGCTTTTTATTGTTTATTTTCTCTGTTTTTGATGGATTTCAAATTGTATTTGATATTCAAATTTACAAAATTGTGCAAAATAGGTTTCAAAAATTACAGACTAAACATCCATTAAAAAAAAGGAAGTGTATATAAAAAATTATGTTAAATATTTATTTTTAAATAATGAATATTTTTATAACTAGTTTATATGAACATAAATCTCTACTTGTGGAATGAAACTCCAATGTATTGGTTTAACAAATTTGAGGTTTTTTGTACTCTATATATGTTAGGAAATAGTGTAATTTTATAGATGCTATGTTATGCTAGAGACTTTTTGGTCTTGGGAAGCAGCGTTTAAAGGGGGGCTAAGTTTATTTTTGTTGACAAAGGGAGTTTTTTGTTTTTACTTAAACACTGTGAACATTGTGTACTTGAGGGAGAGAAAAAAACATCCTCCTTGTCCTACTATAAATATGTATATTTTTATGTATGAGAATACAAACTTTATTTTTCGATGTTTAAAAAAATAGTTGTAACCAACACACTAAAAGATTTGGTAAAAATTTAATAACAGTACCTATGACACTTTGAATTGTGTTAGAGGAAGTGGGAAACCTTCAATATTTGCCTAAGCATAACAAATCAGGGAGCTCTCATCAAATTCATGAGCTTGTTGAACTTGCAATCATACTAGAAGTTTGCAGTACCATTTTCAAATGTAATCTTGAAATGCCCATTCCAAGCATAGTGTAAGATGCAAATAAGGGCAAATCAAAATTGGCATACAAATACATCCATGCCCATATAACTAAGAAATGTAGGAAATTATGAGGTTGTTTCTAAAAATATTAGTATATTGGATATTGAACTCCAATGTATTGGTTTATCAATTTTGATGTTTCTTGTACTTTGTATATGTTAGGAAATAGTGTTATTTTATAGATGTTATGCTATAGACCTTTTTTTTTTAGTTTTGGAGAGTAGGGCCTGAAGGGGTCCTATTTTTATTTTTGTTGACAAAGGGTTTTTTTTTGTATTTACTTAAATACTGTGAACATTATGTACTGGAGGGAGAGAAAAAAACATCATCCTTGATCTACTATAAATATGTATATTTTTATGTAAGAAAATACAAACTTTAATTTTTGATGTTTAAAAAACAGTTGTATATAAGAATCGGGCCTATACAAAAAAAAAAAAAAAAACACACTAAAAGATTTAGTCAAAATTTAAGAACAATACCTACAAAACTTTGAATTGTGTTAGAGGAAGTGGGAAGCCTTCAACATTTGCCTGAGCATAACGAATAAGTGAGCTCTCATCAAATCAATGAGCTTGTTGAACTTGAGCAATCACACTGGAAGTTTGCAATACGATTTTCCAATATAACCCTAAAATGCCCATTCCAAGCATAGTGTGAGATGAAAATAGGGGGAAATCAAAATTGGCATACAAATACACCCATGCCCATATAATTGAGAAATGTAGGAAATTATGAGTTTGTTTCTAAAAATATTAGTATATTTGATATTAGTGCAAAAAAAATTCCAAATCATATTATCACAAATAAGATATGGACTTAATGTAGAGCATCAATTGGAGATTCTAGAAAATATGAAGATTCTTATATCCCATTTGAGATATGAAAATCTTATATTCTATTTGAGCTACCTATTCATAAAGTGGTACATCAAGTCATAACTTAATTTATCACACTGCTTGAATATTCTAGCAAACTTGAAACTTCTTGGATTCCATTTTAGACTCCACAATCTACTTATAAAGTGAATTGAATTCAGTCTTACCATTTGAATGGAGAGACAAATGGACACTTGATGGACAAATACATCCCACTTTTGTACTTGAGTCCTAGAGGCTTTGTCATATGCGATGCAAGAACATTAACAATATATGTGGCAGCCTAAAAAGACAAAGATGATAAGTTTAATAAGCTTCAATCAATCTAGTTTTAATTAACATGAATATATGGAGTTTGGATGCTAAACTTATACAATGACAGTGTCATGTAACATCGCAAAATTTAGAAAACAGTCATGGACCTTCACGAGGTTTACTTTGTTCTTATGTTCACAAAGAAATCTGAGCGATTGCTCATCTATAACATCCCCGGTCACCAACAAGTTGGGCAATACTACCACACGAAAATACATACATACATAGATATATCTAACATGCATTTTAATTGAAATAAAACATATAACACAAAGTTATTGCTACCATACAGATTCAAATGTAATAGACAATAATTCATATACGCAACAAAACACATGATAGCATTCAAGTATTACAAACATGCATAACATATAAATTAAGCACAATAATGATACTTATCTTTTCAATGGGAGTAACACCACCAACTATATACAGACCTTCCACGAACCTCCCAGCCTTAAACCACGCTGCTCATCACGCTCAACAGCAGGTCACCCCCGAGCTGGGACCAAGCTCCACCCAGGGCAAGGGAATCTTAGACTAGGTTGAGGTTACAGGAAAACTGCACAGTACAACCAGAAGGATTCTCCCCAGGAGCCTTCTTATGCCTACTACTCACAGACTCTCATTCCCCACATGCTTGTTCCACCCAGGAGTGTACACCTTCATTGTCACACAGTCCATCGGCTGCTTCACCTCCCTCTCAGGGTCTCGACAACAGGCCGGATCAAGAATTCTCAGAGCTCTGTAGCTGGTGTTGGACTCCCTCTGGGAGAGAACCACTTCCCAACAAACTTTCTCACCTGGAGAGAGCTGCTCACATGCCTGAAAACCTGACTCTTCCACCACAGCCTGACAATCCACTTCTTCAACCACTTTCGACTCAATTCCAACACAATGAGGGCAACAACAAGGCTTAGTAGGGAACAAACGACGACAACAAGCCACACTTAGTCCAGGAGTTGTGTGGCCACAATAGCTAACTGGAAAATGGGTATGGACACCCAAAACGGTAACAGTCAGACGCTAAGACTCAGCACGCTCAAGCGACTACCCAGGTGTGTTGGGTTCCACAGAAGACATAGGATGGCCCACGGATTATGGGTTTTAGAGATGCGTGAGGGTATGCCTGGGTCGATGATGGAGGTTTCAAGTTTAGACAGAGGATGGGAAAATGGCAACACGAATAACCTTCCCGTGAGGGTTTCCTTCACTGTGTGCGGGTATGCAGATGCAGACGTAGAGGCAAACGGTTCAGATGCTCCAAATCCCAGCGAACTCAGGCAGAGGATGACAGAATACAGGAGCAAACCCCCAACATGACTGACTTCTGCAGCTTTAACTGCATGCACCCAGGTCGACACTTGTCTTCCTGGAGCTGCATGTGTTTCTTTTCTCACACATTGCCTCTCCCAGGACTTAGGATAAAAGCATGTCTTTTACACCGATTTGGAATAATAATAAATTATTATTCTCAAGGACTTAGGCCCCTAAGATTAGCCCCTCTTTCCAACCTTTCACCCCCCTTTCCCTTACCCACCTCGTGGAAGCTTAGTCCCATGTCACTCTTTCTTCGTGGTCGGTCTGCACGCAATGATGTTTATATTTTTATTAATGATCTACATATTTATATATACAAAGTCAGGGTCATTGGCCTTGGCATCTGGCTCACCAGCCTAATAAACACATAATTCTCTCAGCTTATAATCACTCGGCTCACCAGCCTATAAACAAAATTACAATTTAGCAGAGGCTCGACCTTGGGGTATTACAATCCCCTCCCCTTATTTGTGCATTGTCCTCAGTGCAACTCTTTACACAGCATAAGCAAGATTTCCAAAATCTTCAAAAAGATGCGGGTACTCTGCCCGCATAGCATCTTCATGTTCCCATGTTGCGTCCTCAGGACTGTACCAGGTCCACTGGACCTTTACAAGCCCTATGGCTTGATTCCGGAGCTGTTTGCTCTTCCAATCCAATATGCACACAGGACGCACTTGCAAGATGCCTTCTTGCTCCACCTGAATCACATTCCAATCGATTACATGATTAGCATCAGGTATATATTTCTTAAGCAATGAAATATGAAACACGTTATGTACAGTCATGGATGTAGGTAATGCAAGCATATATGCAACTGGTCCAATCCTTTCTAGGATTTCAAATGGTCCACAAAATCGGGCTGCCAACTTCGAACAATTTCCCAACCTCATGAAACTTTTGTTGGCTTTTACTTTCAAGAAAACATGATCACCCACTTTAAACTCTCGGTGGGTTCTGTTCTTATCAACATAACTCTTCTACCTGTCTTGGGCAGCCTTTAAATTTTGCTTAATCTTCAACATTTGCTCTTCCATTTCCTTGAGCAACTCTCGCCCAACTACTGCTCTATCAATTGGATTATCCCAACTTACTGGAGTATTGCACTTTCTGCCATAAAGTGCTTCAAATGGGCTCATCTTCAACGATGCTTGATACCCATTGTTGTAGGCAAATTCTACCAAGTGTAGGTAGTCTTCCCATTTAGATGGTTTGTCCATCACATACATCCTTAGCATATCTTCTATCACTTGGTTCACCCTCTCTGTCTGCCCATTAGACTCAGGATGATAAGCAGTGCTGAAGTTCATATTTGTTCTGAATCGTTTGAACAATCCATTCCAGAACTTTGAGGTAAATTTCAGGTCCCTGTCAGACAAAATTGTCTTGGGAACATCGTGAAATCATGCTATTTCCCTCATAAAAATATCAACAGCGTTAGTTGCCTTGTGAGTAGTCTTTAATGGAATGAAATGGGTAGCTTTCGTAAGCTTGTCCACCACCACCATGATTGAATCATGTTTCTTGCCAGTTTTGGGCAATCCTATGATGAAATCCGTTGTCACTACCTCCCACTTCCACTTAGGAATGGGTAAAGGTTGCAACAACCCTACTATTAACCTTCTGGCACTTCATACATCCAGTGATGTAATCTACAATTTCTTTCTTCATACCTGGCCAAAAGTAATGGCTTTTGACTGTTGCCACTTTTTTCTAATATCCAGGGTGCCTAGCATAAGGCACATTATGCATTTCCTTCAAAATCATAATTCTCAATTCATGAGAATTAGGTACATAAATTCTATTTTTGTACAGGAGTGTTCCATCCACTTCCAATTTATAATCTTCCACTTTCTATAGTATCTTGCCTTGATGTAGCTTTGCTACCAATTCCTTGTACTGCAAATCTGCATTTGCAGCTTCCAAAATTCTGCCTTTAATATTAGTTTGATACATGCTAATGGTCGTAGCATGTAGTTCATGTACTCTCATGTTGAGTGCATCAATCGCTTTGTTCTCCTTTCCTTTGATATGCCTGATATCAAAGTATTCACAAAGGAATTCCAACCATCTACTCTGCCTAGCATTTAAGGTTGGTTGATCAAACAAATACTTCAGACTGTTATGGTCTATCCACAGTTCGAATCTCCTCCCCATGAGGTAGTGCCTCCATTTCTTCAAAGCGTGCACTGTGGTTGCCAACTCCAAATCATGAGTGGCATAGTTATTTTCATGCTCTTTCAATTTTTTGGATTCATAACATATGACAAACCCATTCTGGTTGAGGACTCCTCCCAGTCCTTCTTTACATGCATCTGTGCAAACCACGAAATCCTCATTTGGATTTGCAATCCTCAAGATTGGAGCACTAGTTAACAATTGCTTTAATCGCTAGAAGCTTTTCTCACAATCTTTCGTCCATTGAAATTTCTTCTCCTTCCTTTGCAAGGAAGTGATAGGGTAAGCTATCCTTGAGAACCCTGCAATGAACCTTCTGTAATAGCCAGCTAGACCCATAAAGGATCTAACTTCTGTCACATTCTTAGGCGTTGACCATTCTTTGATGGCTTCTATCTTCTCAAGATCCACAACTATCCCATCCTTTGAAATGATATGCCCCAAGTAGTGGATATGCTTTTGATAAAATGAGCACTTGCTCAATTTGGCATAACGCTGGTGCTCTCTTAACACTTGCAACACCATCAACAAATGTTGTTCATGCTCTTCCTCCGACTTGGACTACACCAGGATGTCATCCAAAAAGACTATGACAAACTTGTCTAGATAGTCACCGAATACACCATTCATTAGGCACATAAAAATAACGGGTGCATTCGACAACCCAAATGGCACCACTATGAATTCATAGTGACCATACCTTGGTCTGAAGGTGGTCTTGCCAATGTCTTCATCCTTTATTCTTACATGGTGATATCCTGATCTAAGATCTATTTTCAAAAATATCTTAGCATCCTTCAACTGGTCTAAGAGATCATTGATCCACGACAGAGGATACTTGTTCTTAACAGTCACTTTGTTTAACTATCTGAAATCGATGCACAATCTCAACGTCCCTTCCTTCTTTTTCACAAACAGGATCGGGGCACCCCAAGGTGACACACTTGGGCGTATATACCCCTTCTTCAGCAACTCTCCAAGTTGCAACTGCAGTTCTTTTAGCTCTGGCGTACTCATTATGTAAGGAGCTTTCGACACTGGAGCTGCTCCAGGCATCAAGTTTATAGAGAAGTCAATATCTCTTTTCGGGGTAATCCTGGTACCTCCTGGAATACATCCTCAAACTCCTTTAGTATTGCGTGGTCTTCGATCTTTGACACCTTATCCTCAGGTGCTTCCTCCAAGTGGGCTGCAAATAATTGACAGCCTTTCCTGTAGCACTTCTTCAGCTGCATTGTTGAGATTTCTCTTATAGTGACTACCCTGGGAATTCCCTGCACTTTCCTTGGGTTTCCTTCCTCATCTAGGCAAGTGAATGCCTTGTTATGATAATCTAAGATGGCATGGTGCTGGTCCAACCAGTCCATACCAATTAGGAAATCACAAGAACCTAAAGGCAAGATATTCAAGTCTGCCTTAGTACTTAGTCCATTCATGTCCACTGGACATGATTTAACCGACTCAACAAATTTCCTCTTGGCTCATGTAGCCAGCTGCACCAACCAATATTTCTCATGCTTGCTTCTTAGTAAATGCAACCTTTCCACCATTCTAGGATATACATAACTATGACTAGCTCCCGAGTCAATTAAAATAGTAAAGGCATGGTTATTGATCATACCTTCAACTTCAATCATGTGCAACTAATATTCTTCTTGCTTGTTGTCCAGGGCTGCGTAGATCCTGGGTACTCTACTGCCCATGTCGTCCACTGTTTCAGCTTGCTAAACATTATGGACAACTCTCACTTTGCCATTTTTGTGGGAACAGACTCTGTACTTATGGTTTCCCTAACAACCCTAACACTAAATGGGCGTCTGCCTTGGCCTTTGTCCCCCTATGTCAGTCGTTCTCGACTCTATAAACGATGGTTGTCCTTGAGGACTGTTTATGAAAAAGGGAGGTTTGTTTCCCTTCTGCCTCTGTTCTTTCTTGAACTTCTTATGGTCATCCCAAGCCTTCGGAAAAGTGGGATTTTCTCTTTGTTTCTCACATAAGCATTTCTCTCTTCTTATCGTTTCTTCCATAGTTTTTGGGTCATCATACTGAATTTTGTCCCCAATGGAAGGTGGTAGTCCACTCAGATACCTTTGAATTTTGACAGTCTCATCCTTGATGAAGGGAACGTACTTCAACAATTCCAAAAACCTTTGTTCATATTCATCAATGGTCATGCTACCCAGCTTGAGTTCAAAGAACTCTTTCATCTTTCTGTCATAGTATATTTTAGTCAAGTATTTCTTTTCAAAATACTTCTTGAATTCTTTCCAAGTAACATCTTTCTCTCTAATGTGTTGCACCTGCACAATCTGGTCCCACCACATGGATGCATTTCCCTTCAGTTGATACATTGCAATTTTTCCTTCTGCATGAGAACAATAATTCTGCAGTTGGAAATATTTCCTCATGCCAAGCAACCATGTTTCAACATCTTCCTTCTTCTGGTGTTCTCCATCAAACACAAGAGGCTTAATCTTGTTCATTTCTCCCTTTAGTTCATCCACTCCAGATTTCCTGTGCTTTCTGGTAGGAGATGGGATTGAACTATTGTGTGCATCCCTATTGGACTGCTTCAGGGAGTGGTGACGATGCCTGTTAACACTTCTTGATCTTCTTTTCTTCTCAGGGGTCTTGTGACTCCCCGATTTGCTTGAGTCGGTCTCCTTATCCAACTTCTTTTTTATTCTTTCCAGACTCTTCATCAACTTTAAGTTGAATTCTCCCTATCGATCCTTGGATTTCAGGAGCTTTTTGTTCTCTGCTCGGTTAGTCTGGGAATCTTTCTGCAATCGCTCAATGATTTTCATCATATTCCCTTCCTTATCTATCTCTTCTTCGTGTCCATTGGAGTTCGATCCTTCAACTCCCAAGTGGACGTCCATCCCATTTACTTCATTCTCTGAACTGGAAGCAGTCTGTGCCTCTTCCATTCCTCTGCACTCAGTGCCAATTCACTTCGGTCCTGACACTCGTTGAACTCTGCAAACACAACGTACATTCAACCCGAATTTGTCAGGCCATCATTCCTTAACAAATCCCACATAGTTCATAAACCAAATATGTTTTAAGAAACGTTCAGATTTCATGAATTTTCTGAGCTCTGCTCGGCTCTGTAACAATTTAAGGCCTTAGCCCTTTTCTCTTAGCCCCAACCCCTGCGACCACGGGATGTGACCAAGCACTATATCGATAGGCGCTTAATGAGGACTTTGGGTTACGAAGTCTTCATAATACATCACAACAGACTCTCAGAGTTCTGAATTAACGAACTCACGAAGTAGGGTGGATCAATGATCCATGTCTACCCAGCATCCAACGACTAACACTCATTGTGGAACTTTTGTCATTGAAGCTTCGGGACTTCAGAGCTTTGGGACTTCGAGACTTCGGAGCTTTGAAACTTTTGGTTCTTGAAGCTTTCATGCTTACTTCCTTCCAATCTCGTGACGTTCCAACTTTCGGCTTCTCTATCTTCTGGGCCCACATAGTACAATTGTCACCAACTAAGGCGATGGCACATGGTACGCCCAGGAAGGTCCACGTCACCCCAGGGGACGTCATCCGACCCCACCACATATACCCTTTCACTTCAAAACTTTGAGCTTCGGAAGTTTGTGCATCGACACATTCCCCTTCTCCCAATTGCCACAGTTCTGGACTCTCCCTGGATAATCGATGGTCCTTATCTCTCCTGCAACCAATGATCGAGATCCACTTTGTGATTCCCTGCTTCAAAGGTGTTCACCTCTCTTCACTTCCAATCTTTTGATTTTGCGAATTTTGAATGGTTCTCGCGACTAACCTGTGCGCAACTTCTCAATATCTAACGGTCAATCTCTCCCCTCAAATCTATGGTGTAGATCTCTTCCGGGACCTCGGAGCTTTGGACTTCGGAAGTTTGTGACTCAGTGCACCCTGCTTCTCCCGATTGTCGAACTTCGATAGGCTTCTAGGATAACCCTCCTGCACCTTCTCGAGATCTGACGGTCATAAAAGGGTTTCCCTTCCTTCCGAACAGATCCTACGACCCACATTACTCTGCGGCCCAATACCACTTCTGTCATGGTTTTACGATACTGCTACTCCTCCTGAGCTTCGTAACACGTCCAAGGTAACTTCTTGGCACTCAGGAAGGTTCCGAGGTCCGAAATTAGTCCCTCCAGACACGATTTCCACTCGAAACCTTGGGTCCAAAGACCACTTATCTGGCCCATCCAGGCTCAACGTTGAAACCTTAGCTTTGATACCAATTTGTAACATCCCTGACCACCAACAGGTCGGGCAATGCTACTACACGGAAATACATACATACATAGATATATCTACCATGCATTTGAATCAAAATAAAACATATAACACAAAGTTACTTCTACCATACAAATTCAAATGTAATAGACAGTAATTCATATACGCAACGAAATACATGATAACATTCAAGTATTACAAACATGCATAACATATAAATTAAGCACAACAATGATACTTATCTTTTCAACAGGAGTAACACCACCAACTACGTGCAGACCTTCCACGAACCTCCTAGCCTTAGACCATGTTGCTCATCACGCTCAACAGTGGGTCACCCCCGAGCTTGGACCAAGCTCCAACCAGGGCAAGGGAATCCTAGACTGGGCTGAGGTTATAGGAAAATTGCACAGTGCAACCGGAAGGATTCTCCCCAAGAGCCTTCTTATGCCCACTACTCACGGACTCTCATTCCCGACATGCTTGTTCCACCTGGGAGTATACACCTTCACTGTCACACAGTCCATCGGTTACTTCACCTCCCTATCAGGGTCTTGGCAACAGGGCGAATCAAAAATTCTTAGAGCTCCGTAGCTGGTGTTGGACTCTCTCTGGGAGAAAACCACTTCCCAACAAACTCTCTCACCTGGAGAGAGGTGCTCACAGGTCTGACAACCTGACTCTTCCACCATGGCCTAACAACCCGCTTCTTCAGCCACTTTCGACTCAATTCCAACACAGTGAGGGCAACAACAAGGCTCAGTAGGGAACAAACGATGACAACAAGCCACACTCAGCCTAGGAGCTACGTGGCTACAATAGCCAACTGGAAAACGGGTATGGACACGCAAAACGGTAACAGTCATACGCTAAGACTTAGCATGCTCAGGCATCTACCCAACTGCGTCAGGTTCCACAGAAGACACATGACGACCCACAGATTATGGGTTTCAGAGATGCGTGAGGGTATGTCAGGGTCAATGATGGAGGTTTTCGGTTCAAACAGGGGATGGGAAAATGGCAGCACGAACAACCTTCCCGTGGGGGTTTCCTTCATTGTGCGCGGGTATGCAGATGTAGACGTAGAGACAAATGGTTCAGACGCCCTATATCCCAGTGAACTCGAGCGGAGAATGACAGAATACAGGAGTGAACCCCCAACACGACTGACTTATGTAGCTTTAACTGCATGCGCCCAAGTCGACACTTGTCTTCTTGGAGCTACATGCATTTCCTTTTGCACACGTTGCCTCTCCCAGGACTTAGGATAAAAACATGTCTTTTACACAGCTTTGGAATAATAATAAATTATTATTCTCAAGGACTTAAGCCCCTAAGCATAGCCCCTCTTTCCAACCTTTCAGCCCCCTTTCCCTTACCCACCTCGTGGAATCTTAGTCCCCCATCACTCTTTCTTCATGGTCAGTCTGCACGCAATGATGTTTATATTTTTATTAATGATCTGCATATTTACATATACAAAGTCAGGCTCATTGTCCTTGGCATCTGGCTCACCAGCTTAATAAACACATAAGTCTCTCAGCTTATAACCACTCAACTCACCAACCTATAAACAAAATTACAATTTAGCAGAGGCTCAACCTTGGGGTATTACATCATCGATGTATAGAAATACAAGAATGGCCATGTACATCCAAGCCTGCATGATATTCACTGAGTTTTCCTTTAATTTGCTAGCAAATTATGATCTTGGATTTAATGCGTGACATAATTTGATAGAGAAATTTAAGAGAATCTATGTAGTTAGTAATAAACAAATAGTGAGCATACCAAAAAGCATTGAAGCTAGCTAGCTTATGCAAAGACCATGGCAGTTTGACTACATTTCTCCCGAAACTATGAGTGGCCATATATGTCCAAGTCGATGTGCATACACTCCCATCCTCGAAACAATTTGCAAGTGTTGAAACTTAGGGAAGACAATATCCCATTACAATGGTATAATGGTGGAATAAATTTCAACAATTTAACACATAAAGAAGAAAACAAGCACAATTAAGCTAGAAACCTTATTGAACACTAGAAACCTTACTAAGCACACTACCAAATCTTGAAGAAAATTGCTTTCTCAACATTTTTTTAGACCGAAAATACAAAGAAAGGCCATCTCACCAACCAAGCCTCCCAAATAACATATTGGCAACGACAGGCTAGGGCAGTGATGACTATCACTAGTTATCCATATAATTTGTCACTTGTTGTGAAGACACTGATCAACATGTAAATAACCTATGTAGATGATTTTAGTTGATTTTATCTTGTTAGCACACCAAGATTTGTGGACAAAATCAAATATATAGATATTAATCTTTTTAAAATTAATTTCAGATCATTTTAAGATAATTTATTTCTTAATTTGAAATGTATATTTATTTTGTATATTAATGAAAAATAATTAATAACAAATAATTGATAATAAGTAATATTGATTAATCACTTAACACATGTTTAAGTAATTAAATTATTATGATAAAATATTGAGTTAATTAATTATTATAAATCAGTTTACATTTTCATTGTTTTATTTTCTCTATATGATGATACATTAGGCCTTTAAAACCAAAACGTATGCTTTATATTATATATTAGCTCGGTCCAACGTGCATGTTGTCGGAATGATGATCTGCATACTTTTAATCTTTCGTGGTTCAGTCCACTTGGAATGTAATTCAATCTCTTTGTAATTATATATTTTTGAAGACCTCGGGGCTGGTATATTGATCTTTGCATGCAATAAAAATCATGAAGATTCACAGAAGAAGAGAATGAAAATTTGCAGAAGAAGAAAGTTCAACATGTATCAATGGTGAGTTTTGAATAGGAAGTGGCAGGTTATTATTTTTAGTTGAAGGAAGAACCATTATATGAAGGTTTAATGGCGGATTTCTTATTTTAGTAACTGGCTTTTGGGTATGAAGGTGAGTAATGTTGGTCTCGTTGGCTCAGAGGGTCCCTTGGGGGGCGGTCATGATGATTCTTTTTTAGCATTACTTGTTTGTATGTTTTGTTGGTTCCTGGGGTGGTGGGGTTTTAATTGGGAGTTGGTTAGTGGGCAACAATGGAGAACAATGTTTTCACATTATTAGGATCGAACATGGAGTCCCAGCTAACTAAACGACTTTTCACTAATGTTTTCTTAATTGATAATTGTGATTGTGCATGGGCTTACAATCATTAAAGTCTTGACTACCCCATCCGCTGGTTGTGATCCCGGGGTCTGGTCCCACTACGCGATTTGAATTGTTTTATGGTGCTGGGAGAGCATTGTTTCGTTGGTGAGTTCTCCAGTATGGCACATGAGGTCAACGCTCTCATGGGCGCAATCGACGATGAGGAATGGGAGCGAGAGGGTCTTTTCACCATAGTTGATGAACTATGTAACTTAAAAGCTAGTGGGTGTTCATTAAATGAACCTTCATTACCCTCCTTAAAGACTTTACTCCACTATCCTTCCCCGTGTTTACCAAAAGGCCTTCCGTCGATCACATTTGGATGTAGTCAGGATATGTTACAAAACCCTTCGGCCCCTGGTATGAGTAAAGAGCGGTTTCAGAGGTTCGGTGGCGAGGGACTCAACACTAGTAATACAAAGCCTGGGACACACACTCAGAGGGTGCACACTGGGGCGTCGAACGACCACTTCTTGGCGATTTCACAGTGAGGGAACTTGCGCGTGAAGGATTCCTTGCACAAGAAAAGTGTGCAGGCTTGGAAACCTAAGAAAGTGTGTCGACATCTTGTTATTGGGATGGACGTAGGGTTGGAGGAGACCTGCCAACTTTCCCTTTGTGCACTGGTAGGGAGGTTTGCCTACAAGACTCAGAGCAATCTCTCTTTCTCAGAGTGTGTAGGTGACTTGGTTGCCTCTTATTGGCTATGCGTTGGAGCACCTGACCCTTCCTTGTGGGTGGTTTGGACTAGTTTTTAGAAGTTCAGAGGATGTTGAGCTTATCCTGAACCGTTTTTGGGATTTTGAGGGTGGTAGCATCCTATTGAAGCACTGGAGAATTGGCTTCGACCCCGCTACATAATACTTTAGTTTTCACCATGTATGGGTCTTGCTTCTAGGCTTGCCACTTAACCTATGGAACAAAAATGCCTTGGCAGATATTGGGAACCTTTTAGGTCATTTTCTGAAGGTCGATGAAGTTGGTCTACTATCTCTGGATAAGCACATGGCGAGAGTTTTAGTTGAAATGGATATACATGCAAGTCTTATGGACTCGTTAGAATTGGAGTGGTGCGGTCAGGTCACGGTGCAACGTTTGGATTACTAGGGTTTACCCTTTCGTTGCTCAACCTGCAAACAAACATGCCATCTACGTAAAGACTGTCCAAATTGGAATGGAGCCACAAAGTCGTTGGATTCATTGGATATCTGTACAAAAGATTTGTATATGTGTGAAGAGGACTCTGAAGAGCTGGGCGTTTGTGTTGATGGGAGTGTTGAAGTTTCTTTTGGTTTTTTATCGGATTCTTTCATAGGTAAATTAAAATCCTTTTGTCCTGCATTGTTTTTTAAACTATCGTTGTGGGAACGGGATTTCCTAGATAAATCTTTCCCGTTAATCCTAGTGCCTTCTTTTATAGACAAGTGTAAAAATCAGGATACATCTGTCCATGGGGTTCCCTCCCTAGTTTCTGATAGGACTCCTTCTTTACCGACTCCTATTGCTATCTCGACTACCACACCAGAAGTATCTGTGTTACAAACCTCCTTGGATAGGGATGTTTCTGCCTTATCGACTACTAGTCAACCAGTGTCGGATCTGAATCTAGATCTTGTAATTGATACCTTGATACTGACTCTAAGGGAGACCATTAACACTACTACTTTACAATCCTTTTGGGGCTTGGAAGCTCAACAGGGTAACTCGATCTGTGATAATGGGCGGAACCAGACATCTATGGGAGAAGGCCAGGGGAAATCACTCGCGTGGTCGCAAGGTCTGGGCTTAGAGGTCTCACCTATCAAAACATGAAGTACCCGAAAGAAACAAGGGCTACAACCACCAGTTGTTGATCGAAATTCTGTACTTTCTCTTGATATGGGGGTGCTTAGAGGCATGGAAGCCCTTGCAAGGGCTAAGTCATGATCCTCCTCTCCTTGAACATTAGAGGGGTGGGAGGCTCCCTAAAATTTCCTTCCATGCGTAGACTACTTTCCAACACAAAGTTGAACATAATTTTCTTCCAAGAGACTTTAGTTGCTGAAGAAAAGGCTAGGAAGTTTGTGAATTCTTAATGTCCTTCTTGGATGCACAGTGCGGTCAGCCTCGTAGGGAAGTCGGGTGGACTTCTAGTGGCGTAGGATCCTAATGTTTTTGAGTTGCAACCTTATCTGTGTGCTGGTGGAATCCTATTGATAGGTTCTCACATTCCTGACAAAAGAAGGATTTGCTTATCAAATGTTTATGGGTCGTGTATCGGGTGCAGATAGTTCTGGGAACAGGTGGAAGCTAAGGGATTTCTTGCTCAGAGTGATCTTATTCTCACGGGGGATTTGAAATTCTCTACGGGTATAGATGAAGTGTGGAGGGCGACGTCCTTAATCGATCTACTGGCGGTTTTTTTCAAATATCTTTTTGCTAACAATCATTTGGTGGATGTTGTGCCTACAAAGGTGTTGCCAACTTGGTGTAATGGTAGAAGTGGGGTGGATGGGATTCAAAATATATTAGATAGGGTTTATGCTTCAGAAAAATTTCTTAATGAATCTGCAAGTTATAGATCATGGGTGGAACTCCCATTTATTTCTGATCACGCAGATGTGCTTTTCCAATTGGATTATGGTTTTAAGCCTGTAGCATATCCTTTTAAATTTAACCCAGCGTTATTGAAAGATGAGTCTTTTGGTGATCTTGTTTAGGATGTGTGGACTAATCATCAAGATTTAGAGGTGGAAGGAGCTCAAAAAAGACTGGCTAGAAATTTATTTAAGCTAAAGACCCGAGTGAAGAATTGGATAACGGTTAGGAAACAATTTGAACTTCGATCTTTTGAAAATATCAAAGTGGAAATTGCCCACCTTACCAAACAAAGCTTAGATTTTGATCATTGTTATGATCTTGGTCCATGATTAAAAACACTTGAATCTGAACGAAACAAACTGCTACTGGCTGACGAGGAACGCTGGCACCAAAAGAGCAGAGCCACGTGGATACAGTGTGGGGACAAAAATACCAAATTTTTCCATTAGTTTGCCAGTTTTAGAAGGAACAAAAAACATTTGTGGGAGGAAAAGGATGAGACTGATTGGGCTCATACCGGGCAGGAGGCTTTAAAGGCAGAAGCACTGAGAGTTTTTAGATCTTTCTATAAAGAATCAGCTCAAAACACAATCGAGGATCAAATTGTTGTTGTGCGTATTTATCCTAGGATAGTCTCTGTGGAGGATGTACTTACACTCGAGAAACCATGCACTGTTGAGGAAGTTCTAGATGCTCTAAGGGGTTTCACCAAAGATAAGGGTCTTGGTCCCAACGGGTGGACTATAGAGTTCTTTCTACATTTTTCTAATCTGGTTGCAAATGATTTGTTGGAGGCAGTCGAGGAATCACGATTATATGGAGAGGTGAATAGATCATTGAACTCGACATTTATTGCGCTCATTCCAAAGGTAAATGGTCCTGCTGCATTTGGGGATTTCTGGTCGATAGCTCTGTGCAATCTTTGCTATAAGATTATATCTAAGATCGTTGCCAATAGAATTAGACCTATTTTGTCTCGCACACTATCAGAGGAGCAATTCGGTTTTTTAAAAGGAAGGAAAATTATTGTTGCCATTCGAACTGCACAGGAGTGCCTTCACAGTATCAGAGAGAAAAAATTACAAGCCTTAATCCTTAAGATTGATTTAAAAAAAACTTATGACTATATAAGCTGGGATTTTTTTAGGTTGTCTCTTCTACAATGTGGTTTTAGGCTGCCGACGACCGGGTGGATTATGGGTTGTATTACATCAACTACCTTTGCAATTTTAACAAATGGTGAGCTAATTGATTTCTTTAACAGTGGCAGAGGGCTTAGACAGGGGTGCCCGCTGTCACCCTTGCTATTTATTTTAGTAATGGAAGGTTTGAGTCTGGCATTAAAAAGAAGCCAAGATGAAGGTTTATTGACATGTATTAAGGTATCAAGGCTCATCAGGATTCTCCACCTTCTTTTTGTCGATGACATTCTCATCATGACTAAATCCTCTTTAGCATAATGGATGGATATAAAAAGGCTATTGACTATGTTCTGTGGTGCAACTGATCTTTTGATAAATGCTCAAAAAACCTCTTTCCTTCAATATGGTATACAATAACAAGTCCTGGATACTTTAAAAGCTTATTTTCTTTACAAGTTTCATGATCTTACTGATGGCTTTAGGTATCTTGGTTATTTTTTAAAAATTAACAGGTACAAAGTCGAGGACTGGCATTGGCTTATTGCTAAGTATGAAAAACATATTAGCCACTAGTGTAATCGATTTCCTTCTATTGGGGGTTGCCTAGTCCTAATCAAGGCCATTTTAGAAAGCCAGCCAGTATATTGGTTGGCTTTGGAAAATATACCGTCCTTGGTACTCCATAGAATTCGTCAAGTGGTTTTTAATTTTCTTTGGTCTGGTACAAGAAAAAAAAAGAGTTTTCACTTGTGTAATTGGTAGCTCATAGCACGCCCTAAATTGTATGGGGACTGGGGGTTGAGGAATCTGTTCAGTTTTAGCAGAGCTATGGCGACGAATACCCTTTGGAGGGCCTTGATACTGGATGGATTATGGCATCGAGTCTTAAAAGATAAATATCTCCCTTTTGTTTCGGTGGCACGATGGCTCCAAACGGTATCTGAGATCGGGGAAAAAGGATCACTGTCATGGAAGTATCTTCTCAAGTTGTTACACATCCTTCCGCACTGGTTAGCACGGTGTCCGGGGACAAGAGAATCCATTTTGATTGGCAAAGACCGTATTATGGGCATGGGAGATGCGAACATCCTGTCTGGAGATCTGATTACAGCTCTAAATCTGAAAGGAATGTTTTACTTATTTTAGGCCAACAATGCGCCTCACCCAAGAATGATTTGCCCCAACTGGCTCACAAGTGCTGATTTGGAATTAGAGGGGAATTTAGCATCAAAATGGTAGATATTTCGTTGTGCTCTCATAAAGACTGGTGTACAACTGTTAATGAGGTCGGACGAACTAAAATGGACGGGTGGCGACTCCTCCGAAATGATATCAGTCAAAAATGTATATGAGGCCATTGAAAAAAAGAAACGAAGTTGTTGATTGGAGGATGGAGGAGGTCACTGTGGTCCTGGGACTGTCCATTAAAACTAAATCTCTTCACTTGGCTAGTGGCTGAGAGTAAAATCCTCACATGGGAGAACTTGCAACATAGAGGTTTTATTGGACCGAGCTATTGTATTTTATGTAAGAAGAGCAAGGAAACAATGTATCATTTGTTTGTTGAGTGCTCATTCACGCTTGCAGTTTGGGAAAGAGTTATAACATCCATAAAAGTCTCGGGGGCGTGGACTGGTAATTCTATTTCAGAGTGCTTTAAAAATTGGAAAATGCTTAATTCTTCATACCCAACTCTGTCGGCTTTCATTTGTTGGTATTTATGGTTGGAAAGAAACCATGCTGTCTTCGAGGATAGATCTCCCTCCGTTCAAAAGGTGGCATTCCTATCCTTATTAGTCATGGGATACTACAAATCTCAATTGAAAGCACCGGCCTTGAGGAGGGTGCCTTCCCGACCCGCGGTGGGTGGAACGGTTGGATGGTTTGATGGGGCTGCTCTTTCTTCGGGACTAAACGGTGGGGTTGGAGGCGTTATAAGGATCAATGAGCACCGAACCTATAAATGGACCATCAATTGCGGACCTGGCACTAATACTAGAGCGAAGATGATGGGAGCATGGGCTCTTCTTACTTTGACTTCTCGGCTTTCTATTCCAAAGCTTCTTGTATAGGGGGATTCAAAGATCGTCATTTAATGGCTGCGGGGCAAGGGGCATTTACAGGTGGTCTCACTGGAGTGTTGGAAGGATAGAATTATGGAACTTATTAAGCTTTTCCAAAATATCACTTTCCTGCATGTGTATAGAGAAGAAAATTCAGAAGTGGATGGCCTATCTAAACAGGCGCTCCTTAAGGCTCCCGAGAAAATTGTCTATTATCAATGTGAAGAGGACCATGAGGGTCCTCATTTGTCTTTAGACCTTTTCTAGAAGTATTGATATTTTGTCAATATTTTTTTGGGAGTCTAGTGGGCGGAACAATATGAGACTCGGTTTTTTTGGAGTGCATTGATAGATGCTTTTCAGGCTCATATCCATTGTGGAGGCTTTTTATAGCCATGTATCAGGAACTTAGCACAGACTGAGGTTATATTTTGTTGTTTGGTTGCTAGTGGTAAGATATTTTCTAAGCACATTATGGTGCACTTTTTAGATGTATCTGGGCTTTTTTGATGATGGTTAACTTGTAAAATATCAGTTTATACTACAATATAATATAAAGCGAAATTTCCTATAAAAAATAAAATGTGTTAATATTTTTTCAATACATAGATATATTATGCCTTAAAAAACAACTAAACGTATGCTTTATATTATATATGTACACACACTAAAGCTAAACGTATGCTCTATATTATATATGTACATGAGTATACTACAAATTCAAATGTATTTTATTCAGATTTGAACTTCGGTGAGAATGTTTTTTTATTTTAATTTAACTATTTTGTTTCTATTATAAATTAGATAATGTAATAATTTAATTATTTTTAATATTTTATTTGTATGATTAAATTAAGTATATATCTGTAAATTATTGTAGGTGTTGTATGATTTTGTTAGTGAGGAATATTTCTCTACCACATCTCATTATTACATTTGCCCCCATTCTTACTTGTGATTCATTTCCCAATTTCACTTACTTTCAAGGTTGTACTTAGGAAGCTCAATAAAAACATTTTCTATTTCATAATATATTTTCTATATAAGATTAGTTGCATTTGATTTTTCCACCTTCTGGGCAATCCATCTTTGATTGTTTAGTACCCAAACTCTAGAAACTATATTTTCAAACACCAAGCATTGAAGAAGTTTTACTTTATATGGTGTGTGCTTTATTCTTATTTATGTTCATTTAAACTAGATTTTTATTGTTATTTATATTCATTTAAACTTTGTTCTTTTTTACTAGTCATTCACAGGTTCTTTCTTAACATTGTGCGAAAGCTAAATTTACAAAGGACCAATCACCTTCAATGCAAGTTCTTTCAAACTTGATCTAAAATAATTAAAATATATCATGTTACGCATCTCATAAGCTTAAAGATTTTAGATTAGAGTTTTTCAAATACTATAATCTAATTTTGGAGTCCTCAGAAGCCATATGATCTTAATGTAACTTTAGTCATGCATCTGAAGTTGGTTTTACCATTAAGCTTAAAAGGATAAACCTTATATCAACCAATCCATTAATATTGTTTTTTAAATCCATATCAATTTTTTCGAAAATTAGACTTTGAACTATTTTTTAAATATTAAAACGTTTTTAAGAGGCAGGTATAAGCAACTTTGTTGTTAATTTCACTTCTTTTTTTAAATGGGGTAAAGTTTTTATTTTTATCTTTTTTAAATGGGTTAAGATTTACAAAAGATAAGTTTTATGATTAAAGCCACTACAAGGAGAACACCTTCTAGCGGAAGTTTTTAGTGTTACAAAATTTGACAAAATTTTCAAAACAACCTCTGCTACAACCTCCTCTATTGATTGCGGAGGTTTTAGGGGATGTTCCATATAACTAAAAAAAATTGGGCAAGCGGAGGTTGTAGCAGAGGTTTTTTTTTTCCAGTGTTGTTATTGTCAAAACGCACTAATGCGGTCTTGACAAACCCAAACTGGTGCGTAAATATAATACAGACGCATCGATGTGTTAATATAATACAAACACCCTAGTGTGTTAATATAATAAAAACACCCTGATGCATTTATAACTATTGCGCACCAGTTGCATCTTTTTTGTCGTATATAGAGCATCAATGCTTTTATAATTTCTATGCACTGGTTCCGCCTTGTTTGAGAATGAAGCACTTGTGTTTTAGGTTTTGTACACCCCAGTGTGTTTAAGTTATAGTGAACATCGTTGCGATCAAGTTATCTTGAGACCTGGTGCGTTTAATATAGCGTGCCCCCGGTGCTTGTAAAATTAGTATGCATCGGTATCTGTTTTACCATGTGCACCCAAGGGTAGTGAAATTTCAAATATTCGAGGTGAGACATCAGTGTCATTATTTTTACCAAGCACCCATGTGTATATTATAGTAAAGGCTGAAGAAATTTGAGGATCCTAAGGCTGCCCAACAAGCCTGTTATATGACCTCTAGTTGGGCACCGATTTCAAGGGTTTAAAATTGATTTTTCTCATTGTTTTAGGATTGTTATCTTGTTGTCCAAAACAACCAATTCATAATTGTTTCTCATGAGCTGCTACAAGATTGTTTTTTTTCCTTGATCTAGCAGTAATCAAAATTGTTCTAGTTGTTGTATGATGGCTACTAACAGGTCTGATATTTTTCCCTCTAAATCTCCCTTCAGATTATGATTGCATGCTCTTTTAGTTCCTCTTTGTGAAGGGTTTATGTAGGATAGTTTTGTTGTCCAGATTAGCTCTTCACATACATCAAAATATACAATACTCCTCTAGGATCTTTAACAACTACTAAGCTGAAAGTAATAAGCAAACCATGACAAATGAACACATAGGTTTTTGGTCAACACGACCCTGGAAAAATCCCCATGGGGAAAACCAGTAAGAGAGATAGATTTATTATGGTGTCTTCAAGCAAATGCTACAACAAAGAAATGGAACAAAAGAACTTGATACAATAGCTACTCCTCTCAAGTTAGCTTTGGAGTTCTTTATTTATTTGTGCATTCTAGTCTTTGAAGAATGTTCCCTTTACTTTGGTGCACCCTCCTAGACTCAAGCCTCAACACTTGCACCCCCTCTCTTTGGGTGCGCCCCTCACACACAAAGCGCCTTCCTTCAAGGACTAATGTCCCCCTCCTCCATGAATGCCCTCTCAATCAAGCTTGAGCATCCTCACGAACTAGTGCACCCTCATTGAAGCTTTACGCCCTCATTTTCCTCAATTGTGCCTTTCTTCTACAAACCCTCACTTACCTCTCTTCACTTCACTCAACTCTCTCAAGTGAACAATGAATCTCCTTTTCCCTCCTTTTTCTCCTTTAGCATAATCTCAAGGCCAGCCTAGAAAACCAAGGGCCCATATTAGATCTAAGCCTTTCTCCAAAATGAATGGATGATATTAGATCTCATAATTCACAAGTTTCCATAGTTCACTTTATGTTCATTAATTCACACTTAAGTGAATTAATGTCACTTTATGACTTAAGTGAATAAAGTCACTTTAGACTTAAGTGAATTAATGTCACTTTATGACTTAAGTGAATAAAGTCACTTTAGACTTAAGTGAATAAAGTTAAAGTTAAATTATTACATAAAGTACAAACATGAGGGTCAAACTTCCCCCCTTTGTGTTTAGAGACTCACAAACACAATGGGACCACTTTCTAAGGTACCCAAATCTCAACAAAGGCACCAGTGTGTAAATAATATTTAGAGCCCCGGTACGTATAATAAAATTAATGCATTGGTGTGTACATTATTTTTAGTGCCCTGGTGTATATTTTAGACATGAGCACCGTAAATTATGAAACAATAAATACGATTGTACRTTATATCATTTACRAAATGATGYRTTTTCTCCATAGTTCTTACCGATGCGTTATTATAATTAATGTGCATCGGTGCRTATGACYCCTCAAAACGCACCGATTTCTATATTATGACACACACCGTCTAGTGAGTTCAAAAGAATACAATGCACTGATATGTATATATTTTAATTAATTGTTTTTTACAAATTTTCAATGAATCATTTCAAAATCAAATATTTTTTTTATAATAATATTGTTTTATATTTGTGTTATTGCATTTTGATATAATGATTGCATTAATGCATTATCCAACAAATTACAACTTCGTTATTTGTAACCATGTAAATAATCCACATATTAATTATTCAAGAACGCAATGTTTACAACATTCGACAATGCAATGCAATACGAAACCCATTTTATTATATATGAATAAGAGACCCATTGTCATACAAAAAGGGACAACGTAAAGGTCCACGATAATCAATTTGCAACCAATATGTAATTGTTACACTTATTGGTAACATGTCCTCATGCAATTGGACAATATGTTGAGTACATTAAACAAAATCTCTGATTTTCAGAGACAAATATTCCAAAACATACAACTCGTAGTAACATTCAATTATATTGATTGTCAATCATCAATTGAATTGTTACCGTTGCTCGATCTATGTGTATGCCTCATTTCTTCATCATTTGTAGGTGATATTGTACTTTAGCTTTTTAACACAATGTTTTCTTGATCGGCTTGTTTTTTATGTTTTTCACCTTCATCTTCCATCTACAAACACAACAATAAATTGTAATAAGTATATCTACATTTATATACATAGTAGAATATACATGGTTGCGTAAATAAAAAAGCATACCTTAGCACCAAGTCTTTCATAAACAATACACATTCTTTCGAAGCCATGCTTCATGAATTCTCTCAAAATCTCCTTTGTTGGTTGCATTCCATACTTTGTTTCCTACATGTTTAATGTGACATGACAAAGCACAGTCAATATAATCAATATAAAGTTTTCTTGTTCTTTTATTAATTCTAAAACAAGGGAAGTTAAACAACATAGCTACTTACAAATTGTTCAATTAAACTTTTATACTTCAACATACACTCTTTTTTTTTCCACAAAAAATTGCACTTATATTAATATATAAAATTTACATTTGAGAAACTAGTTCAAAAAGTACTTGTTCCTCTCCACCTCCCAAAAAGCTAGAAGTTAAAGTGACTCTACAACAAAAGGGAAAAAATTACCCCATCTTCTCCAAAACAGAAGAATACCAGATTGCTTGTAGAGTCTCGGGACTAGAAAACATAGAACAAAAAAGAAAATAGGAGTCGATAATTCACTGACAAAGAACTTTACCATAGCTTGAGAGACAAAGAAGGGCCTAGGTGTCCATCGACCAACCAAGAGTAAAAAACATTACCCTCTTGTAAATCTAGATCTCTTTTTGAAAGAGTATATGCATGTTGATTGAACTCTCTGAAAATGTGGGTGAAACTAAGAGACCTGAACGCTTTCACCAGTTCTTTAATCCTTTCTTTCCAACAATGTGAATTGAGAATTTGTAGTTTCCCTCTCTGATTTAACCAGTCGATGACGATTCTCGAGTCTCCGAAGACTTGTAGATCATGAATATGAAGTCGGGTTGCTACTATAAAAATCTCCCAAACCCCCAAAAGATCGGCTCTATTATTTGTACCAGATCCACAGTTTAGTGTCCATCTGAATTTTGTAGGTTCAACTATCCTAATAACACCTCCAACACCACTTTTCATCTCTCATTCCTGAGCATCTCCATCAAACCAACTAATTTATGTTCCCCCATCAATCACTGGAGGAAGGCCAGATAAACATGTTGGGTAGCTTATATCCCGAGGAAAGTCTATGCTGCCAAGTATCCTTTGAGAAATCAGATTAGTAGAGGGTCGACCAAAATCAAAGAGTACCTTATTGCGCTCTGGCTAGATATTCCATCAAAATATGGTTGGAAACTGAGGGAAGGATGTACAAGAGTTTGATCAATCAAGAAAACAATCCTAAAGTGTGGCTCCCCTCCAGCTAGAGTTTAAATTAAGAGAAAGAGTCACTTGTAACCAAACCTGTTGTGTGAAGCTACAATGTTTCATAAGGTGTAATGTCGTCTCTGCCTCTTGAGAGCATAGGACACAAATGCTTGGCCCAAACCATCCCCTTCGCTGGAGATTATCCCAAGTTAGGATCCTATCTTCCATCAAGAGCCATGTAAAAAGTGTTATCTTTGCCCCAAGATCCCAAGACCATATTCTTCGGTGCCACCAACTGCTATTGTATAGCCAGAGCCACATATGCACTTTTTGTAGAAATGTACCCAAACGAGCACCCCAAGTCCATATAAGTAAATCAGGTATGTCAGTCAGTTCAATGCCTGAAGCTAATAAAGATCTACAGAAATGATCCTATTTCGCAACCTCGGTACCTAAGAAAACCAACACTTCACTTGATTTCCACTGTGCCAAATTGACCCCAGTCTTGTCTAGCCATATAGCCTGGTATAAGAAGTATACACCTTTCCACTTAAGAGTTGTAATAAAAGAGGGAGATAACCAAGAGCAGGTATTAAGACCTAGTATCATATCCTCACCAATATGAATAGAGTGCCCCGACCCCGGGTTCCAAGCCAACTAGTGGGTGATAACCTCAATTGACTCAACCATGCTACGCCAGAAGATCGAAACATTGTGAGAAAAAATTGAAGTGGGCCTCAACTAGGCCACAACAAAGATATAAGGGAGGTACTTATCCAATAACACTCTATGCCAAAGGCCATCTTTCATCAAGCAACACCACAAAGTGTTTGCAACAAGTGCTTTGTTGAACAATTTTAGATTCATAATCCCCCAATCGCCTTGAGGTTTTATTTTGGCTATATACTCTCAATTACAGAGATGGATCCGGTCCTTTGCTCCACTCCCCAACCAGAAGAAGATTAACATCAATTGTCTAATCCTGCTAAGGATAGAGGCTATTATAATAGCTACAATCAGCCAATAGACTAACAGACTTTTTAACACAGACTTGACCAGAATATACCTTCCTCCCAAGGAAAGCCAACAGTGGCACCAAAGTCCAATCCGCTTCTCATAATTTTGAATAAGCCAACACCAATCTTCAAATCTATAATCTGTAGGTTTGAGATAAAAGCTCAAGTACCTGAACCCCTCAGAGAGTTCCACAAACTTGTAAGGAAAGAGAGCACTCAACATCGAAATATCATCCTCTGTTAAACTCGAAAAATGGAAAGTAGACTTAATAGGATTTATACAAAGGCCATAAGCTCAACAAAAAGTAGACATTAGGGAATCTATGGCTTTCCATTCTCTTAAAATAACTTTTGTCATAATGAGAACATCATCCACAAAAAAAAATTGAGGATCTTATGAGAGCGAGAAATCTTAACACATGTGATGTCCCCATCTGTTTGTGCCTTTTTGAGAAGAAGACAGAGGCCTTCCGTCACTAAAATGAAAATCAAAGGCGATAAAAGGAACCCTTACCTAAGTCCACGCCCACTCTGGAAAAAGAGAGTAGGACCACCATTAATCAATACAAAGTATGTAGCAGTTGTAACACAACACATAATCTAGTTTGTAAGCATTAGTCCAAAACTAGTCTGGAGAATGGTCAATCTAAGAAAATCCCAGTTAACACAATCATAAGCCTTCTTCGGGTCAAGTTTTAGAGTAAGAGCCTTCATCTTTTTCATTTTAATACTGTGAAGACATTCATGTGTTATTCTAATAGCATCCACTATATGTCTACCTTTTAAGAAACCCAATTGCTCCCCAAAAAGTGTTCTAGAGAGGATCAACTTAAACCTATTTGCTAAAACTTTTGCAATAATCTTATATGCCAAATTGCATAGTGCAATAGGTCTGAAATCCCTAGAAGAGGAGGGCATGCTCACCTTTGGAATGAGAGTTAAAAAGGTAGAATTTAAGGATCTTTCCATATTTCCCTACCTCCTTGAATCCTCCACAGCCTCAAATAGATCATCCTCAACCAGATCAAAGAAATATAAGAAGAATTCTATTGTCCACCAGTCAGAACCAAGACTCTTGTCCTTGGCGAAACCCTTAAGAACACCCTAGATTTCTTATTTTGAGAAAGACCCTTCTACAGCTAAGCGGTCTATCTCCTCAATGAAGTAGGGAAAAAGTTGAGTTGTCTTCACTTGTTCCAGAATAGAGTTTTGTCCCATATCTGAGTAGGACAATTTGAAATGTCTAACCGCTTTTGTAATCAATGCCTCCTCTCCCGAGTGAAGATTTTCATTCTCATCCTTGATTTCCCAGATGGTTTGTGATTTGTCCTATGATTCACATACTGGTGAAAAAACTTTGTGTTCTGGTCACCTTTCTGAAGCCAAATTTCTCTTCTTCTTTGTCTCCACAATTCCTCCTTTGTCAGGAGAATCTTACTTATTTTTTACTTGAGAAGTTTGGTTTGTAAACTGATGTCCCCTATTCCAACCTTTGTTCCTTCAAAAGGTAAGACTTCCTTATCTTATCCCCTAACAGATCAAGTTCTTGATGTTTTTTATGCTTGAACTTAGTTCCCCGGGCTTTCACTCTAATTTTCAATACTTTCAATTTCCAGACAAGTCTTTTTTGTGTTGAGAGTTCACCTACAAAAGTAGGTGAATTCCAAACCTCTGTTACTAAATCATTAAAACCCTCTTCCCACAACCAACAAGGGTTCAACTTGAAAGGAAAAGTAACCCTTCTATGCCAGTTGTCTAGTTGTAGCAGAACATGTGCATGGTCTGAAATGAAAGGCATAGCTACCCAAGATCGGTGTCTCCAAACCACCTTGAGCAAGTCCTCAGCCATATAAATCCTGTCCAGTATTTTGGAAATTTCCTCTGTCCCACTTCTACCATTGCACGACGTAGGCCCATAGTCAATAGGGGTTATATCCACTAACCATTTTTCTTGGAAGATTTATTTAAAGTACCACGCCAATGGATCTAATCGGGCTCCCCCCCCCCCCACATTTCAACAACTGAT
>ML800288.1:314731-339632 GCA_009831015.1 Picea engelmannii
TTTCTTCATTATCAAGGGGGTCCATTATCAAGGGATCCAGTTGGTAGTCTTTCTTCATTAGCAAAGGGGGTCTGGGATTTTTGGTCGAAGGGTACTAACAAATGCTCGAGCTTTAGAATCTTCCACCAGAGTTTCTTGGAAGAAGAGTATATCGGGTACCAGGTTTGAAAATAATCTACTGAGGGCAGCACTCTTGGGAGCCCCTCCAACTCCCCTTAGGTTAAGGGAGAGTATGATCATTATTTAGCCCTGGTTAGGGCTTTAATACCTCTAAGAGCCCCATGATCAAAAGAAGGAGTGTCCAACCGTGAAACCAAAATTTCTTTATCCTTTTCTTTACGACATGGACTTATGGTTTTTAAAGGGGATAGGTCAATCCCCATTCCACTTGTACCCAAAAGATCTTTAATATTCTGTTCTAGGAAGTTAAGTGTCCCCCCAGATGAAGGACTCTGTGAACTACCCTCTTCACAACTAACCTCAACCCAACCCTAGGATATGGGTAGAGGAAAAGTAGAGTGTTGACCATGATAGGTAGGTACCAAAGTGTCAAGGACAACTCCCAAAGATCTATTCCCATCCTCCGCCAGCCTTGCCCCCCGAGAGTCCCTATCCCATTTCTCAAAAATGAAGGGACATCCCACCATGTCCTGTCTAAGTTCAAAAAAAGGCTTAGTGGCACTCTCCATGACCGGGCTAATGTCCTCACAACCCAGGATCATGTTTTCCCCCAAGACCAAAGACTTATTAGAAGGTAATATTAAGGCAAGTGCATGATCACTAACCAGTGGAGAAGTAAGATTTAGTGTGTCCACTTCTAAAGAAGTCAGAGTCGAGAAGAAGGTAGGACAAAGTTTTTTTAACTTACCAGCTACTGTATCCAGAGGTGATGAAGGGTCCATGTCTTTTATCATCATGTCCACTTCCCCACACCAAGGTGAGTTGATCCCAGAACAGTCGCAGTAAGTTGATTTATGGAGCATAGAAGACTCTGATTCCTCCTCATAAACATAGCCAGAGTAGTTTTTACGTAAGTGACCCATTCACTGACAAAATGAACACCTGAAAGGGATTCCTAGTTAATCCAACTTATGACCTGTGACTCGACCATGCCACTCAATGTCCAGAGTCTCCAAAAGGCCCTTATGAAAATCCAGTTCTACTAGGACTCTACCCATCCACCTATCCTTCCCTTTGAGAGCTTCTTCGTCAATGGCGAGGAAGTGTCCCAACTCATTGCCAATAGTTGTTAGTGATTTTGTGTTCCAAAGTTTTAATGGAAGCCCCCGTAGTAACACCCACACATGTCTGAACTGAAAATAGTCCAAGACTGGATCAAAGCTCACCCTTCAATGCTTGAGCATGAGGCTACCTTCCTTCACAATCCAAATCATCTAAAGAACTTTTTCACAATCCTCCATAATCTTAAAGATAAAACAGAACCAACACCTGGTCAGGGTCACCACCTCCAGTGTATACCCCAACAAAGGAGTCCATGTAAGGTGCACCTAGTCCTTTAAGTTCAATCTAGACTGAGCTTGGTATGAAATCCTCCCCACCAATGCACGTAGATCCAAGGAGAAGGTCTCTTCCAGACCAATGTCGCCCCCTAAAACCATCCTACACTTTGACTTATTTGTATTCTAGGGTCTCGCCCCGAGACCCTTCCTTTCACCTCGTCTACGAAGGCCAACAAAATTCTTGCAGTATGTATTCGGTAGGGAGGGTTCTGACAATACTAGTGCCTTGCGAGAAGTTTCACACTGTAAAAATCTCTCCTCCCCTAAAATTTTAGCAACAATAACCCTGGAGACGACTCCAAGTTCAAGTGGAGAATATAGAGCAAGAACCGTGCCTTTACTTCCTCGACAATTTTTATGGGGTTCGTCCTCTGTGACAAATAACCCCTCCTTACTCCACAATGCCTCGTCCTCAATGCTCATCAAGGAGCTGACCTCAGCCTCCATCCAAAAACACCAAAAAATCCACCACCTGTCTCAAGACTTGATAGTTTAGTACATAGTTGAAGGCTTGTCAGCACAGTGTAAGCCAAAATCTTGGGAAGTTACCAACAACCACTACTCCGAGGGCCCACCCACCATTAAACTAAAACCACACAGTCCTACCAAATGCAAAAAATTAAAGTGTTAATAAATACAGAACAAGTGAGTACCGATATCCAATGTATCAGTAGCTGTGTAACCTATAAAAACACCAAGGTTTTCGATTCCCACTTCCTCCATTCGACTCTGGTTTTTTCCCCACTTTAACATATTCCACAAACCATACTTAACCCAATGTTTATAAATTCATGGGTTGGCTCCTCTTTGTATGTTAGCACCTAGTAGAAGACATCCATGGACAACTGTAAATTAATTGTCTAAATATAAAGATCGCAATAAACATGAAATCTTAAGAAAGGTTGAAAATTTAAACACTCACAAAGTTTGCGATCAACACTTTTATTCCTCGTCCTCTCGTCTTATGTGTTGAATGGATTCTTTTTTTCTTTTTCTTTTTTGCAACAAAACAATTGAAAATTAGTATTTCACGCGATAATTAAATTCGATGTACGTAAAAGAATAAATAAATGATTACATACCTCTGAGGCACAATGTAGTTGGGATGACTCCTCTTGCGACAAAATTATGTTCATTTATTTTATCATCTTCTTCAACACTTTTTTGGACATCTCTACCGACATGTCTTGGTTTCCCATTGTTTGTTCCTCAAAATTTTCAAAATCTCCCTAAAAAAACTAGGAATCATCAAATATAAAAGTTAGATATTTTTTTTTAAAATAAGATACCAATGTGCATAGTAACTTAATACACATATGCCCCGGATGGGGTGACACGCGCCAATCAACAAACAAGTGGACGCTCGCCGGGACGCCCATTTATGGCATCAACCGGTGAGAGCCCTCCGAACACTTATTAGCCCATGGCCTGCACCAGGCACTCCCTGTCGATGAGCCCTCTCGCGCGAGGGAATTGTACCCGGAGCCAGCGCACTAACATCCCTGCCTTAATGGCCTCGGTAGGCTCGACAACGCGGTGTGTAATCGCGAGGATGAATAGAGGTGAGGTGAATTGGACCCTCGCAGTGTTCATTCTGTTCAATTTCAATTTCCGACCTCTGTTGCAACCAGTAAGAGAAACAATCGAACAGATAACAGCTCGAACCATGCCCAGACTCCGGGGGAAATCCCGCAAAGGGGCAGCATGGTACAGGGCCGAGTCTAGATGTAAACGCATCCGCAATTTCGAAAGAGCTTTGGCTTTGGCTGCCACCAGACGCAAGCACAGACCGAGGATGCCACCCATGGTGATCATAGAAGAAATCAGTTGGGAGGAGGCACAGCGACACCTCCCCTCACTCGTCAGTGCCGAAGCAACAAAGACACCGCACGGAAAAGCCCAGTGGGACCTCAACGCTGCCATCGCGGAGGACCTCTTCCCACCATGCATTGTGGAAGAGGAAGCCCCTCCCGACGACATTACAGGAATGGTGAAGCCTGCAGGGTTGCCATCTCGCGTAGCGGAGGACTCTAGCACATGAACGCCCAACGTCAGTGGGGAACCGGACCAGCCTCCAGCGTCGGACTCTCGGCACCTCTCACTTATCTTTGAGCTCCAGAACCTGATGGAAGACCACGCTTTTCGTCTAGCCAGGTTGGACCAACGGCTGGACATGCTTTTTGCAGCCTATTCCAGAAGCTCTCCGAAGCAGCAGTGCCCGACATGCGCACAGGCGTACTCGCTCCCGACAGGCTGGCGTCAGAAGAGGCACAAAACTCCTGGTTAGGATTATTTCTGCTATCTAGTTTAGTTGGAAAGTTCAGTTACTTTTTGGTTTAGTTATGGCCTCCGTTTTAAAACTCTCTAGCTTAATAGCCCTGGTTTCCCTCGGGCAGGGCTCCCACATGTATAACTTGATAATAGGTCTGCATCTGGCACAGAGCGCCCAACTGTCCTGGTTTCCTGCTCAGGCAAGACAGCTGGCGGCAACAATGGATACTGTATTTTCCTTTTTGGTAATATAATAGGTACTACCCTTTTTATTTAAAAAAAAAAAAAAAACTTAATACACATATGGGCATCAACCATATTTATACACATCGGTGCATAAACCATATGTATACACATTGATACAGTATAATAGTGCCACTGCGAAATTGAAAATGTTTTACAAATTTTTGCATTGAGGTGGTGCTTTATGATTTAAGAAAAGCAGGCTTCCTAAGTATTGTTTATTACACACTGTTGACCTGTGATCAAATTTAAGACATGGTAGTTTCCATATAAAAAACAACAAATTTTCCATTTTAAACTAAACAATGCACTTTGTAAAAAATGTGTCTCGATGCTTATCAAGGTAAAAAGTGCATTGAAAAACATGAAAAATACTTTTTAAATATTATTTCTAATTTAAATTAAGTGGTGTTGTTGACATACAAATACACACATGTGCTCTTACTATGTACAGAGTGCACCAGTCACCACGAAGGTGTTTTTCAAAAACAAAAAAAATCGATAGTGATATGACAATTTAGGATGCAATATAATGACTAGTTTCATTGCAACAGATAGGAGACACCCATATATAAATAAACAACCCTATAAAAAATTGCTTAAAAACAATTCTCCTTGTGAAATATAGAAAGATAAAGCAAAAACAATGAGGAAATTAGGGCTTCCAATATTGAAGGAAACTATGAAACCCTTTTTTTGTTTGTTTGGGAATGCACTGAATATTGTTTGAATCAAATAGGAGAATGATTAAGATGATTGATAGAATGAAATCATATACCTGAAATTTCTCCTCTGCAGATGTTTATGTGATCTATAGTAATCCCCCTCGAATTTGGCTCTTAAAAAAAAAAATCCACCCACACTGAAGTCTTTGCTAATAAATCTTTGTTGCACACATCTCCCTTCTAAATTTTGGCAAAGAAATAAAAGAATGAATAGGGTTTTCCTTTATAAACACAAAAACTGAAATTTCCGCTCATTTTTTCATTGTATGTTCCTGCGCATTGATGATAATCACGCTTGCCATTTTTTTTCGAAAGTTACATATTCGGCGCGCTATACAGTGAGTGCATCGATGCGGTGTGTACGTACAACACATCGATTTATTTTCGTAATAAATTTCAATGTATTGATAGTAAGCTCACGTTATTTTTATAACTTGTTCAGTCGGTCTGCTATACAATTAGAAACATACTAGTGTGATGTGTAAGTAATAATGCACCATAAGACAATTAAATTTGCAAAATGCAAATGCAAACATCTGCATTTAAATTTTGTAAATGTTTTTCTTTATGGAGGCAATAACAAAGGTCAATCTTCAGTGCTTCTCTCAATTAAGCGCATCGATGCATTTGGTTTATCCATATGCACTGGTGCATCTTTATATGATGAAGCGTACCGTCAAGTTAACAAAGTTATTCAAAATTAGTTTTAAAGTTAGATTGTTCTACGCTTCTCAAGATGACGGTTCCGGTTCGAATGCAGGAAAAAATGATATATACTATCAAATGGTCAATTCTTCAGATTCCATCTCATTATGTATCTTTGGAATTCCTTCAAGTTCTCTCAAGTCGATTGCAACACGTCTAGATTTTATTGATAATCCATTTATCTTGTTCAATTTATGTTATGTATGAAGGTACAATTGAATAATTGTTGATTGAATTTTGCAGGATCAATATTCAGGATCGAGTTTACATGCTCAAGATATTCACGTAGTCCCAAAATCCCACAAGATCTTAGCAAGAGAAAGATATTGCAAGCAGATGTTTGATGAAAATGGACAACTACTTTACCCTACCAATCCTAACATGCCATCTTCCAGAAACCAACCTGGGTCAATGGTATTACACCATGAATTGGATCTCTTTCATGTAGACAACCCTGTACGGTGTAAGAAAAAGATGATTGATTAATTGAATTTTTGGAATTTCAATGGAACTGATGTAAATGTATTTCTTAATTCAACATTTATTTTATAAAGTGGTTGGTTTCGTGTTTATGATTGGGAAAAAATGTCCATGCTTATAATAAGTGTTTGGTATAATGTTTGAACATATTAAATGCAACGTGTTACTAATATTATCAATGTAATGTTCAATATTTTTATAATCAAGATTTTTATGACGAGCGATCTGTCCACCATCTACCATTGCACCCCACTACGATGTCAAGTCACAAGCTTGTTGCTAAACAAAAGCAACTCGAAGAGGAAGCATACTGAGAATGGTTGAAACAACTACCTATTCAATTCCCATTGCATCCCGAGTCACCAATTGAAAACCTCGATGGTAACACTAGTTCTTCACATGTCGGGGATGAAGGCAATGACATAGAGGTTGGTATCGATGATTTCTTATGGGATACCCAAGCAATGGAGGGAATGTTGTAAGATTCATTCCAACAAAATGATTTAGGGGATGGCATTGATGTCATAGATACCTTCTTCGAAAACCTGAAATCTACTTCCACCACCCCTCTATTTGGTCGAGTATAGGGGTATGGAAGGTCTACCCAACAAGGGAAAACAATGTTAATGTACAACTTGAAAGAAATGTATGGTATGTCAAATGCATGTTTCTCGATGCTTTTGAGGTAACTAGCTATTAAGTACCCTAATTTTTTAAGGATTCTTGTCACACAATGAAGTACGAAAAGGGTTGATTTTATTCATGCTCAATGACAGTGTACATTTATATTTCCCACTAATTGTAGGTTACTCAGAGACAAGGTAATTATGAGTGATAATTATTGCCCGATAGTTACACAGAGGCAAAGTGAATGCTAAAAATATTGGGTGTTGAGTACATATCATACCACACATGTCATAATGATTGTATTATATACATAAATGAATATGCAGACAAAGAGATATGTCTAGAATGTGGGCATGATAGGTACCATAAATCAATAATAAAAGGGTAAGGCACATGGTCCTCCTCATAAGATATCGAGACACATGCTTATAATTCCAATGATTAAAATGCTCTTTCATTGCAAACAATTAGCCATGTTGCAGGGGTGGCATGCCTCACATAGAAGTGAGCTAAGAGTTATGTGAATCCTAGCAGATTCAATAGCCATGAAACATATAGAGGATACATGGCCCAATAAATTCAAGGATGAAGTACGAAGCCTATGATTGAGAATAACAATGCATGGAGTTAAGCCGTATTCCCTCTAAAACACCAACTATTCTGTTTGGCCAATGGTAGTGATCAATAACAATATTCCCCCATGGTTGTCCATGAATAATGAACATCTTATGCTGACTCTTATAGTCCTGAGTAGAAGACAAGTGAAGAGAATGTATGCCTACCCCCAACCACTAAACAATGAATTTAAGAAAGTATGGAAAGGGATACATGTATATGATGTGTCAAGACCCATCCCAATGAAGAGGTCTTTTATGTTCTATGGCATATGTGCATACACTGTGCATAATAATCCAAGACTAGGAGTTTTCTATTGTAAGCATGTTCATTGATTTGTTTGTATCTGTAATGTTATTTGGCATACTTCATTTGGTGCAACTATATTTTTGACACTAACATGCTCTGTATACGATAACATCATAGGTCTTGTGACAAAAGCATATCATGGATGTAAATGTTGTGGACATTCTATAAAGGATAGGTGGTCCAACCACCTACTAAAGCCAATGTACGATTGTTCAAGGGTATTCCTCCCAACAAACCACTCTTATAGAAGAGTTGCATCTACTTCCAATGGTAAACTAGAGAGAACCCGAAGCCCTGAAATAATGACACTGACAGATTAGATTAGCGCATATGACACATAGAAGGAGAAGGAAATGACATAATTGTTTGATTCAAATGGGGAACCTATGTTCGATGATCCTGAATTTTTTGACACCTATGTTGAGAAAATTCCCATTAGGATGAAAAGGAAATCTGTATTTTATGAGCTTCCATATTGAGAGCATATAACATTGACTACTTTATAGATTCCATACATATATTGAAAAATGTTTCATCTTCTTTATGGGGGCACATATCATGGAATAAAAGTGACACATTGGTTGTTAGGAGAGATCTTATTGCTTCAAATACTAAAAAGAGACACTGGCCAAGAAAATAAACTAGAGGAGAAGTCGGTCCCTTTTGGTCTTTTAAAGAAGGTGATGTCCCATGGATTTTGAAGAAAGATGATCTTTGTATGGTGAAGGATGTTATATTGGGTGTGAAAGCACATTCTGTATATGGGTTGACTCTACGACGTTGCTTCACTATAGAAGGGAATTTGTCAGGGTTGAAATCACATGACCATCTAAACCTCATAAGGGTATGTATGTTGAATACACTATTCTTCTTTTATACGAACGTTGGTAAAAATATGTTATGCACTCACAATTTTATGAAAATTAATGATGTGTGTGTCTATTTTGCAATATCATTATCCTTTGGTCGGGTGTGGTTGTGTGAGCCATGACTTCCCCCAGGACTTGCAATGTGCCATATCGAAAGTATATGCATTTGTACGTTAGATCCCATCAAGGGAGATTCATATGGATAACATTCCACTGCGGCGTCGAGAGATAGCTAATATTGTTTGCATGTTTGAGAAGGATTTTCCCATGAATTTTATGGACTTGCAAGTCCATCTTCTAATTCACCTATCTGATGAGGTTGAATTAGTTGGGGTGCTCTCATGTTGTTATATGTTGTTCTTAGACAAGTACATGAAAAAATTAAAGGGGTTTGTTCGACAAAGGGAAAAACTAGAGGGCTCTATGGCAGAGGGGTATATAGTATACAAGTCGTTCTATTATGCCAGTGAGTAAATCAAGCAAATTGACAACACAACAGGGGCAGTTGTTTGGGACGATTGTTAAGATGAGGACAAAAGGGAAGCGAAGATACTCCAAACGAATAGAAAAAGGCACTTGATAAAGAGTAAGTCAGTTATATTTTGTAAATTTAGTAAAACACAAATGTTTACATTGAAGTTGAAAATATATATTTCATCCCATGTTATTTGATTTTAATTCTTGTATACATCAATGAATTTGGAAATTGATGCCATCAATAAATTTGTTCTTTAAGTTGATAATATATATTTGATCTCATGCTATTCATTTTGAATTTTTGTATACATCAACGAATTTAGAAATTAATGTCATCAATAAATATCTTATTTACAACACATAGGCAATGCGACCACGGGTCACGTTGTATGTAGAGAAAAGAAAGAAATGGGACAGTGACATGAAAGCATTCAAATGGTTGAATGGTAGAAGCATGCCTTATCTTGATCATTTAAAAGAAAATATGCCAAAAATATGTCCCAATAGTTGGGTGGCTAACCAGATACAAGAGAAATATGCGGTGTCCGGTCGTAACCCACATGGAGAAGATATGGATGCATTAAACATAGGGATCGTGTGCAACAACTCTATAATAACCTCTCTGAGTACAACATTTTATTTATAATATTGCACATTTGAGTTGTAAGATGTATTATGTTTTTATTAATGCTTTGGTTATTAGACATATGAGATCATCCTTTGTTCACATTTTTACATATGCATTTGTTTCCATCTATGTGGGCATATGGAAATCATTTTTGCACTAGGTATGTTGATGATGAACACATCACACAAGATTGTGGAGTTGAGGTAGAGTTCAACTAATCTAGTTGTGCAGGCCACCATGATCAAAGCCTAATAAAGGGGAAGTTAGGTTACATTGGAAAGATACAAGAGATCATGCTAGTGGACTTCTCATAGTTTCAATGTGTTATTTTTTGTTGCAAGTGGTGGGATACCTTTGACTAGATAAATGTAAAGGAGGATCATGATAGTGGGCTAATATGTATTAACTCTAAAAGAATGTGGGTTGAAAGTAAGGAGCCTTATGTTTTCCCAAAACATTGCAACCAAGTGTTTTTTTTAACCTAGATGTGTCGGATGGGGATTGGTGTTTCGTATTGAGACATGATCCAAGATCTAAACATATTTTTGAGAACAACAATGTTACAATGCCAAGCGAGGAAGATAATCCGAGTGATGGCAATGACGTCTGATTTGTTTGGACGTTTATGTTGTGGATGTGTCATTCTATTATGGGTATCTATAATGACTAATTATGTTTTTTTTCTTCATTTTATAATTATGTTGGATATGAAAAGTTAACTACCATTTACAACCACCATATTGAAAACACATTAAATAGTACAAACATAAGATGTGGTTTTGATATATTTTTATTGTCATATTTGTTATTTATTATATCAAATTTATGTGGTATTGTATTAACATATGTTTATGTTAACCTTTGAATTACTAAGCATTAATTGAGATATCACAAAGTCGATGGCGTATAGTAGTAAATATTTATTTTAAATTATATTTTATTTAACAAAAAAATGAAGATATTAAAAAATATTCAAACCTCAAAATTTTTATTGTTTGAAAAAATCAAAATTCAAATAAATATATACTTACTTTGATGGAACTTCTAAAGACAATTCCAACAAAATAACTTCGTGCAACATCTATGAGTTTTGGAATCACACTTGTGGTGTTGGTATTCCCAACCTTAACTAGTGCAACTATCATGACCTTCACCTATTCCACTCCATCCTTTAGTTTTATAATCATATAAACTTATATTAATAATTATTTTTACATTCTCCTTGAATTAAGTGTCAATATAGGAAGGACATGGAAGTTCTAAAAGAGTATTTTTCTAGAGTCTGTCAGAATTAAGGAAATTTTTAATCATTCATACTTATCTAAAAGTATAGAAACCTTTGTAAATTATACTAATTCTTAAAATACTAATTATAAAATGTTGGGTGATATTATTTTTTAAAAGAAGATTCATAAAGTTTGTATTAGAGTAAAAAATTGTGAAACCATTTCATCGAAAGTGTATAGATCAAAATGTATTATTATTCTCTATATTTAGTATTTTTGTTGTTGTTGTTGTTGTAAATAAGTATCTATAAATTACCTTTCAAATTTTGTAGTTATAGTGAATAGAGTTATGGCATCCATGAAACAATTTTGAGGCTCTGAACTGCTCAACAAGGAAACCAATTCAGTCCTCTCGAGTCTAGCAGTTTTGTGACAAAAATATAAACTATTAAAAGAGATAATAGTCTGCTGAAACGCTATAGTGCCACATAGGGCCCAACTACTGTAAAAATTGTTGAACATGACAAAAATCGAGAGCTCAAAAAAACCTGGAAACATAACTAGCTTGGAGGGCCTGGAGGTGGTGCTGCGTCCCACAGGAATTTCCCCGACTACCCTCATTGTATCCGTACCAGCTGATGATGGTTTGGATTCTGGCACGAGCAGAGTGTGTAAAATGGTGACCATGCTCTCTCCACCGTGGTCCATCATGTCCAAATTGAACCGCATGTTTTCCAGGTCATGCCTGAGTTTGAAGATGAGACTGTGTAGAGCCAAAACTGTATCCATAATTCTTGAACATTCCTCACACTGAGTTCTGGAAGCCGGTGACTGGGGTAGAAGAGGAGAAAAGGTTGTGCAAACAAGTGGAATTGACGAAGATGGGTCATTATGGATTTGCTCGGGGAAAAACCCAAGCGAATTTCCTTGATTGTTGAACCACTCGATCGAAGGATCTGTGGGACCTGTGGAAGACAACGAAGATGAAGAGCCAGTTGAGCCACTAGAATGCAGCTGCATCTCTTGATATTTGTGAGCCATCTTGTCATAGGTTCTATACCAAGCAGAGCCTCTTTTCGAGCGTACGCTAGTAAAAGAGATAGAGTCGAGCGGAGGTTGAATGCAAATACTACGGGGAAGGATAACCCACACCCAAATCCCTGTCGAAAGCAATGAGCCAGATACCAAGCCGCTCCATCTTGTCAAAGATAGTCGTGGTCGCTTGTGCCATGAATGACATGTGGGGAGGTGATAGACTATTGCAAACGTTCAATGCCATTAATGTCGAGGTGAGGTGAGGGAATAGGCTGAGCCACCAGGAGTACAGTCTACTGTAGATGTGCACGAGGTGGGAGTAAATAAGGCTGTGAGCTGCCTTAGTGATGGGTACGTGGCGTCTCCTGGCCGCTCCCCTCCACCTACCATTTTTACGGACCATGGATGGTTGACACCCCATCCGGGGTAGTATTTTAAATTTAATTGAATAAATTTCATTTATTATAATAGTTGGATAATATAAATTAATAAGATATTTTGAAAAAGTAAATAGTAATAAAATATAATAATTGTGATGTTAGTAAACAATTGTATTGTAATATTTGAATAATAAAAAATAAAAAAATAACATTATTATCACTTCATCATCATTATTATTATTAGTGAATAATTATGTTATAATGTTATTATTATAATATATGGAAAATGCATAAATATTCAAATCACAATCATTTCACTCATCATATTTAAGTATTTTTGTTTATAAACACGTTTAATCAACATATTGTATCTTGTTGGAAAACAAACAATTCACCTTGAAGAATAGTTAAACATTATATGGTATTAATGGTTATAAATTTTTGCAATCACAATCCAAATTAAACGATTTCATATAAGTAAAGTTAAACACTATATGACAACTGTAAATTTAAATGAGTGATACATCTCAAATTCAACTTAAAAATAGAGAAATCATTAACACTGTTTGTCATTAGCATACTCATAATACATTATATAAACCAACCAACAACAACAACCACAACATTATATAAAAAACATAATATACATGAGCGATATACATGTGAATATATATATATATATATATATATATATATATATATCAAACATACATCTCAACAAAATCTGCAATAAACATGTCACATATAGATCTCAAGTAAAATATAAAACAAATGATATACATGTCAATCAGTACCACTACTATCTAGGTCCACCACTAGAGCTAAGTGCATCAATGTCTCTACTACCAGAGGTAGAGCCTCTATCAAGACCAACTATGTCAAAAAAAAATGTTAACAAAAGTGCACTATCAAATGTTTCTCTATCAATATCATCAGGATGTGCAATAATACCGAATCTGAACATAGTGTGCCCAAAGCATCAAAAGCTTGTGACACATGTGGAGGAAGAGGAGGAGGGGAGGATTGATGGATAATGACATATGTGGAGGAGAAGGACACATATTGGTGGATGGTGACACAAGTGGAGGAGGAGGAGGAGGATCAATGGTGATGCATGTGGATGAGAAGCATAAGGAGGAGGAGGAGGAGGAGGAGGATCAGACGTTGATGCATGAGGTTCAGATACATGTGGATAGGAAGCAAGAGGAGGAGTATCAGACATGGATGTAGGTTCATACACATGTGGAGGGGAAGCAAGAGTAGAATTGGACATGGATGTAGGTTCAAAAATATGTGGAGGGGAAGCAGAAGGAGGCTTAGACATGGATGTAGGTTCAGACACATGTGGAGTGGAAGCAAGAGGATTGGTAGATGATGCAACTGACTCATGTGGAGGAGAATCCAGAGGAGGAGGAGGACGTGGAGTCGAGGATGTGGATGGCTCTGTTGAAGAGCTAAATGGAGTTGTATCATGAACAACACCCCTCAACGTCTCGATGAGGTTGACGACACTAACAATATGATGCATAAACAACGTCATGTCATGGGGAAAACTCCTCTGTACCCTAGAGATATTCTCTACTCGTAATATGTCTCTGACGACTGCAGGTACCACTTTGTGACTAGTCATGGCACTGCATTACTGATTTTCCACCTTTGTCCAGACTTTTCGATCCCTCCTGCGTGGAATGTGGGGTCTCTATACTAGAGGACGGTCCTCTAACTCCTCCATCACCTCATCCCCATGTTGGCGAGGCTCATCCCCAACATATGTGTTAATATCTACAAAACAATAGATAATAATAATAAGATAGTGTAAACAAAATGTTACAATAAATTACATGTGCATTAAATAAGACATAAAAATATGCAACTAGATTTATCAAAACATAACGATAATATTACCTCTCTCATTTGGTGGCTCGGCTACTGTAAACCAGATGTTTGAACATAATCTCTAATCCATCCTTGCATATAGGTATTGTACAATATCAATGACATGATTGCCCTTACTAACCAATAAATCACATACATCCCTACCAATTGGAGAAATGAGAAACTTGAATTGGCCCCTCTTGGGCATCAACTACCCCCACATGTGCATATGGACATCAAGAATAGGCCTAGCAAGAATGCAAGGTACTACTAGCCGAGTGACATGAACCCTCTCAAAAAATAGTGTTAATAACTCTAACGTGAATGGGAAGAATCCCATCCCATGTAAAATGACGTGATAATGATCTAATGCAAGACAAAAATATCTCAAAAGAATCTTCGACCACCTAATCAATTGGGGTCTCTGCAATAAACTATCTACATAATACAACATAGAGCAACCAATATGCTACCCATCAGGGCTATACTGTGACAATACCGAGAGAATAAGACACATGCACCTAATTTCCTCTCTACCAAATGAACTAATCTGGAGTTGACCACCATGAACCTGGAACTTCGAAGAGGAATGAACCTCTGGATGGACATATCTCTGCACATATGCCAGCTGGGTCTCTCCTGCAATATTAGACGAAAACATAAGGAAATGGGGAAAATCCTCCCTACTCCTAGACAACTCAGTGATGAAATAGACATCCTCCTCCATAGGATGATACAACATATCAAGATCAACCATGAACCCTTGTCGCCCATGATCCCAGTGATAGATCAATTGTTTTAACAAAAAAGAGTTCCCCCTGAGGGATGTATCCTCTTGATAAAAATTCAGGAGGACAACATCCATAAAAAATTCATGTGTTGTCTATGAAATAGGGAGAGGGAACAACTCGCTCTCCGTCTCCCTAGGCTCCCACTCATGCACAAATGTGTGTGTCTCGATCTGTTGTTGCCCCTCCTCTCATTGTCGTTGTCTATGATTCACATACAAATATTGTTAGGCACACACACACACACACACACACACACACGCACACACACACACACACATATAAAATAAAATGAAATTATAAAACAAACACATATATAAATGATGTGTATTTAAAAAAATATAAATGAGTTTTTTTTGCTAAAAAAGCTAAAAAAGTAATCGGTGAGGCTCAAATAGAACACACGCCCACCGATGGTGCGCGATATCAGACAAACAACACTGCCATGTGATGTTGTTACTAATACACACTAGTTCTATATGTCTTATTGCAACACTATGTATTTAGCGGTGCGTCCCATAATACACATCGTACCGGTAAATTGTGAAATAATCAACCCGGTGCCATGCTCTTTACAACACCGATGCATTGTTTATACCTAAAGGCACCACTAGGTTTAATTGTTTCTTCGCAAATTAAGTAGTGTGAGGTGTTAATATGAACACATCGGCGCAACCGTGTTATTGTAGTTCTGGCATTACGTTTTGTGGTACATTGGCTTGTATAGAGCACCAGTAATGGAGTGTCCAATGAAATGCCCTAGCACATAAATCATACAATATTTTCTCAGTGCAATGCTTTTAATGATACATGTTCATTTCATTAACAAAGACGCACTGCAACGCTAAAATTTATGACTAGCAAAATCCTCGGTGCCCTTTGTTAAACTGAAATCACTGGTGCGCCCGGTTAACCAGAGCACCGACATGATGTCTAGTGGTGCGTTGTATTACTAACACACCATGAACGAGGCCTTATAGAAGACAAACCACAATGTTTATTTTCCAAAACCTGTCCCTGTGAGTATGTTTAGTGTTTATGCACCAGTGCTCCATGTTATTGTCACATCACCATGGATTGCACTGATGCATCTAATAAGTCACACTGCTTTGATAGATTATTTAAAATTCACCCGGTGTCGTTGTTTTTACAACACTGGTGCGTTTGTTGGAATTATGTGCACCGATGGGTTAAATTTCTTTATCACAACTTAAGCGGTGTGATGCATTACTATTAACACACATATGCTACAATGATAGTGAAGAACTGTCGTTTTTTTCAGTGGTGCGTTGTAAAATATAGAGCACGGGGAATGAGGCGTCTAATGAGATGCCCCACTATGCCAAGTTGGGCAATATATGTCCTAGTGTATTTTTGTAAATAACATCGATGCATTTGGTTAAAATTGTTGCACCGCTATGTTAAATTTTATAAATCATTAATTTAGCAGTGCGATTAATTAAGTGAAATTTATTTGTGTTGGTTGAAGTCAATTATACGTCGATTGCAGGGCGTTCCAAAGAACACACCGCTTTGATCTTAAAATTTATCGTAGTGCTCTTGCTTGAATGACACCGATGCGTACATATATATAAGATGAACCAGAGATGATGCTTACTGTGAATTTAACACAATACGCACTGCTTCAGGATGAGCTGAAGCATTCAAGCGCGTCGTGCAAAATTTGAAAAAAATTGAAAAAAATATCAAATTTCAAGCTAAATTCAAATTTTGATTCGATGAAAATGCAAATAGGAAGGTAATAAACTATTTACCTAGTCTCTTATGTCCCGAGGAGGCATGGTTTCACCATTGAGAGGAAATGAAAATTTGTGGTAATTTTTAAAATTTGGAAATGTGTGGAATCTACCAATGGATATATCCAAGTCGTTGTAGAGCCCCGAAAATACGGTGTCTTTGGAAGGAGGGTGAGCACTGGTGCTTGATTTAGAGTTTGGAAGCATGAGATGCACTGTCAAATATCCCAAATATTGATTTGGCTATCTAACTGAAGTTTCTTTGGGTTTCTAAATGCAGGTTGAAGGATTCTGGATCCAATTTATGCTCATAATGTTTGGGGTTTTAAGTTTGTTTTCACTGTATGCAAACATTCTTGTTTCCGAAACAATGTTCTTTATTGCACTAATGGTAAAGATTGAAATTACATTAAATGGAATATTGGAATATAAGAAAAACACTACTAAATTGCTCAAAACTCTTGAGATTGATTTTTATAAGTCTAGATCTAACCTAGAATACATATTCATGCAAAGGAAATACGAGATCTGCTACATGTGAGTGCGGATTTGTTGCATGTAAGACAAAATATGTTGTTGGTTGGAAGATATGTTGCATGCACGGTGAAATATTTTGCATGCAATGAGAATACACTGCATGTAATGGAAATACACTGCAAATGTTGTCACTGATGAATGGTGAATCTCTTGTGGATATATCTGTTGCATGCGAGTAAAGGAAATACCATATTTGCTACATGTGAGTGTGGATTTGTCGCATGCAAGTCCAAATATGCTATTGGATGGAAGATACACTGCATGCATAGTGAAATATGCTACATTCACTGAGAATACACATATATGTTGATGTATGATGGGATAACATCCCTCTTGAACCTCTATGCCTCCATCTGGATAAATCATGTAACTCCCATGCCCTCCAAGCACCAAGTCTGAGCCTCTGAAGCTCCCTGACCGAAGCGAATCCCTCTAAATAGATCCAATGTTGTATATGTTGCAATCCTGAAGAATGATGGAGAATCTGGATGATCCTCCCGACTAACAAGGGTGTGTCTTCCAACACTGAAATCAATCATTGTGGTGGTTTCTCCCTGGAAATCCACAAAAGTCCACAAAGTTTCCTAACTTTTCTTTGCAATCCAATTCTCAATCTCAAAATTTGATAATGAGAGGAATTAGGGTTATCCTCCCTTTTATACTTGATTCTCATTCTAATTCCTCGTTCACTTTATTTAACTAAAGTGACTTTTCCTAAGTTTTGACTTTAATTATTCTTTTAAGTCACTTAATCACCTTTTCCACTTTATTACTTAATGTCACTTTCAACTTAGGATTTTCTGGTACATGACACTAAATAATTTTTTTATTCCCTTTTTCTCCTGACTATAGTGTATGGGAATATGTATAGTCTAATGAGTCATTACTCCTCGAGTCATCAATGGGAAAGGGACATTACAATCCTCTGCAACTGCAAGCTAGTGTGTTGTAGAATCTTCTCTCCCTACCATGTAACGTCCTCAATTGGCAGACCTCTCCACCTGATTAGACACTCCTTGATAATCTGACTCCTCAACTTCCACTCCCTGATCTCCAAAACCTCCTCGGGGTCCAACTCCAACCACCCTTCCTCATCTAATGGGGGTAGCTCCATGGAAGTAGTAATATGTTGTCCTAAATCCTTTTTAAGGCATGATACATGAAACACATTATGGATTTTACTTCCCTCTGGTAACTTGAGCTTGTAATCCACCTCCCCCACTCACTTGAAAATCCTATAAGGGCCATAGAATCTTGTCTTTTGTTTATATGCCCCACTCCTTTTCAACAAAGACTCTCTGTAAGGTTGTAGCCTCAAAAATACCAAGTCTCCCTCCTCAAAGCTGCGCTCGACCCGATGCTTGTCTGCATATATCTTTTGCTGATTTTGGGCTGCCTGTAAATTCCCCTTAAGGATATTGAGGATCTTCTGTATTTATTCTTTGGATTTGGGATCCCTACAGTACCCAAATACCACATCTACAAATGATGGAGCATTGTATCCATACAATGCTCTGAAAGGTGTCATCCCAATGGACATGTGATAGGTAGTGTTATAACAATGTTTGCCCATGTGTAACCACTTAGTCCATGCTCGTTGTTGCCCCCCCCACAAAGTTTCTTAGATATCCTTCCACCCACTTGTTTACAATCTTGGTCTGCCCATATGTCTATGGATAATAGCTAGTACTCGGTGTCAACTCTGTACCTACTAACCTGAACAGATCTTGCAAGAAAGTGTTGATAAATCTGTTGTGCCTATCATTGGCTATGTACCTCGACAATCCATGGAGTCTAAAAACCTCCTTGAAGAACAACTATGTAAATTATGTTGCCTTGTACTATGAAGGCATCACAAAAAAATGTGCAAACTTGGTCAATCTGTTAATCACTACATAAATATAGTCTCTACCCTGCACCTTCGGTAGGCCTGCGATGAAATCCATCGAAATGCTCTCCCATTTCTGCTCTGGGATGGGTAACGACTGAAGTAACCTTGCAGAATGTGTCTACTCTGACTATTTCTACTGACAAGACACACACTCTCTGACATGCCTCAACACATCATCATTGAGACCCTTCCACGCAAAATCTCTCCTTGATTTGCCTATAGGTTTAAAAATGCCTTTGATGCCATGTTAGTAGTGAATCATTAGTTGCATTCATAATCTTCTTTTTGAGCTCATATTTTGGAACCAAGTAGATCTGATATTTATAGAATATGACATTGTACCTCTCCATCCATCACCTTACAAGCAAATTGGTTCTTGGATTACTCCACCAATAAGTAAGCATTCCAATCAATCGATATCTCTAATAATGAACAACTCGCTGGTCTCTGGGATAATGCATCTGCTACAATATTCTTCTTTCATTTAACATACTCGATGTCAAAGTCATAAGCTTGGAACTTGGTGATACACTTATGTTGCCTTTCACTAAGGTCTTTTTGATCCAAAAAGTACTTCATACTGTTATGATCAGTCTTCGCCACAAATATATCGCCCACTAGATATTGTCTGAATTTTTCCAAGGCATGCATGATGGAAAGCATTTCCTTGTCATATATAGGGTAGAGCCTCTCTGTCTCCTTGAGTTTCACCCTCTCGAAATCTATGGGGTGGCCTCCCTACATCAACACTTCTCCTATCCCCTCTCCTAACACATCACACTCCAATACAAATGGCTGATTGAAATCAAGTAGTGCTAGAACTGGGCAACTGCTCATCACTTCTTTCATCAAATCAAATTTTTTATGTGATTCCTCGGTCCAATTGAATGCTCCTTTATTGGTCAAGTATGTGATTGGTGCTCCCAACTATGAAAATACTTTCATAAACATTTTGTAATAACTGCACAACCCAAAGAATCCTCTCAGCTCTGTGAGTGTCCTAGGTGTTGGTCAATCCAAAATGGCCTAAATATTTTCTTGATATACCTGAACCCCATGTGCACTGATGATGTGTCCTAGGTACAATATCTCTATCATGCCAAATTCACACTTTCACTCTTTGCAATATAATGACTGTGACTGCATAATACTCAACACCTCATCTAGATGTCTTAGGTGCTCTTCCCAAGTCTTGTTGTAAATGAGTAGATAATCAAAGAAAACCAATACAAATTTACTCAACTGTCTGTTAAAGATATGGTTCATGCAAGATTAGAATGTCGCAGGTACATTGGTCAACCCAAACGGCATGACCAGAAACTCAAAATGACCAAAGTGGCACATGAATCTTGTCTTCTCAATGTCCTACTCCCTGATGTTGATCTGATGATAACCTGAGCGAAGATCAATTTTCAAGAAGTAAACAAATCCATGCAACTCGTCTATTCTCGGAATGGGTTACATGTTCATTATAATTTTCTTATTCAGTGCATGGTAGTCAATGCATAGTCTCATAGTGCCATCCTTCTTCATGAATAGAACAATTGAAGAAGTGAAAGGACAAGAGTTGGGCCAGATATGCCCAATCTCAAGCAATTCCTTGATTTCTTTCTGAATCTCACCCTTAAACCTTTAATATATGCCCCTCCTCCAACTCAATAGTATGCTCAAACCCTATGTCTGGAGGTCTCCCTAGAGGAATATGTCCAAAAACCTGCTCATTCTTCCCAAATAATGCATGTATCTCTGTGTGGTACCTCTATATTCCATTTTATGCTCTCTGCGTAGTGATCAAGCACTCGATTTCATATGCCACATCACCATGCCTGAATATTCTCTCCACCCTTTTTGTTGAAATTATCCTCAGTTTCCCATTGGACATTCCCGTCAATACCACTTTCTTTCCCTCAGTATCTCTGAATCCCATCTCCAATGTGTAGTATTTCATGGTGATCTTTCCCAACGAATACAACCAATGGACCCTTAAGACTATATCTATATCAAATAGGTCAACTACATAAAAACATTGGTTATTGAGTAGTTGCATAATTTCAATTCTAGATTCAAAATTATGTCTAGACAGGTCATGTTGTAGCCATATGCTACTACTACATTGAGTTCCTCGAAATCCTCTCTCTACAAGCCTCTCATAGCCACTAATGATGTATCAATAAAGTTATGGGTCGCCCCACCATCCACTAAGTCTGTGAATCTTTACCCCTGAATGACTCCCTTGATCATGAGGGTGTCATATCAGGGAGGTCCTGATAGAGTCACTATGATTCCATCTTCAATCAACGCACGTGGTTGTGCCCCCATATATGGTTGTGTCCTCTCCCCTGGCTATGTCTCATGAGGATGCTCGTCTCCCAATTTGTTGGAATCCCTGTCATGTGTAGGTCCTGATGTCTCCTCCTCATCACTATTTAAGACGACCTCTATATAATGGACCTTTTCTTTGCCTATGCACCTGTGGCCTGGCACCCAAGGCTCTTTGCATGTGAAGCAAAGTTTCTTCCTCATTAACTCCGATCGAGTCTCATAATCAAGCTTATCTTTCACTTTCCACTCCCTCTGAAAGGGTTTTTGTTCTTTGTGTCTCTGTGGGATGGAGGGTTTGGAAAAGTTCTTGTGATTCGACACTGCATCCTCCATGTCTCTAGTGCATATGATAACATCCTGTAGTATGTGTGGTTTGAATGATTTCACCCATCCTCTCAACAGTTCTAAGATCCCCTTGGTGAAAAATAAAATCAAACGTTGCTCTAACATGTCTGATACTGTCACTGCCAACCTATGAAAGTCTGTAATGAATGCTTCAGCTGACCCTATTTGTTGCAATTGTGCCAAATCTCTGAAGTGAATCTTTGGATCCTTTTTATCAAAGTGATCCATAATATTCTCTATGTACTCACTGTAAGATGTAATGTGATTTTGACCCAAGGTCACCAATCTGTGATACCACCACTCATGGGCCTCCCCCTCAAGATATAAAGTGGTGAAATTGATGGCTTTTGATTCAGACATCTGGTTGAGCTAGAAATAGGTATCAAGCTTTTTCACCCATGCTCTGGTTGAGCATTTAGTATACCCATCAAAGGAGGGGATTGTCAGTTTCCCAACCTTTCTAATGAAATCAATATTCTATTATGCTCCTCTTGGCAAGTCTCTGGGTCTATTTCTGTACTTTATGGTACATACCTATAAACTTATATCTGCATGAAACTCCATAACTAGAGCCATAGAATCTCTCTTGTACTCTCTAAAATTCTTTGTTGGATGTCCCTGTCCCTGGTTCCCTATCTGTTGTTCTCCCTAGAAGTGAGGGAAAAGTGGTCTAGGAACTTTGCTCGTTGATGTAGTGTAAGTGTGAGTAGGTGACTGATTGTCACTATCCCCTGTTGCGTTCCCATTGGAACCACTCGCTCCACTTGCACCAATGTTACCCATGCTGCTCTGAATTTCCTGGGTATTGGCCACCATCTATGCAATAGCATGCATCATCACATCTTGGCCCCTCACAAGGTCATTCTGTATCCTCAATCTACTGTCCAATGGTGGTGCTTGGCCCTTTCCTCCATCTTCTAGATGTTCATTCCTACCACCCATTTCTTCTTCTACCTCTGCTTTTGTCTCTGAACTGATACAAATCTCTTCTTTGGCTTTTGTCTCTGAATCAATGTGGAAAGTATTATAATCCTCTCTTTGTCTACCCTACTTCCTTTCCCTTCTGTCCTCTCTCGAGTATGTGACACACTTGTCTCCAATGTGCCCTATGCCCTCTAGATAGTGTTCCTTGGCTCTCAGAATCATGAGTTGTTTTACTCACAAGCTAGCAATATATCCAACTCTTATACCACCGAAATATCCCAAATATTTATCTGGCTATCTGATCGAAGTTTATTTTTGTTTTTGAATGCATTTTCAAGGATTTTGGATCCGGTTTAGTTTATTCTCATAATGTTTTGGGTTTTAAGCTTGTTTTCAATATATGCAAATTGTTTTTCTGCCATAACAATGTTCTTTATTGCGCTAATGGTAAAGACTAAAATTGCAATAAATGGAATACTATAATATAAGAAAAACACTGCTAAATGACTCAAAACTCTTCATATTGATCTTTATATGTCTAGATCTCACCTGGAATACACATGCATACAAAGGAAATACAATATCTTCTACATGGGAGTGTGGATTTGTTGCATGCAAGACCAAATATGTTGTTGGGTGGAAGATATGCTACATGCACTGAGAATATGCTGCATGCGATGGAAATACGCTACAAATGATGTCACTCGTGAATGGAAAATCTCCTGTGGATAGATATGTTGCATGCGAGTAAAGGAAATACCAGATCTCGTACATGCGAGTGTGGATATGTCACATGCAAGTCCAAATATGCTACTGGATGGAAGATATGTTGCATGCATGGTGAAATATGTTGCATGCATTGATAATACGTAGATCTATTGTTGTTTGATGGGATAACATCCCTCTTGAACCTCCACGCCTCCCTCTGGATCAATCTTGTAACTGCCATGCCCTCTAAGCACCATGGGAGAGTCTTTGCACCTCCTTGGCTAATGAAAATCCCTCTAAATGGATCCAATGTTGTATTTACTGCAATCTTGAAGAATGATGGAGAATATGGATGAACCTCTCGACTAAATAGGGTGTGTCTTCCAACACCAAAATCAATCATTGTGGTGGTTTCTCGCTGGAGATCCACAAAAGTCAACAAAGTCTCCTAACTTCTCTCTGCAATCTAACTCTCAATCTCAATATTCGATAATGAAAGGAATTAGGGTTATCCTCCCCTTTATACTTGATTCCCATTCTAATTCCTCGTTCACTTTATTTAATTAAAGTGACTTTTCCAAAGTTTTGACTTTAATTATTCTTTTAAGTCACTTAATCACATTTTCCCCACTTTATTACTTAATGTCACTTTCAACTTAGGCTTTTCGGGTATATGACATTAATAATTCTTTTATTCCCTTTTTCTCCCAACTATAGCCTACGGGAATAAGTATAAGCTACCGAGTCACTCCTCTTGGAGTCATCATTGGGAAAGGGACATTACACATTGTAACAATGAAAATTGGTTTGGTATTTTTTGTATTTACCCTATCGCAGTGCACCTAACAACAAAGAGGTGAACCGTTGTGTAATGTTAAACGACACCGGTACACTTTATTCGGTGCATGTAATTTTTTATTCTAAAGTATGATGACGATTTTGAACATTGATGCACCTGTGCTTTATTGTTTATGTACACACAGAGGCATATCCTTAAAGATGCATTGATAAAAAACGTCTGCAAAAACCTTTGACAACCCGCCTCCACTATAAGCAAAGAAGGGATAGATTTTTTGGGGAGATCCCATAAAAACCTATGCAATAAGGTGTTCTCCTTGTAGTGACTATTCATTAATTAAGTAGAAATATGATTTCTTGCATAATTCCTATTGGATTTGGGAAGATTTTTTTCATACGAATGGTTGAGTTTAGCTACTTATTAACTTATTTTGTAAGCTAAACTTTTAGCAATGGACCCCAATTTTATGAAGATTTTTACATTAGGCCATTTTTTTAGAAATGGTCAAAGCTCCACCATTATCCAAATTCTATGCATGTTGGAATTCTACCGAGGGGTTTTACCCCATTCTAAATTGACCCATATGCTCAAAAAATTGATTGGAGTTCTAGAACAATTGGAACTTTAACTTCTTAGATCATCAGATCTCAGGAGAAGAGGTAAGATTGCTACATTATTAGTTTACTCCTAGTATATATTCCTTTTTGTCCTTGCATATCTATGAAATTTAAAGGTCCACTTTCCAACATAAAGTATACACTAAAAGGGAGCCACCTTGGAGAATATATAATTTATATCCTAAATCAACAAAGCTTAATATGTCACATGGGAGTTAAATGGTAGAG
>ML800289.1:19146-48834 GCA_009831015.1 Picea engelmannii
ATCAACAAGCTGATATCTTCACAAAGCCTTTGGGCACAGAAACATTTGTATCACTCAGATCTAAGCTGAGTGTTGTTAGGTTAAATGATTGTCGCGCTCCAACTTAAGGGGGTGTGTTAGACAAATAAGTTGAGCGATTTGCTACATGATTTGCTCCACGATTTTCTCCATGATTTGCTCCGCGATTTGCTCCTTTGATTGAGCAAATCTCTTCTTTGATTAGTTTAGTTAACTGTCAATTAGTTGGTTTCTTGTTTTCATCACTGAGTGAGCTGTTAGTCACTTTGTTATTTACGAAGCATTTCCATGCATGTAATTCCTTTATATATCAATTCAATAATGAGATCCGGTATGGTGTTTTGTGTTATTCTGTTCTGCGGTTCTTGGTAAATTCGTTTTCTGTTTTCTCTGTTCTATCAATCCGTTTTTCTATCTTCCGCAGATCTGTTTTCACAAACACTGTCGTTGTTGTCATCATTACATACGTTGCCATCGTTTGAAATGTCCATTCCCTCACTGTTTATATCATGGTTGTTTGCGTCCGTAATGGAATTTAAACAGAATCTAATATAATTATTACTGCTGGTAGTGGCGGCAACCGGATTGAACGATCGATTTCCTGTAGGATGAATTACACTGTTATCTGGGACATTTACGTTACCATCATTGATTATGTTATTGTGGCTGTGAACGCTGTCGTTGTTGTCATCATTATGTACCTTGTCAATATTTGAAATGTCCATGCCCTCAATGTTTGTATCATGGTTATTTCTGTCCATAATCGAATTTAAACGGTATACAATATCACTAACACAACCACATAATTATGTGGCTGATAAACGTCGATAGGCTTATATCATTTATAAATTTTAGGGTTTATGTTAAAATTAGGGTTTGTAAAATAAATATCTTTATTAACCTTCATCAACTAGTTATGATTAGTTTTCATCTATGTGATTTGCTCTTTAGAATATGTGATTTTCTCTTTACTATTGTAAAGCTCAAACAATTTAAAACTTAAAAATGCCTTAGCTCTAACATGCAAGGTTAAAACATACAAATTTTTTCATGAAGAGACATATATGACTTATTAATTGAATCACCTGGTTAAGTGAAATGGCTACGCGGATAGTGTGACGCTTCACATCCTAGACACATGCACCCACCCAAGCCCACGCCTGGTTAATTGAAACGGCTACGTGGAAACTGGGACTCTTCACATCGCGGACAAACGCACCTACCGAATAACAACAAAAAATATATATTTAAATTGAAAGGCTGACACCATGCCTGGTCATCTGAAACACGAATTTGATATCGATTCACTCAATCTTTAATTAGGGATTTTCTCTTAGCAGCCACTCTCGGACCTCATGCTTGATTCCTACAGTTATGCTCGAATCGTATCGGTCGCAGATATGGAGATAGAATCAAAGGAAGGAGTTAAAGGTAGCACTGAATTTGATTCACCCAATTTAAACCAAGAAAATGAAACCCGTCCACAATCACAAAATGAAATGCGCATACAGTTGACTAAATCCAAACTTGGTAATCCTAAAGGTTAATAATTTAAACGTGGCCATCATATAGTGTTACAGTAATTTCTTAATATGATTAGGTAAATGTTAAAAAGTAAACATGTTAATGGATGCATTAAAAAATACAAGGAAGTTATGAAGAGTAAATCACATTCATTGATTTGGGAGGATGACTAAGAATATGCCAACATCTTCAATTGTTAGCCATCAATTTAGAATTTTAGATTAAAAGGTGATTAATTATGCCTATTGTCAATAGGTATACGCCTTTCGGCATAATTATTACTGATGGCAGTGGTGGAAACCGGATTGTGTGATCCATTTATTGTAGTATCAATTACACTATTGCAAACACTACCATTATTGTCATCATTACCTACATTGCCATTATTTGAAACGTCCATACCCTCAATTTGTATATCACGGTTGTTTGCATGGTTAGTGTTTTCATCATTGTTATTCGTGGTATTAAGATTTGTTTTATGAGCAATGAATATGGAAAAATTACAGTTAGAAACAAACCCTAAATTTTCTTTTACTTGGGGACTATTATTATCATTATATTTAATTAATTCAGTAATTATTTTGTTAAAGCTATTCTTCTGGGAAGTGCTTATTTTACTAATACCACATTTTTTGTTGTGTAGTTGTGTAAGGAGTTTACCATCGGGGTTTGTAGAATTGTCCTTGTGTTGTGGAGGTAGCTCGACGTTGTTGATTGTTTCTTCAAAAAGCACATGCATGTTTTGTTCAACGTGATGTGTACCAATAGGCTATTTCACGTCACATTCAAAATTATTCCTTATATTATGTATCCGTATCTGATTTTGTGTGCTCTCGAGGTGAGTGAATTTGTTGCATTTCTTACTAATAGAAATTTCTTCAAATTTCGATGCCTTTAGGGATGATCAAACATATATTATTTCCCAAAGAGATGGTTGGATTATGTTTTCCAAAGTAGTGTGGTATTCAAATATTTTACGTGACAAGTTATCCAAATTAAACCTTGCTTTATGGATTTCATCATGAAGTAATGAAATGTTGGCCTTGTGAAAAATAAAATCATTTCTCTTATTGTGAAGTCTATGATCGATTCTGGAAAAAATAGGAATCATATCAACATCTCTACATCTTTTCATGAAAGTTAGATCAATTTTCCTTCTCACTAATTACAATCTCATCCGCTCAAAATGTCGGATTTTATCAGTTGTATCATGTTCATACATGGTCATTATTTCAGTTCTAAGACTTTTGCGACTGGTTTTATGATAAGGTAGTTCTTTCAAATTCATTGCATTGGTTTTTTATTCAATGTTTCAGACCAAACAAATGTGGTCCATCATCGGGAAAAGTTTTAAGATATGAGGGAAATTTTAAAAATCATAAGTGTATAAATAAGAATTTTTTTTTGATAAAGAGTCAACTTATTAAAAAATTATATAAGACCTAAAAATATTACTAATCAATTATTACTAATTAATTTCTAGAATCTGTTGTGGTTAGTGTTGCGATCCAATTTTAACTAATCTTCCAACCATCATCTTTGTTTAGATAGTTATTTTTTTTTTCAATTTCAATTAGAATTCAAGAACATGTCACTAATATGAAGCACAATCGCCATCATCATATTTGTGTTGGGATCCAATTTTGACTAATCTTCCAGCCATCATCTTTGTTTAGATTGTTAGGTTGATTTTCCATGGTGAAATGTTATAGTATTGAATGAAGACTTGATGCTAAGGAAGCTTTGTGGGAAGGATCACTTGTTAGTCTGTGTCTTTGGCGATGGATTTTAGCTTTTGCGCAACGGTTAACTATAGTTGACCACCTATTAATGGGTGCTTTTGCAGTATTACTTGGTTCATTTTCTATCCATGATTTCATATTATGCACTGTAATTCCTATTTCCAAGCAAATTTATTATTATCATTATTGCAACATCCTCATTATAATCCCGAGTTTAATTAATGCTTATGTGGATATAATATGTGGCTATGGACAAGCGATGTAATATGTGAATTGTATTCCAATGTTTTAATAATAAAATGTGATGTCAGCTGCTAAAGGGAACATGGACAAGATATTGGGGATGAATTAATCCACAAGAGAGGGAATTATATAGGATAATGGCCAAGAGGGGGTCAAAGGGGTAAATACCCATGTATATTAATTAAACCCATTTCCCCAAGCTTTCATATTGTATACGAACCTTCCCATTTTTTATTGAGTGTTCCCAAAGCCAATCATTGAATACATGTAAGAGGTTGGGTGCAAGTGGTTACATCCCATAGTTATTGGGAACATGGACATTGAGTACAATTAACTTGCGGAAGAACGTGAGTCAAGAAAGGAAATCCACAAGACAGGAAATTCAGAGGGGTTGAGAGAGCAGTCAATTTTGTGCATGGGAAGCAAGGAAGGGAGAAATAAAGAGAACTTGGAGTGGGTACAATCATGGAGGGAAAACTCTGGAGTGAATTGGAGCTGGAGAAATGAAGAGTCGGGTTGTCAGGCCTGAAAGGTAAACTTATGTGTGAGTTGCACTAAAAAACAAGTGTTTTTTCTTGGGTTGTTGATAGTTTTCCTAGCATCAAGTTCCCTTGAGTTCTCAACTGACAGATTCTTAGTTACCTGTGCTAAAGAGACCATGATAAACAAATGGCACATTCCTTGGGTTAACTCTAAGAAACATATGGTACATCCCTTAGGTTATCCCTGAGAAACAAATGGTACATCCCTTGGGTTATCCCTGATAAGTGAATGGTGAATTCCTTGGGTTGGAAAGGTCGGGAAGAAGAGAGATGGTAGAAAAATTGGGATAGTTGTAAGAGAATATCAGTCAGGTTATGAACTTTATAATATGTGAGTGGACTGTGAGAGACCACCATATTTTTTGTATTACTGGCCTCAACTCGGGAGTGACTAGATGTTGAGATTTGGAACAATCAGTCTATGGTTGGGTGGAACATCCGTCCCAAGCAGTTGGTTGCATGATTCTTGTTTAAAGATAAGTGTTTTATCTTGTTGTTGAGTTAATTACAAGTTTTATTGTTGTTTCTGATGTGTGAAATCTATGTAAATGGGAATGACTTAGATGCTTCTATAATGAATGGTTTAGTTGCATTTCATGTTGATTATTAGCACACTTTATATGCATATGTTTTACGGTTATAGATAGTAGCTAAATATGTTTTAGATTTGTATTTGTAAGCTACAGGAAATCGACTAACAATAAACAAATTAATTTAGATAGAAAAAGTTTCATTTTTATGTGTATTCGGCACCATAAGGTCCCTTGGTTAGGATGGGGAATGTTACATTATGGTTTCACAGTAATAATAAAGGTATTTTGGTGTGACGTGGCCCAAACTAGGTGGCTGCATATGCTACAAAACTTATTTTCGTATTGTTTAAATGTTAAATATTGAATTTTTTATTGGTTCCTAGCTCATTCACATGACATAATTTTCCTGGTGTATGCGATTTGTTTTTCGAAATTGTGAGGATTAAAAAAGGAATTAACAGATAAAAATTTATGAATAGTTGTTTGGGCGGATTCTGACACTTGTTGTAGTCAAGGTTGCAGTCAATGGCATCACCTTCCTGTAGTCGATGGCATGTCACTTTACGGAAAGGAAGTCTACTTGGAAGTCTGCATGGATCCATCGCTTCATGCTCCACTGCCTGCGACATCTTACTAATAAATGTTCTCTTCTGATAATACAAAAAGGTGCTCTCCATAATCATCAAGAATATTATACAAGCTCTAGTCAGATTCATCTAACATGCCCATTTCTAATAATAACATAGAGGTGCAACACTTCATTGCACATGAATACGGAGGTCTCCTTTCAGGTATTTAGTAGTTTGCTGAAAAAATTCTATTGCTTGATGACATTAATAACGTGTTAAATTTGGCATAGAATCATTTGCATAAAAAGGAACATTAAGATCACAATATTATTTATATTGCTCATGATTTATGATGATAAAAAGAAATATATGAAAAAATTATTAACATACTAGGTAGGGTTTACGTCTCATAGTGGTGGCTAAGGCACTCGATGCTTTCTCAACGCAATTACAAGTCTAGAAATTTAGTTGGTTTATGTTGTTACCAAAGCATCCTGCAGAAAGCACAAGAAATTTATACCATCATCTTCATAGATTATTTCAGTATCTAATTAATAACAATGAAGTAGAGGTAATCTAAGAAATAACCACGGTACGAAAAAAAGAGACTTGCAATACTTTTACAAATTTATTATGAGTCTCCAAAACAAAATTGTCTCTAAGTTTGCAGGGATTAAACTCTCCATTAACTTGGAATTCTTGATATTTTTTTCCATATAACTACCCAAGAAGAAAAATAAAAATAAATAACAAACTCCAGTTGTAAATATTAAAACAAAACTTCAAATCTCTTTCCCTGTGCACTTTATATAGACGTGTATAACACTCATTCTTAAATAACTCAACATATATGAGTGTCTATATGTAATCATTCATGCATATATAGTTAATTTAATCATTTCATTGGAAGGGTGCAAACAAAAAAGTCAAGAATAGTTTAGAATTGATTTAAATTGATTCACTCATGTCTGAAATCACCATTGGATCTTTTTGCTTTTAAAACCTTTTGTATTAATAAATTAACATAGATATTGTGTTTGGTATATGAGAAGTGTCATGGACATTTGAACTGCATGGGGCCTTCCAATAACTGTAACAACTAGAGAAATTATTTTCTAGTTTGATCTTTTCACTGAGCATCCCTTTGTTTTATATAACACAATAATAATCACCATGCTCCCATTATTTTCCCAAATGATTTTTTTGTTTACTTTAGTTAAGATAGTAACAAGGAACTTAATACTTCTTTTTTAGTTTTAGTATTTTTATTTGATTAATTTTTGTTTTGCTCATGCAGTGGTTATGTTCCAACAATTTTATGATTTTACTAGAAAGTACTATAGCTCAGGCCGAAACACACTTGTTTATGATTCTACCACCAAGTACTATTGAAATGGATACTTGACAATAAGAGGGGGGGGTGAATCAGTGTCACAAAACTTTGGACAATTTTCCACTTTTCACAAATTAACTGAACAACAAATATTTATTTCATTTTCTCAATCAATATATAAAAGAATAAATACTTTATTTATTTAATTAAATTGAATGAATACATAAGATCAATCTTTGAATATCATCTTCAAACAATTATGAGAGACCCAACTCTCTGTTACAAGACCCAGCTTGTAGTTCTCAGATCCAACTGAGAAATGAGGAATCCAACCCTTGTAACAAGTCCCAACTTGTTGATATTAGATCCAACTGAGATGTGAGGAATCCAATCCTCATACAAGACCCAGATTGTAGTTTTTAGATCCAACTGAGAAATGAGGAATCCAACCCTCGTAACAAGTCCCGGCTTGTTGATCTCAGATCCAACTGATATGTGAGGAATCCAATCCTCATACAAGACCCAGCTTGTAAACAGGCACCAACCTGATAGAATGAACCTTCATTCAATCCATTATATATAAATAAATATACTTCAACAAATTCAACTTCCCTTCTTCTCACCATTCCTTCTTGTTTATATAGTTTTCCAATTGGTGTGAATTTGAATCATTGCATATTTTGATATTTGAACCATTGTATCTTTTCATTTAAATGATAATGTTAATCTTTAATTAATATCATTTTTCTGTTTATCCTTTATTCCTAATGCTCATGAATTAATTCTCTTTTAATCATGACTGTGTGTCGGTTTTTTTGTCTTCATAAGCTGATCACATCACATACATGGATCAACTCATTATATCGTACTCATGCTTCTGTTGTGTTCTCAATTCACAAACATATCATATTTTGATCTTTTATCAATTCTTTGTATTATTCTAGTGTTAACTCTCTGTCGAATTAAATCTTTATGAGGCGCTTCCTTCAAACCATTTACATATGACCATAAGTGCAAAACCACAGGATTATTGATTTGAGTATTTCCTCTTATTTTTCCCTTTGTTTCTTTATTCCATATGACTGCAGGTGGTGACCAGACACTCAGCTAAAGAAATGATTGATCACTTATCAGAATAATTGGTCGCGTTTTAAGCTCTCGATGAGATGGATGATTGTCGGCACTTCAAAACTTCATCCTTCACGAATTACATCCTTTTTACAATTATCCTGATGAGTTGAATGACTGTCGGCACTTCGGGACTTCGACTATTCCAGTGTACTTGAACAATGGTCGAGAAATATCCCGAAGTAGACCAACGGTTAATGTTGAATTCGGCCTTTGACGCTTCGAGTGATTTCTCCTTCAATCTTCCGGAGTTCATTTCATTCAAGTGGATCAAATGATTGGATTTTATTTGAACGATGAACAGTTCTCGTTCATTTTGGAACTTCGGGACTTTGGGTATTTGCTGGTGGTGAAACTCACAAAGTAAAAAAATCCTAGAGTGACGTAACTTGTTGACGTCACTTGTTTGACATGGCACTAACTGAGTGGTTGCCACATGTCACTTAGATTCATGACTTATGCATACCTGAAATGCCAACTACACTTTGACACTTGTCATCATATGACTGTGCCACATGTCCTTGCCGACGTGGATGTCCTCATGTGGCACATGTTCTTCTCCTGGATCTAGTGATTTTCCTAACTCCTGAAATGTATCTCATATTGACGACTGAGAGTAAATTCAGAAGTTCATCCTTTGGGACTTTGGGTAATTTGATTTCTCCACTTTCCAGTTCTCCCGAAGTGATATTCTCCGAAGTGTAAACCTCGAGTAACTTGATTTCATCCAATGGAAATTATTTATCCCAAAAATTCTTAACACGATCCAACGAGTGTCGGGAATTCAGCTTTTCAGGATTTTGGGCCTTTGGCCTTACTTATCCTGTCCTTCCACTTTATAGATCAGATGATCAATATCACTCCCGAAATATTTCTTAGATCAGAAGACTTACATTTATTTCATGACATTTTTGGCTTACTCTGTCCTTCCATTAAACATGATCTGATGGTCTTGATATCTCCCAAAGTTTTCTTTAAATCAGATGGTCCTCATTTACTTCAGGACTTCAGCCTTTGGGCGATCTTACTTGCTCTCAACCCTTTTCCCCCGAAGTGGTAAACATCGAAGTTGACCACTGCTACCTTTGCGCGCTCTGAATATATCAAATGGTCTTCATCTTCACTTATCCTATTCTTCCACTTAACTTGATCCAATGGTCAAAGTGGTTTGCAGAACCATAACTTGCGAGTGGTTTAATTTGTCTCCTAAGCTCCGCAATTGAAGTTGTGTGATTGTTGGTGAATCAACCACAATCATTGATATTTGAATCGATGAGATATGATGATCTATAATAATTGTGGGATTGGAAATAATGTCTATTTTAATTCTCCCTTCGCACTCCACAATCAATCCTTGTTGTTGATTTGACGCTTGTTAATCCAACGGTCACGACTTAATCTGTTTGTTTGATGGATCAACCATAGTCATCGATCTTTGAGTCAATGAGATCTAACGATCTAGACTAATTGCGAGATTGGGAATCACAAGTTGTTTAATTCTCCTTTCGTTCTTCGTAATCCGTCCCTATCGTTGATCTGCGCTTATGGATCCAACGGTCTTGGTTTGTCCTGTGGGGATTTCGATCCTGATCACGTTTCTGCACTGCTCTTTCTATCTTGAGATTTGATCATAGGAACATTGTTGATCCTATCGTGATCAACAATAATCATGAATTGCTTCAGACTTAAGGTGATTTTCTTCTGTCGATCTTTAGTATACTTTTCCTCCTGAGATTAACCTTGTTGCTCTACTACATTCTCTTTCCATCATTGACCCTTCATTACACTTGGACAGACCTTATTGGCCATATTGACACTAATGCCAACTAGATAATTGTTCATGACTGATTCATGTTGTCATCATTACAACCTTCATTACACTTGGACAAACCTTATTGGCCATCTTGACACTAATGCCAATTGTATAACTGTTCATGACTGATTCATGTTGCCATCATAACAACTTATCATGACTGTTGACATCAATGAAAATATGTCCAACAATCTCCCCCTTTGTCATTGAGGGCAACACACTAACTTCATAAACAAACTCCCCCTTTGATGATGCTTCTCTCCTATGAAGTTACTCTCCCCCTTTGACATCAATGGCAAAGGGTTCTCCCTTTAAGATCAATCTCCGTTTGTCTACATGTTGTTGACCAGAATATGAATTTGGGTAGATCCTCCTGGAATCATGTTCTTTCTACCATAACTGAATGACTCCCCCTGTCAATGTTCTCTCTCTACTTCTGACTACTCTCCCCCTTTGTTTCTAAAAGGGTAGATTTTTCTAACAAGGTCTCTTCCCCTGTTAATTTACTAACTACTTATCTTAGTTGATTGGGATTTTTGTGTTTCAAATAATTAGTCTTCTTGATACCAATTTTTGTAGTGATACCCATTTGTAGTGATCAAGTCTTTCAAAGCTTAATCTAATTACTTTCTTATTTAATAACCAAAATGCTCCTCCTGAGTGTTTACTGACTTTCCTTTGTCAAAAAGAACAAGAGTATGAATCTTACTGATCTTTTTTATCTGCTTCTTATTTGTCTTTGATATTTCACAGGAATATCAATTGAGGAATCATACCAATTGATTTAAATACCAATTTTGTTATCAATTGATCTTTGTTGAATGATACTCCTTGGACTTCTCTACTACCTTTATTTTTTCTTCTTCTTGTATTCTAAAACTAACCCTACCAATGATTTTTCTTTTGACCACTAATCTATAAATAGTCAAGATTTTCCATATGTTAATTTAGAAACTCTTTGGAATAATCTTTTGATTTTGTAAAAACCAATTTAAACTTCTTTTTGTATTTTCTTTCTTTTGCTAACAACTTGTGACATCATCAAAATTTGATATTGTTCCATATTCTTGTATAGGTACTTCATTTTCCTGAGCTTAATTTATTTCATATTGAATTTCACATTCTTTATTAGGACCTTCACCCATTATTTTCTTTTTATTAATTTCTTCATTTTCAGGTGTAATAACATCTTTCTTGATTTCTCCTTCAAATTTTCTTCTCCATATCTTTCTATGATATATTCTTCTTTTTGGATCTTCTCTTTCTAATTGTATTTTCAAAGATTTGTCATATCCTTTCTTCTTCCAACTTTTATTAGTTTTTGTCATTGACTTGAATGACTTATTCAAATATTGAATTTTTGTATCCTTGCAGTTTTGGGATTTGTTCCCAAACCTATCACAGTTGTAACATCTCATTGTATGACACACTTTTTCTATGTTCCCAACAAAATTACATCTCCAACATCTAATTGAGTTTTTGGATTTTCTTGTATATCCTTCCTCTAGTTTCTTGCAGTCCATTTCTTTATGGCCAAAGCTATGACAAGAAAAGCAATAGCCATTGAAGGTGTTTCCATTCTTGATTTTATTTTGGCTTGAGAAATTTTTCATTTGATTTTCTTCTTCCTTTTTACTTATATATTTTTCTTCTTTAACAAAGTTCATGACTTGTAATTGCTTTGTAATTGCACCTTTTCCTTTTGAGAAGGATGATCATTTCTCATGTTTGTAAATGGTGCTCCATTTGTCATTGTCTTCTTTCTTAATGTATCCAAGCACATTTTTGTCAATAGCTGATCTTTGGCTCTTCCAAATATTATCTAGGATAGCTGAGCTATTCTGGAAATTGACAATCTTATTTGTCTTTTCATTCATCTCTTTTAGATTGACTATTTCTAACTTTAATATATGACATAATTCTTCCTTTTTATTCAACTAAATATTAAGGTATGCCTCCACTTCTTTAGCATGTTCAAGATGAGTCTTTAGATTGATGATTGTTTCTTCTGTCTCATCCAAGACTTCTTTGCATTTAATATTTTTGTCATATGTATTCAATTCTTCCATATATTTTGTTAGATCAAAAAATTTATTTTCAATTTTTTTATTTCTTCCTCATATTCTAGTCGAATCCTTTTGAGGTTGATGACTTCTAATTCAAACATTTAGCATGATTCTTCATTTTTAATTATTTGGATCTTTTGAGCTTCTTCATTTTTCTTATCTTCTTCAATTTGATTCATTAGATCTGCATTAGTACTTTCATTTATCTTTTTGAAATTGATGATTTTCAATTCCAACATGTGGTAAGAATTTTCTTTCCTTGTTAACTGGATCTTTAGGTTCTCTTCACTTTATTTAATTTCCTCAAGTTGAGTGTTTAGACTGTTAACTAATTCTTCTGATTCTTTTAGTGTCTCTTTTCTTTTACAGTCATGTTTCTTTAATTCTTCCATCTCTTCTATTAGATTGGTAACTTCGGTTTTCAATATTTTGATCTCCTTTTCTTTGTCTTCTAGTTGAACTCTTTGTTCAAACTTTTCATGGTTAGATTGATCTAACTGTTTAAGTAGCAACATATCCTTTTGTTGGAGTTCTCCAACTCTTCTAGGGTGCACATAGTTGTGGAATCAAGATTATCAAGAACATCCTTAGTAACTTCAATATATAGACCATTTCCCGGTTCCATACTAATCACTTCAAATGTAGTTATAACATCAGTCTTAAAATATAATATTTTTTCTTTAGTGAATACTGAGGTATTCCTCAATTCCTTGGTGAGGTTTTCGTCTTCATTGTTGATTGATATTTTCATCAAATCATGTATTTCATTCTGATTAGAAATATTTTTCTCTATATTTTGTTCTTCAAATTGATTGTTATTTTTCTTTTCTTTATCTTCTTCCTTATCTTTATAAGAATTCTCTTCTTCCGATTTTTTTTCATTATTTTGATAGGAATCCTCTTCATTAGAGTCTTTTTCCTCACTTTGATATGATTTCTCTTCTTCTTGTATTTCACTTTGATAAAAAAATTCTAGTTGGAGCCATAATTCTTTAGCAGATTTGTAGTGTCTCATCTTTTCTTTGACTTGGTCTAACAATCCATCCTGGATTAATTTTAAGGCTATTTAATTGTTTCTCCTTTCTTCCTTTGCAATTTTAGTTTTTCTCTTTGAAGTAGTTAAGTGCCAGGGATTACTTACTATCGTATCCCAAACTCCATATCCTCTTGATTTCAGATATCTTTTCATATTTTTCCTCCATGATAAATAATCTGTTCCATCAAATAAGGGAGCTTCATTTGTGGAGATAACAATTTGTCCACCCATTTATTTTGAATCTACCTTCAGTGTTTAAACTGTGTTGAAGGAACCCGCTCTGATACCAATTGTTGAAATGGATACTTGACACTGAGAGGGGGGGGTAAATTGGTGTCACAAAACTTTGAACAATTTTTCATTTTTCACAATTTAACTGAACAACACATATTGATTTCATTTTATCAATCAATATATATAACAGAATAAATACTTTATTTATTTATTTAACTTGAATGAATACATAAGATCAATCTTTGAATATCATCTTCAAACAATTATGAGAGACCCATCTCTATGTTACAAGACCAGCTTGTAGTTCTTAGATCCAACTGAGAAATGAGGAAGTCAACCCTCATAACAAGTCCCAGATTGTTTATCTCATATCCAACTGAGATGTGAGGAATCTAATCCTCATACAAGACCCAACTTGTAAATAGATGCCAACTTGATACAATGAACCTTCATTCAATCCATTATATATAAATATATATATTTCAACAAATTCAACTTCCCTTCTTCTCACCTTTCCTTGTTGTTTATATACTTTTCAAACTAGTGTGAATTTGAATCATTGTGTCTTTTAATATTTGAACCATTGTACCTTTTCATTTAAATGATAATATCAATCTTTAATTAATATCATTTTTCCTTTTATCCTTTATTCATAATTCTCATGAATTAATTCTCTTTTAATCATGACTATGCGTCGGTTCTTTTGTCTTCATGAATTGATCACAGACATGGATCAACTCATTATATCGTACTCATGCTTCTGTTGTGTTCTCAGTTCAAAAACATATCATATTTTGATCTTTTATCAATTCTCTGTATTATTCTAATGTTAACTCTCTGTTGAATTAAATATTTATGAGGAACTTCCTTCAAACCATTTACATGTGACCATATGCGCAAAACCACGGGCTTATTGATTTGAGTGTTGCCTCTTATTTTTCCCTTTGTTTCTTTATTCCATACGACCGCAGGTGGTGACCAGGTGCTCAGCTAAATAAATGCTTGATCGCTTATCAAAATTAATGGTCACACTTTAATCTCTCGATGAGATGGAAGACTGTCGGCACTTCGAGATTTCATCCTTCGTGACTTCCAGACTTTTTACAAATCTCTTGATGAGTTGAATGACTGTCGGCACTTCGGGACATCGACTATTCCACTGTACTTGATCAATGGTCGAGAAATCTCCCGAAGAATATCAACTTTTAACGTTGAATTTGGCCTTCGGCGCTTCGGGTTATTTCTCCTTCACATTCCTTCAATATTCCATATTTCATTTCACCGAAGTAGATCAGACGATTGGATTTTATTCGCACGATGAATGGTTCTAGTTCATTTCAGAACTTCGAAACTTCAGGTATTTTCTGGTGGTGAAACTCCAAAAGTACAAAACTCTTGAAGTGACGTAACTTTATGACGTCACTTGTTTGACATGGCACTAACTGAGTGGCTGCCGCATGTCACTTAGATTCGTGACTTACGCATACCTGAAATGCCAACTCCACTTTGACACTTGTCATCATTTGACTGCGCCACATGTCCTTGCTGACATGGATCTCCTCATGTGGCACATGTTCTTCTTCTAGATCTAATGGTTGTCCTAACTCCCAAAATGTATCTCGGATCGACGACTGAGAGTGACTTCGAAACTTCGGCCTTTGGGACTTCGAGTAATTTGATTTCTCCATTTCCCAGTTCTCTCAAAGTGTAAACCTCGAGTAACTTGACCTCATCCAATGGACATTCTTTAGCCCAAAAAGGCTTAACACGATCCAACGATTGTCAAGAATTTGGATATTTGAGATTTCGGGCCTTTGGCCTTGCTTATCCTATCCTTCCACTTTATAGATCGGATGGTCAATATCACTCCCGAAATATTTCTCAGATCAGACGGCTTACATTTATTTTGGGACATTTGTGTCTTACTCTTTCCTTCCACTAAACATGATCTGACGGTCATGATATATCCCGAAGTGTTCTTCATATCGGGTGGTCCTCATTTACTTCAGGCCTTCAGGCAATCTTACTTTTTATCAACCCTTTTCTCCCGAAGTGGTTAGCGTCGAAGCTGACCACTACTACCTTGACGTGCTCTGAATAGATCAGATGGTCTTCATCTTTTCTTATCCTATCCTTCCACTTAACTTGATCCAACAGTCAAAGTGGATTGCAGAACCATAACTTGCGAGTGGTTTAATTCGTCACCCAAGCTCTGCAATTGAAGTTTTTTGATTGTTGGTAAATAAACCACAGTCGTTGATCTTTGAATCGATGAGATATGATGATCTAGAATAATTGCGAGATTGGAAATAATGTCTAGTTTAATTCTCCCTTTACGCTCCACAATCAATCCTTGTCATTGATCTGGCGCTTGTGAATCTAACAGTCATGGCTTAATATGATAATTTGGTGGATCAACCATAGTCGTCGATATTTGAGTCGATGATATATGAGGATCTAGAATAATTGTGGTATTGGGAATAACATGTTTTTTAATTCTCCTTTTGTTCTCCACAATCCATCCCTTCCGTTGATCTGTGCTTGTGTATCCAATGGTCCTAGTTTGTCTTGTGGGTATTTCAATCCCGGTCACGTTTCTACACTGCACTTTCTCTCTTGATATTTGATCATAGGAACATTGTTGATCCTATCGTGATCAACAATAATCACGAATTGCTTCAGCCTTAAGGTGATGTTCTTCTGTCTATCTTTAGTATACTTTTCCTCCTGAGATTAACCTTGCTACTCTGATGCATTCTCTTTCCATCATTGACCCTTCATTACACTTGGACATACCTTATTGGCCATCTTGACACTAATTCCAACTATATAATTGTTCATGATTGATTCATTTTGTCATCATTGCAACCTTCATTACACTTGGATAGACCTTATTAGTTATCATGACACTAATGCCAACTGTATAACTGTTCATGACTGATACATGTTTCCATCATAACAACTTATCATGACTGTTGATATCAATGAAAATATGTCCAACAAGTACATATAGATCAGTCCCCCAAAAAAACTTTGTATGTGGGTAAACTACCTTTCGATGACTAGTTATTTCCATGATGTAATTTTAAGAGATAATAATGTACCTTGCATAGAAGTGAACAAGACGACATGAATTGGTTCCCTCCTTTTTGTAGTGGGAAATATAGTTATAAAATGAAGGATATGAGGCTTCATATTGTCATAATGGTCTATAAACATTCGCAGGCTGAAGATGGTGATGACCGGTGTGCTACTTATATGTTTAGTATAATGCACTCATTAATTATCAATCCAGGATTCGTAATCAACAGAGTTGCAAGACACCAGTAAGAAAGGTAATTCTAATGTCATGAGTATAGAACTATTCTAGATTGTGCATGCTGGAAACAAAACAAACTAGCAACTCAAAACACACTTTCGTTGTCTTTCACAGAGGCGTTATCTACTCCATTATAACACATGAAAATATGAGATGGAGTTATTTGACAGATCAACTCTGCTATTTGACCCAGAAAACTAACTATCCAATCAAACTTTTGAAAAGGAAATCACACATCAATCATCAAAACATAGTGAATCCAGATGTTGTGCTCTCGGGTCTCCAAGTCACGAAACCCCAAAATGGTCAATCAAGGTCTGACCTTCGATGTCAGCGAGTATGCCACCTGTCCACTCTCAGATGAATGATCCTGATTATCTTTGCATATTCACCACTCATGAAGTTGATTGACTTCCCTTTTTGACCTTGGATGCCCGAATCCCCGATACGGGTGATTTCGTGACACGTGTCCTTCCAATCGGACGACTCATATTTTCTCGCTATTTAGGGACTTTGCCTTTTGCGATCTCGCGAGTCTTGATGCAAAGATTTTAACCTCTAACTCCCTTGCTCCTCTACATGATCCGACGGCTCTCAGAACTTCACGAATTCTCCACGGAGAACTCTGACCATCAAATTCCTCCTTGACGATTTCTGCGAAATGAACACGGTACCTCCTTTCGGAACTTGTCCTCCTGCAAAACAATGTCGCTGCGCCTTCTACCAATACTTCAAGGCACTAGTTCTCTTTGAGCTTCTCTTCAACAACTTCAAAGGCTCTATCTCTTCTGAGCTTTCCCCACAACTTGAGTCTTCAAGAAGACTCTTGCACGCACTCCTTGCAACACTTCTTCAAATACACTCCAAGTATTTGAAATTATTAGACTCTGTGCACTCTCCTGTGACAACAGCCTTTCAACAATTTCGCTCAGGTTTCAAACACTGAGACTTCACTCGGCCTGCCCACTCCTTGCACGGCTCCTGCACTTAACTGGCACTTTTGCGAGAATGAGAACAAATGATATCTCTCCTGATCTTGCAAAGACGAACTCTGACTTATGTCAATGCACACCTTGCAGACAATTTCACTGCACTCCTTGCAGGAAAACTCTTTCTCAGGCAGAGAAACAATTGAAAGTCATTCTTCACTCTCCCTCTCTTCAGATTTCAGACATTTAATATGAAACCATACATTCACTCATCAAAGAAAATGCATAACAGAGAGTAACCAAGCATATATCAATCAGCATGTATAAACACAGAAAGAAATTGAACACCATGGGTCTGAACTAAATATCTTTGTATTAATCCATAACTTCTGTACATGGGGTTCTTCTTTACACAACTCTCTGCTTCTTCTTCTCTATGCTCTCTCTATTGATAATGCTGCTAATGTTACAATGCTACAAGTGAGGGTGTCTATATTTGTTTTCCCTCCGGCTCCTAAAACTATCTAATCTAGGAATTCAAAGATACCTACTTACATTTACTAGCATAAATGCCTCTTAGTCCTTCAGACAAGAGCATGATGCTCAAGGTATGATTACAATCTACCAGTACGCCCTTTCTTAATTATCTCATTTAAGTTTGGTGTATCCCTTTCAAAACATTTCAAACAATTGATCATGTTCCAAAATGCGTTGGCGCTTCCCCATGCTCGCTTGACGTTGGCGATGCTCCTGCATCATACTCCCTCGCTTGAAAATTTTCATGGGCTTCTGTCCATGAGCTCTCGCACAGTCTATCCATGCTTCTAGATCTCTGCTTCATTCTCCTAGCTGGCATCTTCAACTTGATGTTGTTACCCATGATTTTGGTCATCATGATGATGTATTAATGATGGTGTACTGAGGATCTTCATAAGAACTTTCTCCTGAGAAAAACTTATTTTCATCTCGTCCAGAAAACTGATTTTTGAAGACTGTTCGCAGGCTCCTAGTATATTTGCCTGCGAGAATGAATGATTATCAGAGGCTTCCTTAAGCTAGAGTATGAGAAGTTCGCATTGTGTTGAACTGCTAGGGTGCGAACTCTTTCTAAAGTAAGGAAAAAAGATGAATTCTCGATGCTTCTAGAAGGGAATCTTCTAGCAGGATGAGATGGCATTCGAATGGTTATCCTAGTACTGGATTCCCTGATATTTTGGGATCATTCTTATCCAAGTAACTAATTCATTCTCTCCTATATATTGAGGGAATTCTCATGGAAAAGGTTAAGCAAGGTTAAGCAAGATTCATTGGAGAATTAGTGAAAGAATTGTGTGAAGGACTGAAGCTATAGCAGCTTAGAGACTCCAGCAAGTTTATCCAAAGGAGATGATCTTCTTCATGCAAGTGAGCAAGTGTGTGTGTCAGATCCAAGGGCCATTGAAATGAAGTTTGCGACATCAAGGCTTAGGTTGTAATCTTTACTTTCCATTAATATGATACAGTAATATGTCCCTTTCCCTTAAATCTTTTTCCACTTTATTGTATAATTCCTTGATCATATACATAGATTGACCATTGAATAGATTGTGCTTTCTTCACTTTGGTTGGTTTGTGTTGTCTTGGTCTTGATTGCACAAGAGAACTGGAGCGAAGCAGGAGAAAAAAGTACCATAGGAAGCGATAATAAGGTATGTTATTAGTTCATGCCTCCTATTTAATTTAATGGTCAAAATCTAGGGAAAGAGTCATGTTTTGTCTTTCTTTGTTCTAGATTCAGGTGGATCTAGGGAGATCAGTTAGTGTTCGCACCTATGGATTTATCCAATAACAAAATTGGCGACTCCACTGGGGAGCAATCCCATTTTCTTTGTGGATTTTGATATTTTTCTGTGGCCATTTGGTCTGGTTTCACTTTTCTCTTGTCCTATCAATCTCTGAGTCTTCAGGATATCCAGATAGACCCTCTGGGTCCAGAGGCCTTTTTCAATTTTGCTTCATTTTTCAAATTCTTGATTGTGTTCAGGCATTCTCGCACTGTACTTCATTGCAACCTGCGAGAATTGGTAGAGTTTGCACTTTGCCTTTAGGTTTCAGTGGGAGGTTCTCGCACCCTGCTCAAGGGTCACCTGCGAGAATCAATGATTCTCGCACTGTGTCATATTGCCTACCTGCGAACACTATTTTTCAAAAGTTTGGATTTGAGTTTTGGTATTTTCAACTATCCAGATCAGTTTGATTGCCTCATAAGAGTTTCTTGGACTACTGATTGATATCTTTCTTGTCTTTGTTTGCATGCATGAACAATCTTAGGGTTCCAAGGCTTTTCTTGTCATTTTTGTCTTGACTTTCGTTTCTTGACTTTTCTTGGCAAAACCATTCTCTCTGACTTCAGAATATGAGTGTGTTTGATTCGTTAAGAACTAGTGATTGGTTGAAAGTTGAGTGCTTGGTTTTTTTTTCTCATTTGCTTATTGGTTTGAAATATCATTTTCTTTTGCATTTGAAAATACTTAATTGGTTTGCTCTTTATTTTTGTTTTCGTTGAAAGAGTGGATTGGGTGTTTATCATTGCTTATTCATTTAGTTTTTTATTTTCTATACTCTCATTAGCATAGTGAGGGCCCTTTTTGAAAAGTGAACAAAAAGTTTTTCTTTCAAAAAAAAATTCTTTTCATTTTAGAAAACATTGAAAATCAAATTATTCATATTGCTGAAGTATTTGAAAAAGACACAATAGAGAGTTGTCATTTGATACATGATTGTTTGCATTTCAAAGGAAATTTTGCATTGTAGTTCAAGGTTGATCTAGAAAACTTTCTCTCTCTCTCATACATAGGATTCATTGAACGAAAAGTGATATATTTCATTCTCATCCTTGCATTGTTGGGTCAGAGTCATACACCATAAGTTTCACCTCTGTTTCCTTTGAGTAAACAACATCTCTTAATAACACTGCGTAATCATAAAATTTATCTAGTAACTCTTTTATAGGGATCTATTACACCAACATTTAGCTAGGTTAGCACTTTGGAGTAGGCAGAGAGATACACTCTCCAAAAGCACAAAACACATAATAACATCTTGTGTTAAGGAGTGTTAAATTCCATTTGCAACATCTTGTCCTGGGAAGCCCTTCTCACACAAGGGTCAAACACTAGGTCGCATTGATATTGGCAGAGTTACTCACCCTTCTTTGTTGATATCACTGTAGAGATTGCACGTATTACGGGGATCACTCGGAGGTATACCCACAATGATGAGTGGAAGCATTTTGAGTTGATTGCGGGCTAGATACCCTGCCCTTGCGTGTGGATCGGACTGTCGATTGTTCCCCCAGGATTTATTGTTGTTGGTGGTGACCATAGTGGCCTATCTTTCTAGATTCTTACCCAAGGTGACTATGGAGGGGAAAGTCTTCACGGTACCTGGAGTTGACGTTGGCCAAACTCACTCGGGCTCCTTGGAGGGTATACCCACGATTATGCGTGGGAGCTTGCACCAGGGTGTAAGTCCATTAAGTAGGTCGTCAGCGTAACTTTTCCACCCTAGCCCTGCCCCTTCTCATCTCGTTCTTGCGACGTTGGATTTCATCACCAACTAATGGCTTCGAAATTAGAAGGTCTTGTTTTCCTGGTGATTGCTTCCTAGATTTTGTTTACTAGCGCGTGTTGTTTGTTTCTCGAAGTTGACCATAGGATTTTCTTCGCGATGTTTCTTACTCATTTACAATAGCTCCTCCACGTCGTTCACGTAGAATGCAGGGTTTATCTCCAGATCATATGGACGGTTCTATACCCTTGCCTACAGGTACACCTGAGGGCTCTCCTCGACAAAGTGAAGCCACAGTCATCACCACACCACTAGTGGAACGAACTGACTCTCTAGAACCTTTCTGAATTACCAATACTCGAGAGGATTTTTGACTTCACCCTGGTTCTAAGAGACCATTTATGTGACTGAATTCTTCCAGAGAATTAGTTGTTACATATTCTAGATCACCCGTTGGGCCTTTTCCCGGCATAGAAGGCCAAGATCCTTTTTGGTCCACAAGCATTTTTCGAAGGGACCTCTTTGGTACTGGTTCGCTTGTGGTCTCTGAAATCAACCCTCCAGTGTTCTCTTGGACAGAGACTGTACCGTTGAATACCAATTATCACTTTACTATCCCTGCCGAAATTGCCCATCTCACGAATACTACGAGTGTCCCAACCCGGTTCACTGCGGCTGGTCTTGCTCCTATAAACACACAGCGAACGCCCAATGTCACTCCAACACTACCACCCGGATACCATGCGTTGAATGCTTCTATTCCAACACCTCCGCAAACCCCACCCGATTCTCCAGGTGGTCCTTCTTTTCCTAGGCACCCTATTCCCGGTTTTATTCCGACACTCCCTCCATTTCCTTCTGGAAGACCTTTCTTATCTTCCATTGGCAATCCTAATCCTAGTGGCACTATCCCGTCCATTACACCAAACTTGCAGATTCCCGGTGGTGGACAAGGTGGTACGATTCAACTTCCTCTTACCGGACACATTCCGATTACAACAACCTTTGATTGGGACACAACTTCTGGTTGGAACTGCGCCTATGATAGGGGGACCAACCCCACCTTTTGGAAAAAATATACCTCCCTCTTTGGCCCAGTATTGGAATCAGATGATATAAAATCCTCCTCAGATGACTGGGGGGTAGCAGTTGCCTGTCCCTACTATAGGCTAACCATATCCAGGTATACCCAATCCTATTTGGAGTCTGAATGCTCAAACTCATGTCCCCGCTGAAGGTTACAATCCCTCGAGCTACTATCCTCTCCAACCACCACCGAATCTGCCTGGGTCTTCCCATTATGCACAGATTCCTTACGGTCCTACTGGTTTGCCGACAGAGATTCCACCCCAAAGCCACCAGTACCCGTAGGTGAATCGACAGTTACCTTTTCTCGCTACTTTGGATTTGCTAGATTTATCTAGGATTTTAAATGATCCTATTTGTCACTCTCCCCAATGGTCTTCTATTCCAGCCAAGCTTGCATCAGACATTCCTAAATTCGACGGCAAAGTGGGAGAGGACCCGAACAATCACGTTATGACTTTTCACCTATGGTGTCATCCAACTCGTTGATGGATGACTCTATTCGTTTACATCTTTTTCAACGAACCCTTACTAGTTCTGTTGTGAAGTGGTATATTGAATTGCCATGAGGTTTCTTCTCTGATTTCAACACCCTAGCTATGGCTTTCCTTACACATTACCAGTTACCGATCCATTATGATACCGGGACTGAGATTTTGACTTCCTTCAAACAGACTAAAGGCACTCATGTATTGGATCATATCCATGAGTGGCGAAGGAGACACCGTCTCATTAAACTTGAGCTCCCCAATCAGTTACTGGAAAAATGGTTTACAAAATCATTTGTGAACGAAATTGGTAAGGACATTGCCATGGGTGGCGTTGTCACGAAAGAGCAGGCTATAAGTCGTGCTCAATATCTTGATCTCGTTTATTCACAAACAAGAACTCTTTATGATTTAGTACCTGATTTACCTCATCCTAATGCTTCCAACACTTCAACTACTCCAGTTGCCTCATATGTGGCTGATGGTGTGATTGGTACTACTCAAACTCAATCACATTCTATTTCAAGCACAAACCCTAAATCTTCTTCTTCTAATGTTCAAAATGCTCTGTTTTCTGCCACTCCCACCGGCAAAATTTCTGAGGTAAATGCTGTCCAATCTACCCCAGCTGGTAAAAACAAATCTAAAAAGGGGAGAGGTAAGAATAAGGAGGGAAAAAATAATAATAAAGCAGAGCAAACTAAAACCACTCATGTTGAAGATCGGGATAAGCACAAACCACGATACCCTTGCCTTATCTGTGGTGATGATCATTACATGAAGGATTGTCCACGAAGTGCCGAGGTCACTAAGTTCCTTCAAGGAGCTCCAAAACCACCTGCATCGGCTGTCTTGTCCCAACCCTTCCCGTCTCAACAACAGGCTCAGTTGGTGATTCACGACCAACCCTCCTCTTCTATGACATCATATGTTTTGATGTGTACTGGTGATTCTAAGAAGAACAACGTTGCACTCACTACTCAAGCCAAAGATTATTCTCCATCTAAGGAGAAGGTTGATGATTTACCTCCTTCGTTGGTCCAACCCTCTCTAAGGAGAAGGTTGATGATTTACCTGCTTCGTTGGTCCAACCCCCTCCCACGACTACACCTACTAACGGTACTCTTCATCTCGAACGACCGAGCCTTGACACAGTTCTACGACCCCCCCCAAAGGGTGTCGTACGGAAATCGGCTTTCAATCCTCATGCTCATGTGGCCCAAAACTACAGCATTGTTGAAGATCTAGCCCAGGCACCTTTAACGATGTCAGCCCTTGAAGTCCTTCAATCTTGTCCTGCACAACGGAAGGCATTGTCGAAAGCTATAGGTGGAATTGACCCAACAGATACGAATTTAATAGTCTTTGACTTGGAAGATCACATTCCAAGGTTACCCCCTCAACTCACGTTTCAAATCCAAGTGGTTGTCTCCGACAAAAACATTTTCCGAACTGTTATCGACAAGGGTGACTCAACTTGTGTTATGTCTCTTGCTTTTTGGAAAGCCATTGGCTCTCCTCCTTTGAATGAATCCCAGAACACTCTTAAAGCCTTCAATGGCTCTGGTTTTAAGCCCTACGGTGTTCTTCCTTTGTTGCCCATCACATTAGAAGGAAAAACGGTCCAAGTCGAAGTGGAAGTCTTTGACGCTCCCCTTGATTATAATCTTCTACTTGGCCACAGCTGGATTGATTCCATGCGTGTCGTTGCATCGACACTTTTCCGTATAGTACGTTTCCCTCATCAAGGAAAGGTTGTTACCGTTGACCAAATTTCCTTCTTCAATTCTGATACATGTACTAGCAACGTACCGTTTATTGCTAAAACCCCATCGGGTTATGAGAACATCGGTGTAGGCCTTTTAAAGGACTCCTCATTAATGGGTAATTTTCCCATTCCACCACCCGATGTTCCACGCTCGTCAGTTTATTCTATCAACATGATCTCCACCATGCCTCATGAACTTCCTGCGTCTCACGACCCTTGGATTATCCCTGATCCTGGAGATCATCTTCGTTTCAGCGATGCAATGTTGTTAAGTCCGATTGAATCTGCCTATCAGGCCTTTCAATCGGCAACACCTTCTACCCCCTCTCTTGATGAGTTGTCTCCCGATCCTTTTCGTGTTATTTTTCCCACTAACGAGATGATCATGTCCATCATGGAGGACACCCCTTGGGACGATGGGCATCATCGTTCCATCCTCTTTCTGGAACAACACACTCTTGAGAACTACCAACGAATTTCGACTCCATCGACCGTTGTTGTCATCTCGACAGTTCCCGTGACTACAAACGATGTGTTTGCTGAAGGGAACTTAAGTAATATGTCTCCCACAATTCCCATTGATATATCCTTTAAACCTGGAATCGTCAAAAATGTCCATATTGGAGCTTCATGTTCCCCGGACAAAATAGTCACCTATACATCTCTTTTCAAAGAATTTTGTGACATCTTCGCCTGGAGCTACGAAGAGATGCCAGGTATCGACCCTGCAATTGTTGTACATGAGATAAAGACATACCTCGACGTTAAACCCGTCCGGCAATGCCTTCGTCCAGTTCACCCACGTAAAGCGGCTGCTATCAAGGTCAAAGTTGAGAAACTTCTGAAAGTCGGCTTTATTTATCCCGTGGCTCTTACAGAATGGGTTTCCAATCCTATCCTGATTGACAAGAAAGGAGGCATTATTCATGTATGTGTTGATTATAGGGATATTAATAAAGCTTGTCCCAAGGACAACTTTCCTACCCCCTTCATCGATCAGATTGTCGATGATTGTGTCGGAAGTGAAATCTTCTCCCTCATGGATGGTTTCTCCGGCTATAATCAAATTAACATTGCTCCTGAGGATCAACATAAGACTTATTTTATTTGTCCTTGGGGTACTTTTTCCTATCGAAAACTCCCTTTCGGTCTTAATAATGCGGGAAAAACTTTTCAACGCGCTATGTCTTATGCTTTTCATGATATAAAGCGTAGCGTTCAACCCTATTTGGACGATTTACCAACTCATTCTATGCGCAGAGTTGATCACCCAACACACCTCTGGGCTATTTTCGTTCGCTGTCGATTCTGTCGGATACGTTTAAATCCTCATAAGTGCATTTTTTGCGTAGAATCTGGCCATCTTCTTAGTTTTATTGTTTTGCATCAAGGGATCTGGGTGGATCCTATTAAGTTTGAGGCAATCCTTAATCTCCCTCCTCCTTCTACATTGCACCAGTTGCAAAGTTTGCAGGGGAAAGCAAACTTTCTTCGTCATTTTATCCCTAATTACGTCGAGATCACTAGTAGTTTTACGCGACTACTAAAGAAAGATTCAGAGTTTGTCTGGGATACCATTGCCAACAATTCTTTTGAAGCTTTGAAGTTGTCCCTCACGCGAGCTCCATTTCTCTTTCCTCCCGATTACAGTGGCGATTATTTCCTTTATCTTGCTGCCTTGGAGTACACTATTGGCATGGTTCTCGTCTAAGAGGATGATGCACACGACAAACATGTTATTTACTACTTGAGTCGAAGTCTCACACCAACTAAAATCAAGTATCAACATGTCGAAAAATTGTCTTTGGCTGCCGTTCAAGCTGTCCAACGCTTCCGGCATTATATCCTCTCACAGAAGACTACGGTGATTTCTCATTGCAACCCTATGCAACATATTTTGACACGTCAATTGCTAGGAGGAAAATACTCCAAATGAATTTTCATACTCCAGGAGTTTCACTTGGAATTCGACCATGCCAAGTCCAAGAAATCCTTAGTTTTTGTTGAGTTGATATGCGATTTTCCTCACTCTACAACGGAAAATGTAGCAGTTGATTCATTACCCGATGAATCTCTTTTCCTTATTAGCACTGATGATCTTTGGTATGTGGATATCATTATATATCTCCAAACCCAGACTTTCCGGCCTGCTTTGTCTAGTACTGAACGACGTCGCATATGTTATCAAGCTCGTCAATACATTATCCTCGGGGATACTCTTTACCGTCGGGGAATTGACTCTATTTTTCGACGTTGTCTAACGTTCGATGAAGCCGAGAAAGCTCTGAATGACTGCCATTCCGGAGCATGTGGTGATCATATGTCTGGGTATGCTACTACCCAGAAGATCTTACGCGCATGGTATTTTTGGCCTTCTTTGTTGAACGACTGCATTACTGTCGTTCAGAAAATTTGGTCACATCCTGCTCCTCTTCATCCTGTGGTCTCAGTTGGTCCTTTTGTGAAATGGGGCATCGATTTCATGACATGTCACCCTCACTCAGTCGGGGGGCATGGTTACATCATTGTAGACGTTGATTACTTTATGAAATGGGCCGAGGCGATGCCGAAATTCAACAATACTGGAAAGACCGCAGATTTGTTTCTTTTTAATCACATCATAGCTCGTTTTGGTGTTCCCCAAGCTATCATCACTGATCACGGTAGCCACTTTAGGAATTTTATGATGTCCGAACTTACTGAGAAGTTGGGTCTTCGTCATGATAACTCAATGCCCTATTATCCACAAGATAAAGGCCATGTTGAAGCAATCAACAAAGTTCTCATAACTTTGCTTCGACGGATGATAGGAATTCATAAAACAAGTTGGCACACAATGTTGTTTTCGGCATTGTGGGCATACCAGACATCCGTCAAGTTTGCTACTAGGTTTACGCCTTTTCACTTAGTCTATGGTGTGGAAGCCATTCTTCCTATAGAATGTGAGATACCCTCTCTGAAACTACCTGTTGAACTCCTACCCAACACTTCTGCTAAAGAAGAATGTTTATGGTATCTTATGCGATTAGACGAAACTCGACGTGACACCACTCTAGTAATAGAAGCCCAAAAAAAATGTGTCAAGGCCCAATATGACAAGCATGTCAAGCCTCACGTTTTCTCTGAGGGTGATCTTGTTATTCTTTATGAACAGGATCGAGATGTGTTAGGAGTTGGGAAATTCAAACCCATGTGGCGAGGTCCTCATATTATTCGCTGAGTTTTGGAAAAAGGAGCGTATGAGTTGGTAGATTACGATGGTATCCCTTTGAGTGAACCCAGGAATGGGTTCTACTTGAAGAAGTACTATGCATAAATCATTTGTTCACAAGTACTTGTATTTTAATGTATCATAGTTTGTGTGTGTTACTATAGCTTTCTTTTGTCGTTATCTGGTCTCTGCCCTTATGTGACATTATGTTTGATTTCCATATGTTGGAGTCTTCGCTACTATATATTGGCTTCGTTGATGGTGCTAGCTGTAGTACTCGGAACCTTGCTTCCGCTGCGTGGGCAATCTATGCCCCAACAAACTAACTTGTATCTTTACGAAGTGTGTGCCTTGGCCGTGCGACCAACAACATTGCAGAGTATAGCGTCGTTATTGAATTATTGGTTGATGTTATCTCACTCGAAATTCGTCATTTGGTTGTGTGACTTGACTCGCATCTTGTAGTACTACAGTTAAGTAATATCTACTCTATTCGAAGTCCTACTTTGTTACGGGTGTATTTGCGAATTCACCTCTTGGAACGTTATTTTGATCACATTGAATATCAACATATTCCTAGATGTATAAATACATTAACAGATGCATTGGCTAATTATGTATTGGACAGACATTTGAATCATTTATAAATCAAACACATCGAAATTCACACAATATAAAGTAAACCAGTAGAATCCATCTGTATATATCAAAAGAGTTTTTTACAAAAAGTTTTTCCAAAGACCAAAATGTCAAAATTTAAAGCTCATAGCTTCTACAAAGTGACGTCATGGATGACGTTCACGATAACACACGATTTCCCTAGCAACCCTACAGAGTAGTCGACTCATATATGTTGATACCCCTACAGTATGACGTTCATCGCGTCGTGGAACCTCCTCCAGAGTCATGTCTGGAATGTCTGTTGTCAGGCCCTCTAGATTCTGTTCCACCACTTGATAATCCTCAGCATACTGTGGTGTTGCCGCTACCTCTCCTCACCGCTGGATGGGAGAAGTGCCGGGAGGTCTATAAGGTCCAAAATCTGTGTTATCAACAAATGATTTTGTATTAGTCTTTGGACAAACATATAAAACAAAAACATTTGAATATGATAAAAAATTCAAAAACATTTAAAAAGAGAAAATGTGTGTACTTCTTACCAAGGTCCCCCCACTGAGCATCCTCTGGAAATACCAAATCCGGGTCTCCTTGGAAATCTATCCCAGCATAAGCGTAGTCATCAACCATCAACATCTGTGGTTGAATCCAATCAAAGAAAGTATCATCGTATTTGATGATAGGTCCTGCTACGTGCCGGGCCATGAGGCGACACCATCTCAGCATCCGCGGATCCTTGGGAGCCGATAAATTCCACTCCACCTGTAGTCTTAGTAATGGGACCCACTCAAGGAAGAAGGATACCAACAAATATCCATACCCGAATTGCTTCAGGTCACCTCACCTACATTTGGTTAATTGCTTTTTTATACTGCGCAACACAACATCTGCCCAGTTGAACACTCGAGGCTCAATACACTCAATAGCATACTGGAAGTAACTCTGTAACGCCATATGAGGAGCATAACTCTCAGCGATCTGAGCTATAGTGAAAAGGATAGTACGGAGGGTCAAGTCTCGTACGCCCCAGATAGCTACTTTTCCTTTCTTTCTCTCAGCCTTGGGGACGCAGTGTAAATTGCAGTACTCACTCATCTTTAGCCCACCACCTCTACTACCTGTCAGGCTCACATAGTACCCTCGCCGTGAAAAACCAGTCAAAAATAAAATGTCCTCAATGTCTAAGGACAGTGTGTGGACCCCCACATAAAACACCTGCTGATCAGGGTCCCACATACGCACTAGGTACTTTAATAGTCTGACTTGGGCCCTCATGCCCGGGATGCGAAAGTACTTCAAGAGCCCATAGTCTCTCAAGGCAGCTATGGTAGGTGGATGATTTTAGGCCATTTCATTGTCCTCTTCATGTTCCCTTTTGCGCCACTCTAGCACCATGTTGAAGGCCAATTATCTGCATAAGGAACACAATAAGGGGATTACTAACTTTTTTCATGCTTTGGATCTTTTTCATTGGGTAAAAATTTAAAAAAAAATTGGTCTTTACGGTTCTCGTAGGTGCCCTGTGTGCAGAGTGCAAGAACCTCGCAGGTGGCCTTAGGCTCACCTGCGAGAATGCCTCATTCTCATAGGCCCCATATAGCTTGCCTGCGAGAATGGCAGCGCGCATGTAGGGCTTGGAAAATCAACTTAAAAATGCAAATTTAACCCATGAAATTACAAAATTAAACCATGAAAGTGTTAAGGACGAAGAGCCTACCTAACTTTCACAGACATCTCGCTGAATGGTGTCTCGTAGCTCCCGCAATCTGACGCCGAACTTGGAGGGTAAAAGAGACGTTTTTTGAGCTCAATAGTGGAAATGTAAAAATGGTGTGGTAAAAAGAGTATTTACTCCTTTTATTTACTTTTACTATATCATTTTGGTTTTTTATGATTATTTATCGACTAAACCCTAATCCCTAATGTCATGTTGAGTGTA
>ML800289.1:48955-65173 GCA_009831015.1 Picea engelmannii
TTTTGAGCTCAATAGTGGAAATGTAAAAATGGTGTGGTAAAAAGAGTATTTACTCCTTTTATTTACTTTTACTATATCATTTTGGTTTTTTATGATTATTTATCGACTAAACCCTAATCCCTAATGTCATGTTGAGTGTAATTCTTGCAGGCATGATGACTTTGATGATTAAATACAGGGCTACGGACATGTTTTTCTTTGTTATCGCGTGTTTTTGATAGTTTTTTATGGTTTTTACATAAAACCTTGAGTGTCGTTTTTTTCCATTCTTGTGCTCGTAAATACATGAGAACGTGGTCGAGCATACTTTTATCACTTTTTCGGGCTCAACAAGGTTATATGAAAAAGGAACCCCCCTGGAGTCCTCTTTAAGCTCTTTTCAGACTCTCTAAACATGAAAAGATCGTCAAGCGACCTTGCTATTTTCACGCTCAATAAAGTATTTGAAGTAAGCGTCTGGTGAGCAATAATTTATCTCTTTTTCCGTCTCGTCCAGACTATTTTACGAAAAAGGAACTGAGAGAGTTCTCTTTTAAGTGTTTTTCCAAACTCTATAATCTTGAAAAACCTTCGAGATTTCTATCTCTGGACTCATTAAACAAACATTGACAGACCCGTGATGGGACCGAACCATTCCTTCTTAGGGTTCGTTAAAAATACTCCGAGGGACTCGTCTGAAGGATGAGCTTACATCAACAAGCATATGTTATCCTCCTCAAGATTGCGTAAAAATAAAGAGGTACTCGCCAGAAATGGTGGGGGAAAATTTGGGAAAGGGATATGTTTTCATCATCGTATTGATTGGCAGTCATTGTCGCTCTTGAACATGACACCCCCTATTCATCATTTGAAGCCAGTTTGGGAAATCCTTTTGTCTCTCATTCAATTGATTACAAGGTCATTCCCTATGTCGTCTTTGAGTCAATGCTGCCGAATCATTGGTCGTGTCGTTCATATGTTCAAGAGAAGTCCATATGAAACCTATATTGAGTCGACCATCTGCAGTTATCCATTCTCTTTGTGTCGGCCTTCCCTGTGTCCAGTCCAATTCAAATCATGCTCTGTTTCACCTTCAAAATCTATTACTCATTTCATGTAATTGATGGGGGATACATCAAGGCCCTCCCATGACGATTTTTGTTCCGTCAACTTCAGCTCATTATCCGGAATCAAGACTTAGAAATTATTTGGTACCTTGGAGCTTGCATGCCTCAATGGTAGGTTTCCTTGCTTTCGACAGTGGGTTTACATCATTGACCCCTGATCGAAAGATTTCATCGAATGTTCGACTTCAACTCATTTATTCACACTCGATGGATTGTACTATGGTACCTTGGGAGTCATTGACATCAATGGTGATTTCCCTCGCACTTGTTAACGGTTTCATCAATGACTGGTAATCAAGTGATTTCTACCATGTTCGACTTCAACACATGTAATCACATGGTTAGATTCATAATTTAGGTGACGAAATTGAAGACCCTGGATATCATCTTTGCGATCCAGGTTGCGATGGAGTATGTATAATCTGTGACACATAGATACACTGTGTATGTCTCGTGGCTATGTCGTCTTGATTTGAAATTTCTCACATAGATCCACAGTGTATTCCGGTGGCTATGCTATATTTTGACGGCATGGATCCACAGTGTATGATTGGTGGCCATGACCCATGTCTATAATGTCATCAGTCTATGATCTGAGTATGGGAATTCCTACCTCAGAATTGATATATATGATATTCTTCAAATGCTTGGTTGTTCGTAGGTTTCCGATTAGATGTGCTCCTGGTTCTCGACACACACATGTAGCTTACAAAGTCTATCGGTTGTCACTGGTTCCAACCTCATAATTTGGGGGGCATTCTGTTACCCATGATTTTTTTCATCATGATGATGTATTAATGATGGTGTACTCAGGATCTTCATAAAAAATTTCTCCCAAGAAAAAGTTATTTTCATCTCTTCCAGAAAACTCATTTTTGAAGACTGTTCGCAGGCTGCTAGTATATTTGCCTGTGAGAATGCATGATTTTCGCAGGCTGCCTTAAGCCAGAGTGCGAGAAGTTCACACTGTGTTGAACTGATAGGGTGTGAACTCTTTCTAAAGTAAGGAGAAAAGATGAATTCTTGATGCTTCTAGAAGGGAATCTTCTAGAAGGATGAGATGGCATTCGAATGGTTATCCTAGTACTAGATTCCCTGATATTTTGGGATCATTCTTATCCAAGTAACTAATTCATTCTCTCCTATATATTGAGGGAATTCTCATGGAAAAGGTTAAGCAAGGTTAAGCAATATTCGTTGGAGAATTAATGAAAGAATTGTGTGAAGGACTGAAGCTACAACAACTTAGAGACTCCAGCAAGTTTATCCAAAGGAGTTGATCTTATTCATGCAAGTGAGCAAGTGTGTGTAAAAGAGCCAAGGGCCATCGAAAGGAATTTTGCGACATAAAGGCTCAAGTTGTAATGTTTACTTTCCATTAATATGATACAGTAATATATCCCTTTCCCATAAAGCTTTTTCCACTTTATTGTATAATTCCTTGATCATATACATAGATTGACCGTTGAATAGATTGTGCTTTCTTCACTTTGGTTCATTTGTGTTGTCTTGGTCTTGAATGCACGAGAGAACTAGAGTGAAGTAGGAGAAACAAAGACCATAGGAAGCGATAATAAGGTATGTTATTAGTTCTTGCATCCTATTTAATTTAATGGCCAAAATCTAGGGAAAGAGTCATGTTCTGTCTTTCTTTGTTCTAGATTCAGGTGGATATAGGGAGATCGGTTAGTGTCTGCACCTACGGATTTATCCAATAACAGATGTCCCTTCCACTTGACCAAGTATTCAAAGTTTTCTTTTCTCCTGTTGCACTTGCTAACTCTTTTGTCCAGTATGCTTTCCATCTGTGGCTTCTCTGCAACTGTTATATGTTTAGTCCATTGAACCTCTGGTTGTTCATCACTTGTTCCTGCTTGCTCATCTTTGTATGGGTACAAATTTGAGACATTGAATATCAAATAAATTCTGATCCCATCGGGTAAGTCAATCTCGTAAGCATTTGCCCCAAATTTCTTCAAGACCTTACATGGTCCGATCTTCTTCATCTTCAGTTTGTTGTATGTCCCCTTCAGGAATATTTCCTTTCTCAAATATGCCAGAATCAAATCACCAACCTCAAATTGAAGTTGTCTCCTGTGTTGATCTCTTCTGTTCTTATACTCTTGGCTTGAGTTTTGCAATTGCTCCTTCACCTACCTGTGAAGTTAATTCATCGCTTCTGTGAAATCCTATGCACTAGCACTCCTAGTTGCATTTTTTTCTAAATCCCTCAGTTCAGATACTCCTCTTGGTTGCATCCCATAAACAATTTGGAATGGACTCTAGCCCATGCTCCTGTTTAGTGAGTCGTTATACAAAAATTCCATCTGTGGCAGAATATCGTCCCACTAACTATTGTGTTCTGTCACCAAGCTCCTCAGCAAGTCTCCCAGACTTCTGTTCACAACTTTTGTCTGTCCATCCGTATGAGAATGATAAGTTGAACTGAATGAAAAGTTTGTTCCTATATTTTTCTATAAGGTCCTCTAGAAGTGTCCCACGAACTTGGTGTCTCGATCTGAAACTATGCTCCTTGGTAAGCCGTGAAGTCAAATGTCCTCTTTGAAAAACAGATTCGCAATGTGAGTTGTGTCACTAGTTTTCTAACACGGTATAAAGTGTGGCATCTTAGAAAATCTGTCTACCACTAAAAAGATCAATTCAAACCCTCTTTGTGTTCTTGGCAGCCCCAATATGAAGTCCATGCTGACTGCATCCCATGGCCTGTCAGGTATGGGTAACGGTTGATAAAAGCCTCCATTCTGCCTCTTTCCTTTTGAATGCTGACAAATTTTGTATCTGTCCATGAATATTTTGATGTCTGCTCTCATTCTTGGCCAATAATATGACTCATTTAACTTTGAGAACATCTTGTCATGACCAAAATGCCCAACCAATCCTCCACTGTGTTTCTCCTTCAATAGATTTTCCCTCATGGAGCATTTTGGAGTACATAGTTGATTACCCTTAAACAGTAATCATTTATGGATCATGTATTATGTCCATTGACCTCTGTCCCTGAGAATTGGATTCTCAACTGCTTCATACACCTCTTTAAAATCTAGATCATCTCTGTACATGTCCCTGAGATCATCAAAACCCAGTGTTTTGACTCTGAACTCCTGCGACAACAAACATTTCCTACTCAAAGCATCAACAACTTTGTTAGCAGTTCCAGAAATATACTTAGTTACAAAAGTAAAGTTCTGCATGTATTCAACCCATTTAACATGTCTTTGATTCAACTTCTCCTGTTGAGTCACAAATTGCAAAGCATGATTGTCACTGTATAAAACAAACTCCTTCGGGACTAAGTAATGTCTCCACTTCTTCAATGCCTGGATAATAGCATAGAACTCCTTGTCATATGTGGAGTACTTCACTTTCACTTCATTCAGCTTCTCGCTGAAGTATGATATCGGATTGTCTTCTTGGCTCAAGACTGCCCCTATTGCAAATCCACTGGCATCACATTTTACCTGAAATGTCTTTTTAAAATCCGGCAACACCAAAATTGGTTGTTCCATGATTTTCATTTTCACCAAATTGAATCTTTTCTCAGCCTCTTCTATCCAGTGAAAATACTTGTGTCTCTTCTTCACTGTGTCCATCATCGGTGCACTAATTCCACTGAAATTCCTAATGAAATTCCAGTAAAAACTAGCCAATCCATGAAAACTTCTCACCTCAAATATACTCTTTGGTGATGGCCAATTCTTAATTACCTCCACCTCCTTCTCTGGTGTTAAGAGAACTTTTCTCATTTTCAGCGATCTTCCACCTTCAGCATCCTCTGCCTCAACATTTCGCCTCTGTGCTTCGGTGATGTGAGTTTCACCACCCTTTTTCTTTTTGTCTGAACACTCATAAGATTTATGTCCGACCTTTCCACATGTGAATCATTTCACCACTCCACCTCTTCCTCTTCCTCTACCTCTGGTATGAGGAAAAATGTTTCCATCAACATACTGACCTTTCTATTCAGTATGCTTCCCTCTCTATGAACTTCCACCTCTCTCAATCTCAGTCTGAGGTTTCTCCCACTCTTCATTAGGTTTCTGATTTCTATCCTGGGCAACTAATTTGCCTCTGGCTTGACTTCTGCCTCGGCCTCTTTGACCTTGTTTTCGGCTCAGCTTCTCTTTATCTTTTAGAGCCATCTGATAAGCATCTTCCACCATTTGGATGGTCATCATGCTCATCTCATCCCGAATGTCATATCTCATACCATTCATGTACTTGGCAACCTTTTCATCATCACTTTCGCGATGACCTGCCCTGATGTTCAGCCTATAGAATTCTTCAGTGTACTCCTTTACTGTCATCAACTTCTCTCTCAAATTCTTCATTCTTTGAAACAAATTAATCTGGTAATCCTTGGGAATAAATTTTTCCTTCATCTTTGCGATCATCCTATCCCAACTCTTGATCTTCTGCTTGCCTTTACAGCATCTGTTAGCTTGTAGCTCATCCCACCACAATGTTGCATGTCCTTTCAATCTTGTGACAACATGTTTGACCTTTTTGTCCTCCTCGACATCTTCATAGTCAAAATATGTGTCCAGAGCTCTAATCCAATCTAGAAGTTCTTCAGCATCGAGGTTTCCTTCATATACTAGAATATCCATTTTTGCCTTAGCACCCATTCTTTCAACAGCCCTAATCAGGCGTTCATTTGTTGCATCTTCTACTGTGACTTATTCTCTTTCATATCCAGCTTCATATTTACTTTCGGAATCACTGACATCACCAACACTGGCTGTGCACCTCTGTGTTGTCTCCATGTCCTCAAGTATGGTGCGTATGTCACGCATCTCTCTTTCCGTGGCTGGATTTGGGACCTACCTACCCCTTCCTCTTGGCATCTCTCTATCCTCTGGCGGATCGGGTGTTTGCCTATCCCTTCTTCTCGGCGGCATGGTGAATCTTTCTTTCTCGCTTTCCTTATCTGAAGTATACAAACAGAGTCAAGCTCTGATACCAAAACTGATGCAGACGTATCGGCCCTCGGGACTGAGATCCACTCACAGGATCGTTCTTTAACCCCTTCGACCCAGATCGGCTCTTTCGGATTCCCTGCTGGAATCTCCTTTCAAATCGATCCATAGGTCCTTTTTCGTAGCTCACAATCTCGCGAGTTCATGACTCATGACTCCCGACTTTTCCTCTCCAATCTAACGATACCCGAGATCGCGAAATGGTTATAGACCATCTTTCGTCAACACCCTCCTCGCACGACCGCTAGCTAGGCTAAGCACTAGCACTTTTCGCCTCTCGCGACTTCACTAGTTCAAAGGTCCAACCTTGGCACCTTTCTTTCCCAAACCCCCGAGAGTCGATGTTGACTTTTCTCCTCTCGTTCTCACTACTCACGACTTCATGAGTCGAAGGATCGAGATCACATTTCCTTATCTCTCGAACCTCTGAGACGCAAGAATTCAACGGGGTGTTGACTCCTTCCAAAAGGTGACGTGTGTCCGCCTGTCTGTCGCGTGGATCCTACCTTGAAGTTCTTCCACGTGTCCACTCTCATGCCTCGGCTCTCGGCACTTCACAACTTTCGCAATTAAAATTATCTCCTCTCAACCTCCGAACCCCCAAACACACGAAATGCGATGGGGTTCCTGATCCAACGGTCCTCCGATGACCTGGATCCAACGGCTATCTTTTCTCCTCACGACTTCTCTTCTCGCGACTTGGAGTGCTCAATATTTGGGCTCTCACCTGGCGAACCTCTACATTTGCAAGATCCCTAGATCTCTGCCACTTGTCCTCCTCTGATGGATGGATTAGATTCTTTCACGACTTCGGGCTTCTAGGGACAAGAGTCTCGAACTCTTACCCTCCAATATGCCGAAATGGTGAGATTTTGAAATGTCGTCTACGTGGGTCCCATGATAGAACTTCCCGCCTTTTTGGAGTTCTTGGAGTTCGCGACTTCGTGAATCTTGATGCTATGCTTTCGGGTCTCCGACTCACGAAACCCCAAAATGGTCAATGATGGTCTGACCTTCGATGTCAGCGAGTATGCCACCTGTCCACTCTTAGATGAATGGTCCTGATTATCTTTGCAGCTTCGCCACTCATGAATTTGAATGACTTCCCTTTCTGACCTCCGATGCCTGAATCCCCAATACGAGTGATTTCAGGACACGTGTCCTTCCAATCAGACGGCTCACATTTTCTCTCTATTTTGGGACTTCGCCTTTCGCGATCTCGTGAGTCTTGATGCAAAGATTTTAACCCGTAACTCCCTCGCTCCTCTACACAATCCGACGGCTCCGACTGTGAAATTCCTCCTTGACGATTTCTGTGAAATGAACACAGTACCTCCTTTCAGAACTTGTCCTCCTACAAAACAATGTGTCTGCGCCTTCTACCAATACTTCAAGGCACTAGTTATCTTTGAGATTCTCTTCAACAACTTCGAAGGCTCTATCCCTTCTGAGATTTCTCCACAAATCGATTCTTCAAGAAGACTCCTACACGCACTCCTGGTGGCACTTCTTCAAATACACTCCAAGTATTTGAAATTCTTAGACTCTATGCACTCTCCTGCGACATCAGTCTTTCAACAATTTCGCTCAGGTTTCAAACACTGAGACTTCACTCGGCCTGTGCACTCCTTGCATGGCTCCTGCGCTTAATTGACACTTCTGCGAGAATGAGAACAAATTTTATCTCTCCTGAGATTGCAGAGACGAACTCTGACTTCTGTCAACGCACACCTTGTGGACAATTTCACTACACTCCTTGGAGGAAAAATCTTGCTTAGGCAGAGAAACAATTGAAACTCATTCTTCACTCTCCGTCTCTTCAGATTTCAGACATTTAATATGAAACCATACGTTCACGCATCAAAGCAAATGCATAACAGAGAGTAACCAAGCATATATCAATCAACATGTAAAAACACAAAAAGAAATTGAACACCATGGGTCTGAACTAAAGATATTTGTATTAATCCAGAACTTCTATACATGGGGTTCTTCTTTACACATCTATTTGCTTCTTCTTATCTATGCTCTCTCTATTGATAATGCTACTAATGTTACAATGCTAAAAGTGAGGGTGTCTATATCCATTTTCCCTCTGGCTCCTAAAACTGTCTAATCTAGGAATTCAAAGCTACCTACTTACATTTACTAGCATAAATGCCTCTTAGTCCTTCAAACGAGAGCGAGACACTCAAGGTCTGATTACAATCTATGAGTACGCCCTTTCTTAATTATCTCATTTAATTTTGATGTATCCCTTTCAAAACATTTCGAACAATTGATCATGTGCCAAAATGCGTTGGCGCTGCCCCACGCTCGCTTGACGTTGGCGATCCTCCTACATCATACTCCCTTGCTTGAAAATTTTCACGGGCTCCTATCCATGAGCTCTCGCATGGTCTGTCCATTCTTCTAGATCTCTTCTTCATTCCCTTTGCTATCATCTTCAACTAGATGTCCCTTACGCTTGACCAAGTATTCAAAGTATTCTTTTCTCCTATACCTCTTGCTAACTCTTTTGTCGAGTATGATTTCCATCTATGGCTTCTCTACAACTGGCATCTATTTAGTCCACTAAACCTATGGTTGTTCATCACTTGTTCCTGCTTCCTTAGCTTTGTATGTGTACAAATCTGAGACATTGAATATCAGATATATTCCGATCCCATCAGGTAATAAAATCTCATAAGCATTTGCCCCAAATTTCTTCAAGACCTTACATGGTCTGATCTTCTTCATCTTCAGTTTGGTGTATGTCCCCTTCAGGAATCTTTCCTTTCTCAGATGTGCCAGAATCAAATCACCAACCTCAAATTGAATTTGTCTCCTATGTTTATCTTCTCTGTACTTATACTCTTGGCTCGAGTTCTGCAATCGCTCCTTCACCTGACTGTGAAGTTCCTTCATCGCTTCTGTGAAATCCTCTGCACTATCACTCCTAGTTTCATTTTGTTCTGAATCCCTCAGTTTAGATACTCCTCTTGGCTGCATTCCATAAACAATTCAGAATGGACTCTACCCTGTGCTCCTGTTTAGTGAGTCCTTATATGCAAATTCCGCTTGTGGAAGAATATTGTCCCACTGACTGTGGTGTTCTGTCACCAAGCTTCTCAGCAAGTCTCCCAGACTTCTTTTCACAACTTCTTTCTGTCCATCCATCTGAGGATGATAAGCTGAGTTGAACGACAAGTTTGTTCCTATCTTTTTCCATAAGGTCCTCTAGAAGTGTCCCACAAACTTGGTGTCTCGATCCGAAACTATGCTCCTTGGTAAGCCCTAAAGTTGAATGACCTCTTTGAAAAAGAGATTCGCAATGTGAGTTGCGTCACTGGTTTTTTGACACGATATAAAGTGTTCCATCTTAGAAAAATTTTCTACCACTACAAATATCGAGTCAAACCCTCTTTGTGTTCCTGGCAGCCCCAATATGAAGTCCATGCTGACTGCATCCCATGGCCTGTCTGGTATGGGTAACCATTGATAAAAGCCTGCATTTTGCCTCTTTCCTTTTGAATGATGACAAATTTTGCATCTGTCCACGAATATTTTGATGTCTGATCCCATTCCTGGCCAATAATATCACTCATTTAACTTTGAGAACATCTTTTCATGACTGAAATGCCCAGCCAATCCTCCATTGTGTTTCTCCTTCAGCAGGTTTTCCCTCATGGAGCATTTTGGAATACATAGTTTATTACCCTTAAACAGTAATCCTTCCTGGATCATGTATTCTGTCCATTGACCTCTGTCCCTGAGAATTGGATTCTCAGCTTCTTCATACACCTCTTTAAAATCTGGATCACTCTGTACATGTCCTTGAGATCATCAAAACCCAGTGTTTTGACTCTGAACTCCTGCAACAACAAACATTTCCTGCTCAAAGCATCAACAACTTTGTTAATAGTTCCAGAAATATGCTTAGTTACAATTGTAAGGTTCTACATGTATTCAACCCATTTAACATGTCTTTGATTCAACTTCTCTTGTTGAGTCACAAATTGCAAAGCATGATTGTCACTGTATAAAACAAACTCCTTCGGGATTAAGTAATGTCTCCACTTCTTCAATGCCTGGATAATAGCATAGAACTCCTTGTCATATGTGGAGTACTTCACTTTCGCTTCATTGAGCTTCTCGCTGAAGTATGCTATCGGCCTGTTTTCTTGGCTCAAGATTGCCCCTATTGCAAATCCATTGGTATCAGATTTTACCTGAAATGTCTTTTTAAAATATGACAACACCAAAATTGGTTGTTCCGTGATTTTCCTTTTCAACAAATTGAAGCTTTTCTCAGCCTCTTCTGTCTAGTGGAAACAATTGTGTCTCTTATTCACTGTGTCCATCATTAGTGCACTAATTCCACTGAAATTCCTAATGAACTTTCGGTAGAAACTAGCCAATCCATGAAAACTTCTCACCTCAAATATACTCTTAGGTGATGGCCAATTCTTAATTACCTCCACCTTATCTGGATCCATCCTCAACTTGCCTGCAGAAATAACAAAGCCCAAATAAATTAGCTCGGTCTTCATGAATGAGGATTTCTTCATGTTTATCAACATCTTCTCTTGCTGTAGCCTCTGCATTACTGTAGCCAAATGTTTCAAATGCTCTACCCCTGTTTTATTAAAAATCAGTATGTCATCAAGATACACAATGACAAATTTTCTGATGAAATCCTTCAGGACTTCATTCATCAACCTCATGAAGTTACTTGGTGTGTTTGTTAAGACAAACAACATAACAAGCCATTCATACAACCCTTCGTTATTCTTGAAGGTTGTCTTCCATTCATCACCTTCTCTTATACAAATCTGGTGATATCCACTTTTCAAATCAATCTTCGAAATTTTTTTGGATCTACTCAAGCAATCCATCAAATCATCCATCCTTGGCAATGGAAATCTATACCTAATGGTTATATTTTTTATTTCCCTCGAGTCAGTACACATCCTCTAGCCTCTGTCTTTCTTCAAACTAAGCACTATCGAAACAGCACATGGACTCAAGGTTTCTCTAACCAACCCTTTGTCCATTAAATCCTGGACCTGTCTTTTGACCTCTTCATTCTCTTGCGGCGTCAATCTGTACGTTGCTTTGTTTGGTAAATTAGCTCTAGGTTTGAGATCAATATGATGACTCACACTTCTGATTGGTGGCAACAAATGAGGTAGTTCGTCCACTACTATGTCAGCAAACTCTTCGAACAGTTTCTGAACCTCTTCCTGTAAATCATCTACCCTTGTATTGGTTAAAACAATTTTAGGCTTCCTGACCACAATGAATTGCGGTTCGTCCTTCTTCTTAACCTCTGTAAGAAGTTCCTTCCCACTCATGAAAAGTACAATGTTGCTTACTTCAGGTTTCACCTCCTTATCTTTGATTGGAAGCAACATGTGAGTTCTCCCATTCTTCTCTAGGGTGTATGTGTTCTTCCTCCCATCACGAATCACATTTATGTCATATTGCCATGGTCTACCCAGCAATAGATGACAAACATCCATGGGAATAACATCACATAGTATTTCATCTTTATACCCTCCTATTTTAAATTCAACTAAACATTGTTTAGTGACATTTACCTGACGTCCTTTTTGTAGCCATGAAAATCTGTATGGACTTGGATGTTCAATCATCTCCAGTTCCAAATTTTCTACCATCTCTGTAGAAACAAGATTATCTGTGCTACCACTATCCACAATGACATTGCATACCCTGTCTTTGGTTTTGCAAGCAGTCCGAAAAAGACTGTTCCTTTTCACAAAACTCTCCACCTCCTTCTCTGGTGTTAAGAGAACTTTTTGCATCATCAGCGATCTTCCACCTTCAGCATCCCCTGCCTCAACATTTCGCCTCTGTGCTTCGGCAATGTGAGTTTCACCACCCTCTTTCTTTTCGTCTGGACACTCATAAGATTTATGTCCAACCTTTCCACATGTGAAGCATTTCACCACTCCACCTCTTCCTCTTCCTCTACCTCTGGTACGAGGAAAAATGTTTCCATCAACATACCGACCTTTATGTTCGGTATGCTACCCTCTCTGTGAACTTCCACCTCTCTCAGTATGAGTCTGAGGTTTCTTCCACTCTTCCTTAGGTTTCTGATTTTTATCCTGGGCAACTGATTTGCCTCTGGCTTGACTTCTGCCTCAGCCTCTTTGACCTTGTTTTTGGCTCAGCTTCTCTTCATCTTTTAGAGCCATCTGATAAGCATCTTCCACCGTTCGGATGGTCATCATTCTCATCTCATCTTGAATGTCGTATCTCATACCATTCATGTACTTGGCAATGATGCTTCACATGCTGGATTATACTAACTCTCTACTACCTCCACCATCCTTTCCATGACTATTTAAACAATCTTAGTCGTGAAACACAAGGAGATAAAATCTTTAGCAAATCAGTGAATTGTCAAATTTATATATTCGGTTACATATTTTAGGCTTCATCCTCATGACACAAAGTGTATGAGGATGAAGCAATAGACAAACAAGCTTATCATAACCTTGCTAGATCTTTAATGATTCAGCAAACATCCAACAATTATCTTTAGTACGATCTGGAGATAAGCTTGGTATATTTTGCTTCCTATATTGGTATCGGATCATGACAGGTGAGATTTGGTAAATGGTACCAGATATGAACAGTGCACAAGTGGTTGGTACTGGATTGTGACAGTCTTCGGCCATTGGTACTGGATCGCGACAGGTGAGATTCGGTACCGGATCTGAGTTAAAGGTGTGTTTGGTACCGGATTCAGACAGTGGCAATATGGCGCATAAGTATCGGATGGTTGAGCTGGTACAGAAAGGCTGGAATCATCTAGAGGTCAAAGGTTATACATGGAAAATTAAAACATTAGTACATGAAACATTTAGTCTCCTAGCTCAATAAACCACAAAAATGCATGAATTAATTATACTTTACCTTATGACCTCATCAATGGCTAATGGTAGTGTTCTTTGTCATTTATCCAAGCTTAGGTAATCCATAAAGGTATATATGAGGAGTATAATAAGGTAGTGGGGATGTCAATTTAGAGGCTCAACATTCCCCCATGTCAAAACCATTGCATGTCCTCATGCAACTGAAACAAACCCAAAATTTTAAAATTTTGAGACTCCATTCTTTACTTCTGTGGATCAATGATGTTGATGGCTGAGGCTTCTTCTTTCAGCTCCCTTTTTATGACCCTAATGTATTGTAAGATTCTTAGTACCTTATTCAGATTAATAGAAGTCTCTTCATGGTCATCTTGAATTTTTTGGCTGGTTGGCTTCAGTTGCTCGTTTTCCTTTTTGATATACATGTCCAATAGTTGGTATTCCTTCACTTCTTGTTTGAGTTCCTGGTTTTGTTTTTGCAGCTCCCCAATATTTTTCTTCGTCTGTGCTTTTGTTAAGGTTCTTTTTGACTCCATTGTTTCTGGCTGGATGTATTCTCTTACCTCCACTTCCTCCCTCATCCCACATAAAGTAATAGTGACTTGTTCCTCAGTCAAACTAGAGATGTCATCCTGGACTGATAGGTCTTCAGAAGGGGAGGTAAGATCTATTAGATCTTCATGTGTATGAGGAATGACAACTTCTTTTCCTTTCTTTTCCATGCTCCTTGTGGTTATTTTACAAGGGGGTACTAGATCAGGGGTTCTCATAGGCTTCATTTTCTTCTTTTCTATTTGTGGAATGGTTACAGGGGATTTTTCTATAGATTGTTCACTTTTATTTTCTGAGCTATTCTTCCCTTTCCTCACAATTTTTGTCTTATGAACCTTCTCCTCAAGTGCTACTGTTGAACTCTCCTCTACTAATTTAGTTTTACCTTTTGATTCTTGACCTTTAAAAGTCTTATTGAATGTGGAAGAGGGCCCTGCATGTTTACTAGCTTTTTCATTTTGGCTCACTGTTCTAGATGATGATGGAGTTTCCTTATCTTTCTTGCCCTTTTTCTTTTGAGGTTCCTTATCTTTCTCTAGAGCAAGCTGGGCTTCCTCTATAGGTTTTTTTTTTGTGGGAAGGTGTTGAGTGATGAGGATTTTCCATCTAATCCTTTGCTTCCTTATTTCATGTAAAACTAACATCTTAATAAGACCTTGATGGTAAATGCTAGTCTTCTCAGTTTTGGATAGGGATTTGACACCTCTTATCATCTTGTTCAGAATCGTCCATAAAAATATGGGAAATCAATTTCAGGGCCTCCTTCAAAGTGTAATAGAAGCCTAAGATGATATATGAAGGTTACAACATACCTTCCCTCACAAGTGAGGAATCGTTGAAGACTAGCAAGCATTGGATCATATTCTTCCTTGATATAGTTCCTAGGAATCCCCTTTTTCCAATCAGGGTGCTGATGGTCTTATTTCAAAAATCATTGGCACATTTACTTGTTGATTACTACTCCTTTGAAATACTTGGCTCCTCTGTTAGGTAATCCCGTGACTTCCCTTAAGGTTTCTTCATTAATTGTTAGTTGCAGATTGCCTATGTGTGCAATCTCTCAATCATAACCCTGAATAAATGCGTGAGATACCTTCTCATGCTAGCCTATGAATTTCTCCAAAAATGGCATCCATCCCACTCTAGCATACTTCTCTCTACATAGTTGGAACTCCTCGATCTCTCTATAAATTTGGAAGATCGGTTCATGTCTGCTTACAACCATCTTTATAAATTGTGAGAAACAAATCAGGTTGTAGCACAAAGATTTAGTCAGCTAATGAGGGTAAGGGTTTGGTACCGGAGATCGTAGGGAGGAGTAAGCTAGAAACTGGAGAAAGTTGGTAACAACAAAACAACTATGGTGATGGCATCACTAATTCGAATGGTGAGTTTAAGAAAATATGTCGCAAAGGAAAATTAAGACAAGATGAGGCTCGTCTGGATGGGTTCGCCACCTAGATAAGTCATTTCATTTATGTTCGTTAGCGTAATGATGGGGACAAAATGTTGGGTGTTGAAGCATCATTGTTGTTTGGGATAGGTGATTGGACCTCTGAGCGGTGAATTTGATGTTGAATCATGGCTCATGACACAAGATAAGTTTGTGATTTTCTTAAGGATGAAGCACGTTCGTGGCCCATCATTAGTAGACATGCTTCATATTCACACTTTTGATGTGATTTTGCCCTCAATAATTTTCGAGTGCTTATGTGATGAGAGGATTGATTAAGGTTAGGAATATGGGTATGAGGGAGTGAAAGTTAGGTGCATGGTTTTAACACTAACACTAGTACATATGACCAAATTTGTGATGGTTGTTCGTTGATATTGCCACACTTATCCGTCACAATTTCCACAAAAGTTGAGATTTTTTTTCGTCGTAATAATTTCGTCGCTATATCCATGATCTAGGTGTGCGTGGAAACATCAACGAAATTAGCTATCCACGTGTCACCACCTTCAATATTGGTTAACCTTATGCATCGTCGCAATTACGACGAACTTTTGTCGCAATACCAACGAAGAAATGTGGCAAGTACAACGAAACTTCATCGCAATTGGGACGAAAAGTTATGCCAAGACAATAACTTGCGACGCAATTGATGAATGTGTGACGAAACTACGTGGTTATATCGATGAGTGTTATATCTCAAAACCATATTTACGAAGGACTTGCTGTATATGCGATGAAACTTAGTGGAAAAGTGCAACGAAGTTTCGTCACTATAGAGACGGTTATGTTAAAAAGTAGGTTTTAAAAAAAAAAAATTACATGAAATATGGTATTACCATATTACATTGTAATATGGTATACCATATTGTATGCCATATTACATTGTAATATGGAATTACTTTTACATTGTAATATTGTAATATATTGTAATATATATATCCCCTAAAAATAATCAAGGCGTTAACCAACCAAATATTGTAAGCATGTGTTATCATGAATTTGGATTAGAAGTAAGGATACCAAGAATTGTAATGCATCAATATTAAATCTAATGAAAATTGAAATTTCATTTGAAATCAAAGAAAATTTCTTATGATACACAATGGCTAAACCTTTGATACAATGAAGGAGTTGGATAACATAACACTTGAAACTTTTGTTTCCTTGAGATCTTGAGAGATGATGAGGCTATGAATTTTCATGTTGAAAGTTTGTAATGAAGA
>ML800289.1:86858-112621 GCA_009831015.1 Picea engelmannii
AAAAACAAGCTAAATGCAATTTGGACATTTGAAAAAAAAATTACAAGTTAAATGAGTACATCAATAAAAAATAACATACTAACCTTGCAAGTTCAAAATCTGAGCTATGTAGATCGAGAATTGGATTTGTTCAACCGGTGGGTAACAGAAAAAATAAACAGCTCAAACAAAATCCAAGAACAGTGTCACAACTATAGCAATTGTGTCGCAAAGTCTCTTAAAGTCACGTATATATAGATAAAATAGTCAACTAGCCATTAACACCGACCAATGAGATAGGTAAACGTTTCGTCACTGTTGCCATGAAATATCGTCTCTATAGCAACGAAAATCCCGACTATGTTAAATTAATATTTTCGTCGATATTGCGACGAACTTTCGTGGCAATATCCACGAAAATCCTGCCATGTTTAAAAAAATGATGAAACCAGTGGAAGCGTGGAAATTTTTCGTGGAATAATCCACCCATATGTAGTAGTGTAAGGTCATAAGATCTAGTATACATTTTCATACCTATTGTAGTTTTATAAGAAAAGGAGAATAAATAATACCATGTTACCTTTTCTTTTAGCATTGTATGATCAATACCCATAGCATATGCGACTTCCTTTGTATTTGAAGCTTTTAGATTGTCAGAGTTCATCTTTTTAGGCTGGAGTTTTCTGGAATCTTGGTACTGGAATTTCCTGTACTTCATGAAACTTCTTTATTCTGTGCTTATCTTCTTTATGTCTAGTTCTGCAAGGTTGTAGGGTGATCATGTTGGTTTCTGAAGATGAGATGTGAGTTTGAAAAAGAGTTCTGAAGGAGCTCTTTGACCCTCCCCCATGCCAAGGATGTTGCATATCCTTATGCAAGAATATTCAACACTCTATATCATAATGAAGAAAAGATGATAAGAGAAAGGAAACCAAATCAAATTCCAAAAGTACATTTATCACCTAGCATATGATCACATGCCTAAAAAAAATTGAAATTGCCTTTCTTTTGATGACTTATTAACAAGGGTAGCATTCAACAATGAAAACAGGGAGGTTTTTATATTTTTGCCAGAACAACAGATCCAACCTAACTTGCTTCAGAGATTTACTATCATTAGATGTTATGGATAAATTTCACAGTATAAGCAGATTAGACTCCCTAGTTAGGGCTCCACTCTTAAGAAGTTTCCTTCTTAGGTAATGTAGGCTTTAGATGTCAGACTGGTAAGGTTGACTTAGGGTAATTCTCAAATCGACATTTGCTTGTAATAATTATCTTTGTTTATTAATCTAGAGTTGTATCTCATAAATGTTAACAATGATCTTTTCTTGTAGTGTTCATCTTTTAGATGACAAAAGTGAATTTTTCAATCAGACAAGTATAGATGAGACATTTCTCAACCAGAACCCACTACCAACAAGCCAGTTCAGTACTCTGGTGGGGTAATTGTGATAATTAGTGAGAGACATCCCTTTCCTAGGCAGAATGCCCCATTGCCAACAGGCATGTTTAGTACCCTAATGGGTTTGCCTAGTCATACCATAGACCGATACCCATTGCCAGTAGACCTATTCATTATCCTAGCGGGTTAGTCTCTTAAACCCTTTTTCCATCAGAGGCTTCTTGTCCATAGTCACCTATTTCAATTTTATTAAAGAGTGTTTTTGCATGGTGACAGGGGAGGCTCTTCTAAAAACCTTTTTATAGGCTGGGATGGTATTGGGTTGGAAGGTGTATTATCTTATTTGGATGTCTTTAAAGATTTGTCTGAAGGAAAAATAAACTTTTGTATTTCACATTGGATCCAGATGTATAATTTTGTCTAAGTTTGTCCATAAGAGAATGACCTAAAGTTACCTTAGGGTGTTGATACATCCTCTTCCATAAAAAATTTCCTAGTGTGCCCTTGACAGAGAGTGTTCATATACTCATATGTTACTCTTTTAGAAAAGATAATCTAATGAATACTATTGAAGTCTAGTTAGGGTGAGATAGTTACTTGTAGGCTAATGTAATTTTTATCCCTTTAATCATGTTGAAATACTGGATAAAGGCAACCTGTAGACTATTGAAGTAGATTTAATCATGGTTCTTTTAACAATCATAGGTAAAGATTATGTCTTCTTTGTCAAGCAAGAGAACCGAAAGAAATTAAAAATTCTTCCTTTTAGCAACAGAACCAAAAGAAATTAAAGATACTTCCCTTTAGTCAGCAACAGAACCAAAAGAAATTATTGCTTCATAACGGCTACCATTTGATGTTGCATTCGTCTTCTTGGTTCCAACTTAAGTGGTTGTTCCATGGCTTCATACTTCATATTAATTGACATAATATTTTGAAATATGCATAGCATTCCTTGTCAATTAGGTGATGTGTCCTGGTAGTACCGTATAAGGAAAAACTTATAGTATCGGACCAGCACAGGACTGCAGGTACCGGAGCAGAACAGAGTATTGTTGATGCCTACAAAATTGATGTTTACCAAGTTCTTGAAGGATCAAATAAATTATAGAAATCAAAGATAAAATGCAAAAGTAAAACAAACGGAGGTAAGAATCCCTTGTTACCTTCAACTTATTGACAAAACATAATCCACAACTATGTACAAAAGTTTAAAAATAAGCCAATCAATCAATGTGGATGAGTAGGAAAGTATCCTTCCTTACTGATCACTTGCATATCTGAATTATGTAGTATACGAGTCAAAAATTCCTCTTTTGATAGGGGTTTGTTATAAATTCTCAACTGGTGACCATTCACAAGTAGTGGTGTCTATTTTTCATCAATTGTCTTTATCCTGACTGAACCATTTTCATAGACAGTGTCAATTTCGTAAGGTCCCATCCAACAAGTAGTTAACTTACCTTTGAAGTTTTTGAATCTGCTGTCATACAACAGGGCCCAATCTCCTTGTTGAAAATATTTCTTTTTGATATAGTTGTCATGCCATTTTGTTCTCTGCTCTTGAATGAGGGTGGTTCTTTGAAGTGCTTCCTACCTGATTTCATCCAACTTATTAAGCTGCAAGAGTCTTTGTTGCTGAGCTTCATCCAAGTTCATCCCAACTTGTACTGCAGTTCTAAAGGTTTTGATCTGGAATTCTATGGGGAGAAGTACCTAATTCCCATACACCAACTCGTAGGGTGTATGTCTTGTTGTATTCCTCCAGGTGATTCTATAAGCCCATAAGGCTTCTAGTACTCTGTCAGCCTAGTCCTTGTGGTGTAGCAGTACTGTTTTGGTAAGAATGGACTCAATAATGTTTTTGGTAGATTCTACTTGTCCATTTTCCTATGGATGGTAGGGTGTAAATTTCCTGTGTTTAATTTGGTACTATTTTGTAATAACTTTGACTAGATTAGAGGTAAATTGAGTTCCCTGATCAGTCACAATTTCTCGAGGTACACCAAATCTAGTAAAGATGTCATTAAAAAGGAAATCTACCACTAATTGTTCACTTGCAGTTGGTAAAGCTTTTGCTTCAACCCACTTAGTCACATAGTCAGTACATACAAGTATGTACTTTTTCTTTTTAGATGTAGGGTTAATGGGCCCTACAAAATCTAATGCCCATTTATCGAAAGGCTCAATGACTACTTGGGCTTGAAGTGGCATTTGGTCTCCTGCAGTAGGCTTACCCATTTGTTGGCATTCATCACAATTGGATACATAGGTTTTAGCGTCTTTGAAAATATGAGGCCAATAATAACCAGATTGTAGAACTTTATAAGTGATCCTCTTGTCTGCGAAGTTTCCTTCACAAGGACCATCATGGAAGGCTTTCAAAATATCATGAATTTCATCTTCCCTTACACATATCTTGATTACCAAATATGGTCTTGTTTTGTAGAGACAATCATCATGCCACATGTAGTTTGCACTTAGTTGAATTACTTTCTGTTTTTCTCTAGGAGACAATTTCTGAGGCATCTTCCCTATCACAAGATAGTTAGCTACATCTACATACCAAGGAGTAAATGTAGAAATAGCAAACAATTTTTCATCAGGAAATTTATCTTCTACTGGTGCGTTATCTTCGAGATGAATCATTCTAGATAAGAAATCAGCCAGAAGATTATTCTTACCAAGTCTATCAATAATGTTGATATTGAACTCTTGTAATAATAACAACCATCTTGTAACTCTAGGATTTGTTACAGGTTTGTTCATTAATAATTTGATGGTTGAATGATCGGTGTGTACAAAAGCTTGATATCCTATAATATAGTGTCTAAATTTATTGATAGAATGGACCACAACTAGGAATTCTTTTTCTATGACCATATAATTAAATTGAGTTGGAGACAATTTTTTACTGACAAAGTAAATAGCATAAGGCATTTGATTTTTCCTTTGTCCAAGAACTGCCCCAAGAGCTATGTCTGAGGCATCGGTACAGATATGAAAAGGAAGGGACCAATTTGGTCCTCTTAATACAGGGGTAGTTGACAATTTATGTTTTAGAATCTCAAAAGATTATTTGGCATTCATCATCCCACTTAAATCTGGCTTCTTTAGATAATAACTTGAATAAAGGGGTAGCTAGTCTTGTAAAATTCGGAATGAATCTTCTATAGTAGCCAGCATGCCCTAAAAATCTACGAACTTCCTTTTGTGAGGAAGGTATTATGATTTGTGTGATAATATGAATCTTTGCTGGATCAACTCTCATTCCAGAACCAGAGATGTGATGTCCCAAAACAATACCTTCAATGAGCATCATCTTTGACTTTTCATTACTTAGGGAAATATTAGTTTCCTTACACCTAATCAAGAATATTTCTAGATTGGTCAAAGATTTGTGGAAGTCTTTTCCATGGATTGTAAATTCAACCATGTAGACTTCCACACAATCATTGGTCAAATCAAAGAAAATGGCTAGGGCATCCCTTTGAAAAGTGGTTGGGGCATTGCAAAGTCCAAAAAGAAGAACCCTATAAGCATAGGTTCCCCATGGGCAGGTGAAAGTGGTCTTCTCCTGGTCTTTGGGTGCTATTTTTATTTGGTTATAACCATTAAATCCATCTAGGAACGAAAAATCCTTCTTTCCAGACAAGGTATCCAACACCTGATTAATAAATGGTAAGGAAAAATAATCCCTATAGGTGGCTTTGTTCAACTCCCTGAAGTCTACACATATTCTCCACTTACCAGTTTTCTTGGGAACTATGACAAGTGGAGACACCCATTGACTATCTGAAATGGGGTATATGAGATTGGCTTGAAGGAGTTTTTGCAATTCCTCTTTTACAATATCTTTAAGGGTTGGATTCATCCTTCACTGAGGCTGTCTAACTGGTCTGATTTGGTCATTAGTGTAGATATGATGTGTGCATGTGTCAGGGTGAATTCCTTTCATGTCTACATAATCCCATGCAAAGGCATCAAATTGTCTTTGGAGCATTTCAATTACTCGTGTCTTTTGTTCTGGTTCAAAACTAGAGTTGATATACAAGGGTTTTCCTGGGCTAATCTCAACAAGTTCAGTATTTTCTTCCTTCTCTGAGGGAGCTAGTGATAAAGTGTATAATTGAGTGATATCATGGTGCCAAGTATGTTGAAATTCAGAACTGAAAATGTGTGACAACTCTGCAAAAGACCTTGGATATTCAATACAATTTGTGTCAGCCAAAAATAAACTTAAGACTTCTTCATCTGATTATTCTTGTATTCCTTTTACCTGTTTAAGTATTAACAGGGGTATGATGCAATCTTCTTCTCCATAAGGTTTTTCTAATCAGACAGGTATCTCCTCTGTCGGTTGGGCGGGAGGAAAGAGGACAAGCTTTTGTCTATGTGTGCTATTGGATATAGTCATCTCACCAGACCGACAACTGATAAAGGCATCTGCTGTGGCCAGCCAAGGATAGCCAAGAACTAGAGGGTGTCCTGGTTTGGATGATTATTTAGAATAGATCACTAAAAATTCTACTGGATATTCCCAAGAAGCTAGAGTTATTGTGACATCATCTAGACTTCCGACAGGGCTAATGACTGACTTATCTGCCAATTCTATCATGGTTTGGGTTGGTCTTAACAGGTTGATTTGGAGATTTTTCATAGTGTCAAAAGGAATCACATTAATTGTTGCACCCAAATCAATGAGTGTGTTTGGTAAATATATACCATTAATTTCAACAGTGACTACTGGGTTCCCAGGGTCATTATATTTGTATGGCATTTCAGAAATAAATTCATATAATTGCCCCACCACCTTAACAAGGGGAGGTTCCTTCTTCTTCCTTCCTAGCTTCTTAAGGCAAAGATCCCTTATGATTTTGGAATATATAGGGATATCCCTAATGGCTTGCAGCAGAGGTATTTTTATACATACATTTCGTAATTCATCCTCTATATCTTTGTGCAAGGGTGGGTTAGGTTTCTTCACTAATAGTCTTTCGGGGTAGGGTGGAAGATTAACTTGTTGAGGTACTCATATAGAGTAAATTGGAATAGGAGGGGAAGTCTCTTCTTCTGCAGGGGTGGTTTGAGTGTTTTCTTCCTCGGAATGAATATCATTTTCTTCTTGAATTATTACTACAGGATTTGATTGATTTACATTTTTCCCTGATCGTAGTTGAATTTCATAGGTGGGAAAGGTTTGAACTTCTGTATTTTGCACAGGGTGGGTGGGTTGATTATTGGGGTTAGGGATTGGCTGGGCAGGGATTGTTGTTGGTATCAGAGGGTTGTGGGCAGCTTGGCTTTGTGGCTATTGATTGGAATTTATAAGTACTTCCTGCTGCCGGTTAGGGTTCAAGGGGGTTGTAAATTGTTGTTGTATAGGAGGTGGGAGTAAATCTTCCATCTGTGGTGGGTTAAATCCAGTTAGTAATTGGGAAATGTTTATAGGATATTGTGGATATGTAGGGTAAGAGGGATTCCCATAGACAGGCCCCCTCCAACCTTGTTGCCAAGGTTGAGTTTGATCTTGTTGAGGTGTCCACTATGGATAGGTCATTGGGGAAGGACCTCATTGTTGTTGTTGATACTGTGCATTAGGATCATAAAATGCATTGGGGTTTTGTGCTCTCCAAGGTCTTCTGGAAGGGTATGATTGTTCTTGTGAGACTCCTCCTCCCCTATACATGGCTTGTAGTTCAAGCAAATTTGGACACTTAGATGTGGGGTGCTTGAGTGTACAAAGGCCACATATTTCTATGAAATTTAATGGAAATTATTTCTCACCATGCTTCTTTCGACATCTAGGATAGAAGATTGCTAAAACAATCTCTTCTTCTTGTTTCTTTTTCAGTTTTAGGGTATCTAACTGGTTACTGATTGTGCTCAAGATGTTTGTTTTAAAGTTCTCTAATAAGTTTCCTAACTCAATTCTGGTGACAGTTCCTGAGCTTTGTCTTGTATTTCTGCTAAAAGAATCTCTTGGTGCTTTGCCTATTTTAGCTTGTCCTCTTGAGTATCTTCTACAGTAATCTGCAATCTCTGCAAAAGGATTTTGGTGCACATCTCCTAAACTTAACAAATTTAAAACTTCTATGCAGTCATCTCTAATACCCTTCAAAAATACGATTCTTACTATAGTTGGGTCTGTGGTGAATAATTTTGATTTATGGTAGTTGTATAAGAACCTTTCTAAGTAGTCTTCAGGGCTTTCATCTTCTATTTGCTGCATTTTAAAAATGTCATTTTTAGCATTATCCTTACAATAGTCTTGGTGTTTCCGTAAAAATGTGTCTTTCATCTGATCCCAAGAGAGGATTGTATTTTCTCCTAAGCTCATGAACCATCTTAAGGTTGAAACTTTCATTGTAGTAGGAAAGAGCTTAAGTTTTTGGGCATCGTCTGAGTAGTTATAGCTTCTACATAATATGTCAAACTCGAATAAAAATATATCTGGATCTTTAGTTGACATACCCCTGAAAGTGGGTAACAATGATAGTGGGATATTCTTCATGCTGATGTTTCTGGAAATATCCAAGAATGGAAACCCAAAGGTCTCAGTTTCAGTGGCTACATTTCCTTCTTCTTCTGCCATTCCACTGATAGATGGTTCAGAAACTGGATTTTGTGTGTCTCTTGAACGTTCAACAGATTCACGTTCTGCCCACCCCAATGTTGATTCTTCCATTTTATGTTCTTCTACTGGAGCCTTGCTGGCTCCCCTTGAACTTTCTCCTGGTGGAACTTTTCCTGCACTAGTGTTAATTGGATTAGTGGGGGGGGGTTGTTTTTGAATCTTTAGAGCTTACAGGTATACCCTTATTATATCTATATCTATGCATAAAATGGAAATTTGATTCTTAACTGAATTGAAATCCTAATTCTATCCAGAAGGTAAGAAGGCAACCTGGCTTCGAAGAACCCCACTCTAGTGGTCGCGTGGCTCTTCACTCACGTCTTAAACGTTTTATCCTCCTCCCTCAAGCAGCCTTTAAAATCATTCAAAAACTATGCAAACAATCTAAGCTAAAAATCACTTCCTACCGTTTGCAAGTCCCCGACAACGATGCCAAAATGGTGTGCTACTTATATGTTTAGTATAATGTAGTCATTAATTATCAATCCAGGATTCGTAATCAAAAGAGTTGCAAGACACTAGTAAGAAAGGTGATTCTAATGTCATGAGTATAGAACTATTCTAGATTATGCATGTTGGAAACAAAACAAACTAGCAAATCAAAACACACTTTGGTTTTATTTGACAGAGGGGCTATCTACTCCATTATGGAACATGCAAATATGAGATGGAGTTCTTTGACAAATCAAATCTGTTATCTAACCCAAAAAACTAACTATGCAATCACACTTCTGAAAAGGAAATCACACATCAATCATCAAGACATAGCATGGGTATTTCAATAGTCAATATATTGAGTATGTTGTGGTTCACAATGTGTTGTTGTAAACTTCACTAGTTCCCCTTCAAATATGTCTGACTACTGTTGCCAACATTTATGTCCATAAAACAAAATCAAATTCATAAAAACAGAAAAATAACATATGCAAAACAGAGTAAGTAAAGATCTCCAAACAATCATATAATCGAAATCCTAGTCTAAACTATACTGCTATCATCTGAAAGAATTAAGATTCAGCTAATCTAACATCTATAATATTGAAATCAACTACTAAAACTAATCTGTAAGGATGCTGACCTTTGTTGGGCAGTGGGTTGTTTCCACTTCAACAGGTCAGCGATTGGAGTCTACAGTAAGCTTTCTTTCAATCCACACATTCCTCTTACTTAAATTTCAAAACATAGAATTAAACTATGTTAACAACTCAACCCGCATTCATTCATAAATGATCAAGACCTAGAAATAAATGACATCCTTCTATTAAACTTCAAATCAAAATGTGTTCTACAATATGTAACACTGCTTCACATGCTGGATCATACTAACTCTCTACTACCTCCACCATCCTTGCCATGACTATTTAAACAATCTTAGTCGTGAAACACAAGGAGGTGAAATCTTTAGCAAATTAGTCAATTGTCAAATTTATATATCCGGTTACATATTTTAAGATTCATCCACATGACACGAAGTGTATGAGGATGAAGCAATAGACAAACAAGCTTATCATAACCTTGCTAGAGCTTTAATGATTCAACAAACATCCAACAATTATCTTTAGTACGATCCAGAGCTAAACTTGGTATATTTTACTTCCTATATTGGTACCAGATCGTGACAGGTGAGATTTGGTAAATGGTACTGGATCCGAACAGTGCACAAGTGGTTGGTACTGGATCACGACAGACTGCAGCCGTTGGTACTGGATCACGACAAGTGAGATTCGGTACTGGATCTGAATGGAAGGTGCGCCTGGTATCGGATTCAGACAGTGGAAATATGGCACATAAGTATCAGATGGCTGAGATGGTACAGAAAGACTGGACGCATCTATAGGTCAAAGGTTATACATGGAAAATTAAAACATTAGTACATGAAACATTTAGTCTCCTAGCTCAATAAACCACAAAAATGCATGAATTAATTATACTTTACCTTATGACCTCATCAATGGATAACGGTAGTGTTGTTTGTCATTTATCCAAGCTTAGGTAAGCCAAAAATGTGTAGATGAGGAGTATAATAGGGTAGTGGGGATTTCAATTTAGAGGCTAAACAATGACTATCAGGAAAATGCGCTTGATTATCCTTGTGATGATGTTAGCAATTTTCACTCCAGTGGTGATGATCATGAGTTTTCCTTGTGTGTTTGTGGAAGACTGTGGACATGAAGCAAGGGGAGTGTTCTACCCTAGAGTCTTGTGCTGCAACAAATGGGGATGGTGCGGTAACACACAAGTTGTCTTAAATATTTGTTTCTCCTACTATTTTCCCAAAAGTAAATGGAACATATTTCATTGAAAAAAAATTGTATGCCTTGGTTCTTGTCTCTACATTTATGTTTAAGTACCATATTTTTTAATTCCAACTGAAGGGGATAAGAAATGAAATTACTTTTCAAGGGAATCTGCAAATTGGAGGCAACCATCTAAACCTCTTTCTCAGTTGGGTCTGATCTAGAACTGGGGAGGCGATAATGGCGTTGGTCTTCGTGCCCGACCAATTCCTAGTCACGAAGCTGTGGGTCTAGCTAGTTAGTCCTTTGAGTGGATTTCTCCCTTCCTTCCTCGCAAACAGATGACACCTCTTCCTTTTGTGAAAAGAATCTCTCCCTCCCTCTATTAACGTACCCAAATGAAAACATGGAGGAATTAAATTATAAGTTGTAGATCAATTTTCATCTAACCCAATGTAGCAATGAATCAATTAGTTTAAATCAAAATTCAACCATATTGTGTTGAAAACTATCACACCCACCTTCATATCAGATTCTTGTTACAACATGGTGCGCATATTATGGGATTTAAATCATATCTTTAATAAAAAAACAAGTCTAGGTGCGCACCATGTTGTAACAAAGAACAAAAAGTGCATATCGCGATTTCTGTTCTTTTCTACCAGGTTAAAGATATGACCATAATATCCATATAGACTTCTTCATTTAAATCTCCATTTATAAAAGTTGACTTGACATCCATTTGATAGACTTTAACCTTTTATGACAAGAATAGGCAAGAAATATTCTGATAGCTTATAATCTTGCTACGGGTGCAAATGTTTCATCAAAATCCAGTCGTTCTATTTGAGAATAGCCTTTACAGACCAATCTTGCTTTGTTCCTGACAACTTGTCCCTGCTCATTCAACTTATTCTTAAAGATCCATTTGGAACCAATGATATTTTTACCTTCAGTTCTATGAACCATCTCCCACGTATTGTTTTTCTCAATCTATTCAAGTTCATCATTCATTGCTTTAACCCAATGGTCATATTTGCTAGCTTCATTAAAATTCTTGGGTTCTAGCATGGATATGAAAGATATATGTGATTATTCGGTGTTTTTGATTATCTTTCTCCTGGTCTATACACCTTTGTCTTTTTCACCAATTATCTGACTTGTAGGATGATTCTTTTGAGTGATTCTAGAGCAGGAATTTGAAGTTGTCTGTTGATTTGAGTCTATCTGAGTATCTGTGTCTTCATCTGATTCAGAGTCTTCATTTTTTTATTCTTGGACCTATTCATCTTCAGCTTTAGTTGTCTCCTCTATAGAAGAATCATTATTGTACACCTCTCTTGTTGGGATTCCTTCATCAACTTTTATGTCAATATAGTTAACCATTTCATGGATCTGGGGATGAGGCATCTTCACTCTCCAAGTCGCAATCGTCGAGACTCCGAGATGGAGCTTAGCACCGCTATCTTCTTCCCCTCACGTGACCACCGACGGTTACCACAGGATGCGCCAAAAGGCACTTCATATTTCATGAACTTATGAACTTTATCGAGCCTGATCAACAATCGAGATCTCCAATGATCTGATAGTCCAGATCTCATCACGATATTGCATATCATGATTCCTTTGATGAAGAGTCTCGACACTCCAAGTCATGATCACCGAGACTCCAAGATGGAGCTTAGCACCGCTAGCTTCTTCCCCTCACATGACCACCGGTGGTGACCACAGGCTGCGCAAAAAGGCGCTTCGTATTTCATAAACTTATGAACTTTATCAAGCCCGATCAACGATCGAGATCTCCAATGATTCAACAGTCTAGATCTCATCACGATCTCGCATATCATGATTCCTTTGATGAAGGGTATCAACACTCCAAGTCGCGATCGCCGAGACTCCGAGATGGAGGTTAGCACCGCTAGCTACTTCCCTTAACCCTTCAAAAATGTGACCTTTTCTATGACCACGGGCCAGACCTTATCATGATTTCTCATATCGCGAGTTGCAAGGTTAGAGAATTTCCTTCCTTTGAATTTCTAGTCAGCGAAAAGTTAATCCCTTGCCACATGTCCCTCTTGGATCAATGATCCATATCTTATCACGATTTCTCCACTTCATGAGCCTTCTTCATGCTTGATCAATGGTCCACAATCCTTGGTGATATGACGGTCCAGATCTTTTTGTGATCTCGCATATCATGATTCCAATGATGAAGGGTCTCGATACTCCAAGTTGCGAACACTGAGATGGATCTTAGCAATTAGCTCCTTCCCTTAATCCTTCGACAATGTGACCACGAGATATGAACACTCGTTAATCAAACGAGCACTTCGCTCCTTTGACTTTCCAGTCAGCGAAACGATGATCTTTTGCCATGTGTCCTCTGGAACCAACGGTCCATATTTTATCGCAATTTCACCACATGTCCTTCTTGAATTGACGGTCCAAATTTCTCCTCGATCAAATGATGGTCTGACCCTCGCTCGACTCTAACACTCGAGATTTTTCATCCATCTGCGCACTCGACCTATCTGAATTCATATCTGACGGTCATCAGGAATTCTCAATGGGATCCAATGATCACTGTCACTTCTCCTCCTGAGCTTACATTGTTATTGTTTTTCCATTGCTACACACTCTGATCTTTCCATCAATGACAAGCACACTTTGCCTCTACGTGCACCTCTACACTATCTCTTCTGATCTTCACGAGCTTTCTCTGCTGCATCTCCCCAAAACAATTCTGGTGCCCGCCTGGCACATTGTAACTGTACTCAAGCCATTATCGTTGTTGTACTTGCCATCAATGACAAGCATACACTGTCTGTAAAACATGCCAATAGACAAAACAATAATGAGTCATATTTACATCAAACAATATTGGGTTCATTACCCAAAACTTTGTGCTACGGGGCTTTCTTCAAGGGTTGACATCAATGACAACCAACCTTAATCAACAAAAGTCATCATATTAACATATGCCCCAGAGTCAAGCATGCAATTATGAAGCCATATGTCATTTATTGCCAAGGAGATGAAAAAAGGTGCATGTTCCTCCTTAGTTTGCTCAAAATGATTAGATTGTAAAAATATGGAAGGATCTTCAAACATCTCCTGATCATTCAAGAAACCTCTTGTCTCCTCCAAAGAAGGGATCTCCAACATCCAACGAATCCTCTTAACTCTTTGTAAGATATCAACCATGTTAGTGTTGTAGGAAAATCTCCCTGCGGACAGGTAGATCGCCTCTAAGGCTTGACCTTAACCCTAGACAGAAAAATGCTTAACGTGGACACTGACTTCCTTTCAAATATATCTAAACTAATGCATGAGGAGGAAGGATAACAGAAGTACCTCTTAATCGACGTTTGTCCCTGCATGCTCCGAGTTGCGCTCCAATCCTTTGCTCCTCGCTGAGTTCTGTAGGCAAACAAGATACGACCACTTCCTACTCTATTGATATTAGCTTGAAAACAGATCTATCAATTAATGATAAGTTCATGTAACATCAGGCACAAACTAGAAAGAAACAGGCCAAGCGTGTCATATTAATGAGAATAATGACAGCAGTGCTTACAATCGTAGATGCGAATGCGACAGCTTCGTCAAGTCCCCTTCATCTAACCCTTGCTCGAAAGATCCACAACCTGGTTGAAAGTAGCTTCACTGATCACTTCTCCTTTGGCTGGCTGTTTGTTTCCTATGAGATCATAGGTTTCATGCTAGCAATTCTTCCCCCATCAGCTCCAGCACCACTTATGAGATCATAAGTTTGGTGTAATTCTCCCTTTTTCAGTCCCCCTTTCACCATTAGAAAGCTTGCTTATATAGCCTTGGAGAGGCTTCAACCACTTGAGATATCCTTGGGGAAGTTGAGGATTTGCCTCCTTCAGTTGAGGATCTGCCCTAAGATCATGGCTGGACTAGGGATTCGAGCTCAACTGCCTTTCCAAGAATGAAAATATGCTTCCCCCATTCATCTCAACAACTTAACAACTACCCAGAATAGGTAGCGCTCCTTCAAAAGGGCCATCAGAGCATTGTAGCGCTCCCTAGTAGGCTTTAGGGGGGCGCCAGCGCTTTCAAAATCTATAACGCTCCCTCAAAAGGGCCAGGGGAGCGTTATAACGCTCCCTGACAGTGTAAGGGGGAGTGTCGGCACTCCGGGATAGTGTAAGGGGGAGCGCTCCTCTCCAAAACTCAGTTTTTTGGTTGCTTTCAGATGGCAAAAGGTTTGCAATCCTGCTGACTCATTTCTCCTCTTCCAAATAAGATGTTTGAGGTGTTTCAAGTGTCTTTCTCATGTCGTTATAGGCATGACATAGGCATCATGGCAGTATGCTTTGTTTGATGTTTGCGACACTTGTGAGCAACATGCGACACTTGCGACCTTGTGAGAAAAATGCGACACTTGCGACCTTTGTAATGATGACACTTGCGACACTATCAAAGTGAGTAATTTTGATGTGTAACAGTTAGTGCTTACGTCCATATTATCATCCTTAGGTATCGGATGGGGTATTTCTTGAGGAAATATAGGGTCACTGGGAGGAGGTTGGGGTGCATCCTTTCTCCTACTGTGCACTTGTAACTCTTTGTTCCTAAGCCTCTCCTTTGATTCCTCATCCATTTGGCGTAAGAACTCCATCCTAGCCCTCCCAACAGCTTGTTTCTTTCGCTCCTACAGTTGCTCTTGTGTGATGTCAAGGCACTCTTGGTGGAACATAGTAAATATTGAGTCCATGATATCAACAAAATTCATGTGATCAGGTCCCCCATCATTATTCCTTGGGCATTCATGTTCCAAATGTGTATCCCTGCAAGGGAATTTGGACTCGTTCTTGAATTTTCTCCAAATTGGTGACTTTATTCATCACCAGGATTTGAGTCTGAGTAAGGTCCCTTATGGATTCATCCATTTTTTGATCCCTTGAAATATTTTTGTCTTGGGTTGGTCCAACCTTGGTCTTAGGGGCAATAAAAGGTTCAACCTTACACGAGAAAAGATTAACCTCAATCCTTGTAGCTAATTCTTTGGCTTCTTCAAGGGTCTTTAGGATCTTTTCCTTGACAATAAAACCCAAATGTCCTGGGAAGGCCTTGGTATAAAGGAAAATAAGATAATCTCTTTCAGGGAAAATATTGCTAGGAATCCATTGAAGCAACTTCTCAAATCTAGTGTTAAACTGTCTGACAGTTTCATTCTCATTCCTTCCTATCTCAGTAAGTTGTTGCAACGACATATTAGGGGTTGGTCCAGCCTCAATCTTGAATAAATTAAGATCAAGAATATTTATTTAGGGCCTAAGGCCCTTTATTTCCTCCCTTGGCCATGGTATAGGTCTTGAAACCCATTCTTTTTATTCAAAACATACTAATGGTGCACACATTCCCAAATAGAGGCATTTTTCATATTGCAACTATATTGCAACTATATTCTCAAATATTGGTGAGTGGTCAAATGAAACTATATTGCATCTTATGTAACTATATGCAACTATATTGCAACTTATGAAACTATATGCAACTATATGCAACTTATGCAACTATATTGCAACTTATGCAACTATATGCAACTTATGCAACTACATTGCAACAATTTCGTATGCAACTATATGCAAATATGCAACTATATGAAACTATGCAACTATGCAACATGAAACTTATGCAACTCAAGCAACTTTATGGAACTCATGCAACTTTATGCGACTTTGTGCAACATGCAAATTTATGCAACAATGCAACTTATGCAACTTTACGCAACTTTATGCAACTTTCGCAACTTTACGCAACATGCAACTTTATGCAACAATGCAACTTTACGCAAATTTACGCAACTTTATGCAACAATGCAACTTTATGCAACTTTATGCAACAATGCAACTTATGCAACTATGCAACTATATGCAACTTATGCAACTATGCAACTAGTATATGCGACTTATGCAACTATATGAAACTATATGCAACTTATGAATGTGTGACCTATATCCTCCTAATGCAACTTATGAATGAAACTGTATCCTCCTAATGGCTCTAAGTTCCTTCTTAGAGGCCTTGAGAGCCAACTATGATGCATAAAACCTGTGAAAGGTGCCCATATGGTGTCCTAATAGCCATTATTATTATTTAAAGCATACCAATGTTTCCCATATTCCTAATTGGAGGCCTTGATCTTGGTCATTAAGCACATAAGGTCCATTTAAATCGTAATTCCCTTTTCTCCTTCCCTTGATGATGGTGCAAGCCTAAACTCCCATATGTGATGTGAAAAAATACTAATGGTGTCCAAATCCCACCTCAAGGCCAAATATCCCTTAATCATTATCTACATGATCATTCAATTGTTAGTTCATAGACCTTGAAGTGAAGAAGCTTCTATTGGACCTAAGGTACCTATTTCCTCTCCTAGCCATGGTACACACCTTGAGACCTATTCTTATTATGAAAATGTACCAATGGTTCCAAAGATACCCTACATAGATCTTGTGTGGTTGTTTAAGGATTGCATCACAAATATCATCCCTGATAAGATTCAAATAGGGCCTTAGCGCCTTATGTTCTTTGCTATATATTATGACCAAAACTTGTGAATGGTGACCATATCCCACCCAAATTCCATATATCCCTTAGAGAGGATATGTATGGTGGTTTGAGGCCTTGTTCATGGCCATTAAGATCAAGAAGATTTATTTAGGGCCTAAGGCCCTTTATTTCCTCCCTTGGCCATGGTATARGTCTTGAAACCCATTCTTTTTATTCAAAACATACTAATGGTGCACATATTCCCAAATAGAGGCATTTTTCATGGCCATTAAGCATAAAAAAGCTTCATTTAGGGAAGAAGGCCCTGATTTTCTTACCTTGGTGATGATATAAACCTGGAATTACATATATGGTGCAAAACAAATCCTAATGGCACCCATATCCCACTAGAAGGTCAAATATCTATTAAATAATATCTACATGGTTATTTGGGGCCTAATTCATCGCCCTTGAATTTGAGAACTTTCATTGTGAGCTTAATGTTCTTGTTTTCTTCCCCTAGACATGGTACAAGCCTTGAGAACCATTCTTATTATGAAAAAACTATTAATGGCACCAAAGATCCCACACAGAGGCTAAATATTTTTGGAACTATATGCAACATGCAACTTATGCAACTTAAGCAACTTTACACAACTTTATTGCAACTTATGCAACCATATTGCAACTATATGCAACTTATGCAACTATATGCAACTTATGAAACTATATGCAACTAGGTGTGGCAATTTGAACTATATGCAATTATATTACGGATAGGTGTGGCAATTTCAACTTTATGCAACTAAATGCAACTAAATGCGACTATATGCAACTATGTTGGTACCAAAAATGTATACTGGCACGATAACTTATCTTCTTGTTTTAACGAGTATAGGTACCACCAAATAGGTATCTGTTAGATCTATATTCCTCGAGTGATGATCAAGATATAGTAAGAGAGGTTGAAAGTGAGACGTGTTGTACTAGATCTACCGGTTCTAGATCAACTAGGTTGGAAAAGGTAAGGAAAAGATTTTGTACCCGCATGCAATTTTTTATTGCCAATGGAGGGTCATGTAATTATGATGCTGAGAGAATAGGTGACATTGAGTTGCCCTTGAGGTATAAACATCTAGTGCAACGATGGGCACCTAAGGAGCTACCTGAAGTGGACACATTTCTTCATCGGTGGGAGGATGTATCGCATTGTTCCTTCGTCCTTACATGGATTGGGGTTATTTTCCGTGGATGGCATAAAGGTCAGCTATGGAACTGTAAATGAATTGATGGAGTATGTCAAACCATTATACAAATACAATCACTAGTTGATGTTGGTCCGATATACACAAAGTATGTGGAGATACGGAGTTGCCGCAAATTATATACAACTACTAGATAATAATCAAAATAAAGGGGCAACTATGTATATTGATGGAAGGCCAAAATATAATGGAAACATTGTAGGCTTTATAAATAGTACATGACCAGTGGAAACAACTAAGAAACCGAATTGCATATTTGAGGCACGCAAAGGAAATCGTATATTTGTATGTGCAACAAAAACAATAGTTTCAGGTAAAGGGTTGTTGATTGATTACAACTTAAATCGAATAGATGGAGAGGGTGACTGTGGAAAGGCAACCACTTCGCCTCAATAGGTAAATGTTAAAAACAGTAAAAACTTATGACTACAACAACTAAATTTCAGAAATTTCATTATTTTTTTTTCTATTATTACTGCAATATTTTATTTTCTTAATGTTACAAGTGAATTTCATAACTTTTATTGATTGATTTATTGTGTAAACATCTGTCCAGGATGACCGTGGTATAAAATCACCTGCTACATCTCTCCAGGGTGACCGTGGAAAGGCACCCATTGTGCCTCAGCAGGTAAATGTTAAATACAGTAACAACTTATGACTACAACAACTAAATTTCTGAAATTTCATTTTTTGTTTTTTGATATTACTCTAATATTTCATTTTTTAAATGTTGCAGGTGAATTTCATAACTTGTGTTGATTGATTTATTGTGTCAACTTCTGTCCAGGGTGACCGTGTCCGAGTTTCACCCGCTACATCTCTCCAGGGTAAAAGTGGAAAGGAACCCACTGTGCCTTAGTAGGTAAATGTTAAATACAGTAACAACTTATGACTACAACAACTAAATTTCTGAAATTTCATTATTTTGTTTCTGATATTACTCCAATATTTCATTTTTTAAATGTTACAGGTAAATTTCATAACTGTTGTTGATTGATTTATCGTGTCAACTTCTGTCCAGGGTGACTGTGTCTTAGTTTCACCTGCTACATCTCTCTAGGGTGACCGTGGAAAGGCACCCGCTATGCCTCAATAGGTAAATGTTAAATACGGTAACAACTTATGACTACAACAACTCTGAAATTTCATTATTTTTTTTTGATATTACTCCAATATTTCATTTTTTAAATGTTACAGGTGAATTTCATAACTTTTGTTGATTGATTTATTGTGTCAACTTTTTTTCCAGGGTGACCGTGTTTGAGTTTCACCCGCTACATCTCTCCAGGGTGAGTGTGGAAAGGCACCTGCAGTGCCTCACCCAGAAATTTTTGAAATTTTGTTATTGTTTTTCTGATATTACTGCAATATTTCATCTTTTTAATGTTAGAGGTGAATTTCATAAAAAATTTTGATCGATTTATTGTGTCAACATCTGTCTAGGGTGACTGTGTCTAAAAATCACCATTTACATCTATCCAGGGTGACTGTGGAAAGGAACCCGCAGTGCCTCACCTGGTAAATGTTAAATACAATAACAACTTATGACTACAACAACTAAATTTATCAATTGTTAAAGTTCATCTCATTAATTTTATTCATCAATATATTGTGGCATGGTCAACGTGGGAAGGCTCCCACAGAGGATATTTATGAGGATGAAATATTTTATTCAACAAACCCAATGAAAACTATAACAAAGGCCTTGAAGAAGGATAACATAGAATATCTAGGTTTGATTAGCAATAGACCCCTTACACAGGAGGACAGGGAAAGAATCGTAGAGCTACAAACTACAGTAACTAATTTTGGGGTAAGTGGCATCTTTACATATTTTTATTAGCTATGACAATTTCATATCCATTTTTTAGTTTTATATTTTGTATATGATCTAATAAAGAAATTTTTTCCATTTGTAGGAGTTTCTAAACCCTGTGTGTGGGGAACCTGTCGATCCTGCAACTTCTATAGGTAGCAGTGATGGTCCAATGCTAAAAAAAGGTCGACATAGAAAAGTTCATGATCGGCATGACATGCCGGAGCATGATGAGTTGGAGCTTGGAACTCTACATGATGACTCCGGAGAGGAACATAGTATAGGTGCACAGGATACTATTATGCATGGAGCAGAACAAATTAAATGCACTGGATCACTAGATGTCACATTTCTGGTGGATGGCACATGTGTTCTGATAAAGATTCAGAAGATTGCAGGTAATTGTCCCATTAATTGATTCATTTTTTTCATGAAATTGAAATGGACATTTGTTGAGATTATTATAAATTAATGGATAACATGTTTCTGCAGGAAACAATATTTTCTATAGAAACTTACATGACAAAGCATTGGAGTTGTTTGGCCCCACCATTCACAGACGGTGGAATGGCCAAGATAGAAAAAAGAAAGATGATTTAATAGATCACATGGTAAACTTGTTCGGCAACACTTTCAACAAGAAAGTGGTTACAAAGTTAGCTGGCAAGAATTTAAAATACACCAGGGCCCAATATAGGGATAAATTGCAAATAGACCTCAAGCACGAGCGCCCTCCCATGGTTCCTGAGAAAGAGTGGAAGGCACTAATAGAAGATGCAAAGGAGAACTTGTTTAAAAAACAAGGATGACAACCACGGGTTGGTCAAGCAAGGTACAACACCTGTCATATTATCAGTGAAATATGAGCATTTATGTTTTTCTTTCCTGTTTTAAGTAACAATTCTGATATCTAATGTTTTTCAAAAATTTCATATGTAGGCTACCAGACACCTCCAAAGCAACAAAGGCCATAGTGGAAAAACACGGCCAACATAAACTAGGCCAGGGTGGCTACGGAAAACTAAAATCCCAAATAATAAGATTTAAATTATTAACTGTGGTTAATATTTATTTAACAGTAGAGAACAAATATATGTTTTTGTTATTGGTATTTTTAATGGTGTTATGCATTGCAGTTAAATATGTTTGACACTACTGCCACTGAGGAGGACCTAAATCTTGGTTACAAGCATGGTTTTAAAAGTGTGATTGAATATAGAAAAATCTTGGGCCAGACTCCTATCTCCCCATCCACGCAAGTAAATCAAATGAATAAGGAAACTGCAATAGCATGCTTGTAAAGTATATTCATATTTTATTATATCACCCTTAACTAAGTATTTATGTTTATTTTCAAGCAACAGTGATACCGCAGTAGTGAATCAAGCGGTATTCAGCAAACAATGCGTCATACAAGGGTCCACATGTCCAGTGATAGTGTAGAGCGGAGAATCGATTCTAGTATTTATGCTTCAGAATTATAAATATTTACTGTGATTGTAGATATTTATTTCCTGACTTATATATTATCTTCTCAAAATTGAAGAGCATGTAGCTCAGGAGGGTGAAATGCGAAAGCAACCAAGTGGACATGAAATTGATGCACCAACTATCCCAGGAAGGAAATCCCACTCAAGAAACTACTACAAAATGCTTATTCTTATAATAATAATTCACATCCAAATCCTTGTCCATATCTGAGAAATCCCTTCATGATCCTAGGGTACACCAATATTTGGACACTTCTCCCCAACAAAAAATAGTCCCTATTACAAACTCTATTGAAAAACATCCCTCATTACTCATCATGACGAATGAAGTTTATTCCCCTCTCTAAGTCTCCTTTTTACTCGTAATTGTTAGATTAAAGACCAACTTGCCACTATAATCCTTGACAATTGTAACCAAAATAATTGCATTTTCCATCACTCCTCACCCCTCTCCTTATCATTGGGGCTTTGTACAATAGGACGAAACTCATCTTCTCATTAATAAACATTATGGAGTCACCCTTTTCATAGGGATTTTTCAAGAGATTGTTGAATGCTATGTATCTCCCCTTGATTACTCTAATTTACTCTTGAACATATAATATAAACAGCAATGAAATGATTTATAATATGTCCATTGTTCCTATTGGGAGTTTTTTTGGGGTAGCTTAGACTTCCCATTATCAACTCTAGCCACTTTTTACCTGGTAGCACCTAATATTACCTATTTCTCCCCTTGTCTTCTTCCTCTCCTAGTGTTCCATGCTCTCCTACATACTCTTCCTCTTTTCCTAGTCCTTCAAATGCTTGGGGAAAGTATTGCCTCTCCTCCTTAGCTTTTCTTCCTTACACCCCTTTTTCTCCATTTTTATTTGGTCATAATATCGATGGGTCCCTTATAGGTCATTATCTCAAGAAAGGCCCTACTTGAGATAACCTCTACCTAGTTAGGATCAACTATCACTTATTTGGTCAGTTTTCAAAGATGTCCCCGTTAATGGTCACATTCCATAGCTTGCAACTATGGAGCCCCTCTCAATGGTGACATCATATCTTCCTTTGATCCTCTCTCCTCCACTAGTACCATTGGTATTTCTCACCTCTACGCTTGCATTGAACTAAATCTAGGCTACCATGTGTTGTTTTTGTGCTTTTCATGACTCTATATTACTAGTTTATGATGCCTATTATGCTCACACTCTCCAGATTATCGTATGTCACATGGGACTCATGCTATGTCCTTGACTAGTGTATGGCACCTTAATGACAACAGAAATCCTAGAACAATGAATGTCATTTGTTACGCTCACCTTAACTCCAAGTTGCCATATGTTACATTTATTCTTGTGATAACCCTATATTAGAGTGTGTTTCCTCTCTTGCTCATGTTCACTCTTTGTCGGTTTATGTCAACTCATGCCTTTTTCCAATGTCATACCAATGTCATCAACTTCTTTCTCTTGCCTTTGTTAGAACTACCCTAACACCACAACCTCCTATATTTACCTTTTCATCTATCCTCCATACTTTCCATAAGAGATCATGTTGCTAATCCTACCTCACTTGTAGTAAGATTCCAACCTCTGTGATGTAGGTATCTAGCTAAACATGTTCTTGCATTGTTGTTAAGGTCCTAAACTGCACATAGGTAGATCAATGTATTCGAATGTAATAAAGGTCAATATTAATAAGACCTTTCAATAAAATATAATAAGGCGGATGTAAGAAGACCTAATAGAAGCTTCCCCTTCTAGAAGGATCTTCCTCTATATGTTTCTCTTAATAGACACATTTAGTATAAATAAGGGTCGAGGGTATGAAAACCCTAGCTTGGAGATTATTGTAACAGAGCGCTGCTCGACTGGAGGTTGCCCCCTCGAAGAGGCCTGTGAACATTGCTATCTGAATCAAAGTGCTATTTCTGTTTCTATTTTGTATATTATTTCTGTGTATTGTGAAGATTATGCTGGATATTTTACTGTTATTCTGTCATTTCTAGCATTTGATTTATGTTCTGCATATTTTATATATCTGGTATCTTGCAAGTGGTATCAGAGCACTTTCCTTGGCAGAAATTGTGGGTAATTTTTTTTAGGGTAGAGACGTATTTCGGTGTCTTTAAGCCACAGAGATCTATCGTTACGCGCATAAACTCGTGGTTGAGGGATTCTTACACGCAGGAAATACAAGTGGTTCTTAAGCGCACATCTGTTGGCCACCCTTGTAACCCCTTTTGGTACCCCTTCGAGTGGTATCACATTAGACAGCACCTGTGTACGGATTGGCCTAGATTTCCTGAAGCCCTCTTTAGATAAACCTATCAGCCGTCGGACTGCTATAGTGTCACCGAGAACAACACTCGGGAAGATACTCTCTAGCACCTGGGTAGTCGGGTAGTACGGCTAAGGGTACGGTCTATCCTCCTTAGTTACTGCCCTGAGATATTGGGCCGAGTACTACTGTTGGACCCCGCACGTATATTAGAGAGCTATAGCACAGGGCAAACCCTTGTCTGTAGAACCCTTGAATACCTAACCCTTGGGGAACATAAACAACTTAAACCAGTGAGATCTATTGACGTGCATCTATGTTACCGTTGCTAAGTAAATACTTTCTAGTTCAGAATTTGAGGATTTCGGCACTTCATCATTCTTCAGACCAAAGTATAACCCCGCAGCTGTAAAAAAACCTAAAAAAAAAAAAAAAAAGTCTGGAAAAGTTTTCACCATTATTTGAGACCTATTCCATTAGACTCGTCTTTTCCCCCTTGTCACAATCATCCATATCATTTTTCGGCAAAAATTTCTGACCCCGCCCACTCCCATTTTTTCACCATTATTTGAGACCTATTCCATTAGACTCATCTCTCCCCCCTTGTCACATTCATCCATATCATTTTTCTGCAAAAATTTCTAACCTCGCCCGCTCCCTTTCCAGTTCACCCATCATCATGGCCCATACTCGTAGCCAAGAACTAGATTCTCACATCAACACCTTGGAATCTGGTTTCCTTAAGACCCAACAAGAAGTGCAACAACTCAGTGCTACTATTGCCTCCCGTGATGCCTCCCTAAATGCCTCCATAAATGCATCAGTCAATGTAGTCGTGCAGTCCACAATGGCGGAAGTCAAAAACGAACTTGAATCTGTCTTTGTATCACTCTGCACCAAACTCAAACTCCCTCTATATGACTCTTTAGATGATGCACATAAAAAGACTGAAGGTGAAACTTCTTCCCATTCCTTTCAACCATGTCACTTTCAAAGGGACATACGCCTTCCGCGGGTGGATGTAACCAAATTTGATGGCTCAGACCCCACTGGTTGGGTCACACAAATGGAACATTATTTCTCTCTCTACAACATTACAGATGACTTGGCCAAACTCCGGTATGGTGTTCTCCATCTAGATCAAGAACGTTGGCAATGGTGGCAATGGAGAAAAACTTCCCGTCAAGGATATATTGCTTGGACCCAATTTGTTGCTGAGCTTTATGAACGCTTTGACACTGACACCAACCATTTGGCCCGTTTGAAAAAATTGAAGCAATCAGGCACAGTCGAAGAATTCATAAATGCATTTGAGCGTCTGGATTTTCAAACAGAGGGCATGACTGATGCTTTCTTTCGAGAGTGTTTTATCAGTGGCCTTAAGGAGGATATTAGGGCCCATGTCCTCATGGCTCGACCTACAACTTGGGTGGAGGCTACCAAAAAAGCTAAAGAAGCACAACAAATTGTTTCCTCTCAAAACCGTAAGCCTTCCTTTATCCCACGCCCTAAACCAGTAAACCCCAGTACTCCCTCCGCCCCATTAAAAATCCAAAAATTGACCAGGGCTGAAATGGTTGAATGCCAACTCAAAGGCCTCTGTTATAATTGTGATGACAAATATTTCCCAGGACACAAATGTAAGGAAAAAAAGCTCTTTATGGCCATCTCTGAGGATATTCAAGAAGACGATGATGACACTCCCCCTATGCCTGAGTCACCAGAAAATTCTGAAATAAACCCTCCCTTCGACCCTCCCGAAGTGGAACCAATCATCTCCCTCAATTCTCTCACCGGCTTCTCTACCCACCAAACCCTCAAGCTAATCAGTTACATCAAGCACCGAAAGGTCATCATCTTGGTTAATAGTGGCAGCACCCACAACTTTTTTCATCGCCGCATAGCCCAAGAAACCCATTGCTACATCCATGCTGTCAATAATTTCCAAATCATGATTTCCAATGGTGGTTCTATGAAACGCGGCGGGCGCTATGAAAATGTGTGTCTCCAAATAGGTGACTACAACCTCAAATCCCATATGTTTGCTATTGACATGGGAGGTTGCAACATTGTGTTGGGTGTCGAATGGCTAAGAACCTTGGGTCCCATTCTCATGGATTTTCAGAACTTAACCA
>ML800289.1:118740-155611 GCA_009831015.1 Picea engelmannii
AATTCACATCCTCTAACTACAAAATCCATACACAACAATAATTGTTTTCCAAGCTCATATTGCTTCATGTTGGCTTGCAATTAATTGTGTTGAAGGGTTAAAAATATCATCTCCAAATGTTTGAAATGATCTTCTCAAATCTTGCTAAAAGTCAAAATATCATCCAAGGAGGCTACAATAAACAAGTTCAAGAAATGATCTTAAGATATCATCCATCAATCTTAGAAGTGTTGTCATAGTATTGTGTAATATAAATTGCATAATGACTCACTCATGCAATCCATGTGTTTTTTTGAAAGTAATATTCCAAATTATTCTTTGTGTATATTGTCATATTGGTATACTTACTTCTAATCCAACTTCATGATAACACATGCTTCCAATATTTGGTTGATTAGTGCCTTGATTATTTGTAAGGGATATATATATATATATATTTACTATAATCTTGTTCAATCTAAAACATCCACACATTTTCTCTAACATCCATCTTTCAATAGAATATTACAATATTACAATATATAATATATTACAATTGTATACCATATTACAGTGTAATATGGTAATGTCATATTACATTGTAATATGGAATTACCATATTACATTGTAATATGTTATACCATATTACAATGTAATTTGGTAATACCATATCTCGTGTAAATTTTTCTTTTAAACCTAAAGTCTTTGTCGCAATATCGACGATAGTTCGTTGGAAACAAATTTTTATTTTGAACAACCGTAGAAATAGAGACGAAGGTTCGTCACAATTTTACATGGTTTTTCATCACACATACAACATCTACATCATAAGTTTGGTCTTGAGATACATTTTCGTCGCTATTGCCACCAATTTTCGTCGGAAGTTGCCATGGTTTTGCATCGCACATACAACATCTGCTTCGTAAGTTTGGTTTTGAGATACATTTTCATCGCTATTTCCATGGATTTGCGTCGCAATTTTCCATGGTTTTGCGTCGCACATACAACATCTGTGTAGTAAGTTTCTAGCTTGGCATAAATTTTTGTTGTAATTGCTACGAAGTTTCGTTGTAATTTTGAGACGAAGTTTCGTCATACTTGCGACGGTGCATAGGGTTAACCGATCTTGATGGTGATGACACATGGAGAGATAATTTCATCGATTTTTCCACGCACACCTGGATCATGGATATAGCAACGAAGTTATAGAGAAGAAAAAAAGTCTCAGCTTTCGTGGAAATTGTGACGAATAAGTGTGGCAATATCAACGAAAAAACCATCGCAAATTTGGTCATATTTACTAGTGGCCCCAACTAAAAAATGACACAACCGATTACTTAGCTAAATGTCTAGAATGTCAGCAGGTTAAGGTAGAGCACCGACATCCAACAAGTTTGTTGGAACCCCTACCAATTCTAGAATGGAAATGTGAAACCATATACATGGATTTCATCATAGGGTTACCAAAATTAACCGAACAGAATGATGCCATCATGGTAGTGGTGGACAAATTCAGTAATGTTTCTCACTTTATTCCCATCAAATCAAATTGCAAGGCAATATATTTTACCATTATTTTCATGAAGGAAATATTTATATTGCATGGCATGCCTAAGGAAATCATATCCAACAGAGATACACAATTTACTTCAAACTTTTGGAAATCTCTGTTGGTTGGTTTTGAAACTAAATTACTGTTTAGTACAGCCTATCACCCCCAAACTGATGGGAAGACAAAGAGGGTAAACTAAGTGTTAGAGGACATGTTAAGGATGCATGTAATGCATCATCCCAAGAAGTGGGAAGACTACCTACCACTGGTAGAGTTTGTTTATAACAATGGTTATCAAGAGTCATTGAAGATGATCCCTTTTGAGGCCCTATATGATAGACAATGAAATATTCCAATTAGATAGAATGACCTAGTAGAAAGAATTACAATCGGGCCAGATATGATAAAAAAAATGGAACAACAAGTAGTTGAGATAAAACATAATTTGAAAATAGCTCAGGATAGACAAAAAAAACTATGTAGAGAGAAAAGGGACTCCTCGAGAGTTCAAAGTAGGGGATCATGTGTGTCTCCGAGTTAGGCCCATAAAAAGTTCTTTGAGAATGGGATCATATTCCAAGTTGGCACCTCGTTATTTTGTACCCTTTGAAATTTTGGATAGAGTGGGACCTGTAGAATATAGACTAGCACTTCCTCCCATAGTGAAGGCACATAATGTTTTCCATGTTTCGTTACTAAAGAAATATGTACATGATTATAATCATATAATTGATTGGTCTGTGGTTCAGGTAGAACTAGAGGGAGAATTTATGTCAGAGCCACAATGCATAATAGACAGGAAGGAAATCCCACTCAGGAACAAAACAATTGCATAGGTCAAGGTGTAGTGGAAACACTTTTGATCCAAATGGATCTCGGTGGCCATCCACCTTTTCCACTAAATCACCATTTTGAGCCCATGGTTTTTTTATAAACCATGATATTCATCTTTTTTTATGGGGAATGGAATGTAATATTATCTTCAGTTTTTAATTACAAACATCACGTATTGATTTCATAGTGGTCTTATGTACATTCCCACAACATAACGGTAATGCACCAGATCCCATTAGAACTCCGCAGTTAAGCACGCTCAAGCTAGAGTAGTACTGGGATGGGTGATTGCCCGAGAAGTCCTAGTGTTTTACATGCCTATGGAATTTTATAAACTTAGTCCAGTTTATCCCACATGCAATGGAGTGTGATGTAAAGCTTGTTGTGAATGAAGCGTAGCCAACAAATCTTTCTTTTTGGAGATAAGCTACCCCATTCTGCCAGTTTTTGTTCTAGTGTTTTTTAATCTCTCTTGTTCATTAATAGAAATTGGGTTCCACTATATTTTTGTGTTCTCCGCATTATCTTTGTTTATTTCCTTGTTATATATCGGTTATATTTTTGTCTTCATGTCGTTCTCAAAATAATCTAGATCAATGGTATCAGAGCAGATTGCTCCTTGTCGTTTCTCAGAGTAGTTCCTCGACGAGGTTAGGGTATAGACAATTGGGTATTGAGATAGTTTCACTTGAGAAAATATTTTATCACCAGCCCAAGTGACCTCCCATGGAAAAAGAAAAGAGATATGACAAAGCAAAAGATCCATTCAATATGTTTCTCGAGGAATCCCTCGTGTGCCAAAGGAACGAGATGATGGATAGCTTTTCTCAGATCCTTGGAAGACTACTAATTGCAGTAGATGAGGCATCTTCGACAAGAATCCATTTCGTAAGTGTGACACCCTTCAAGGTACAAGTAAATTTTGATATCCCCTTGTTTGAATGTCAGATAGATGTAGATGCTCTTGAAAAATGGTTGAATCTACTAGAAGGTTATTACTCTGTCCAAAAAATTTCCAACAACAAAAGGATCACCTTCGCACTCCTTAAATCCCTTCCCCGTGTCAGGTCTTGGTGGGAAGGTTACTGGGAGAGGTACACCATGGATGAATCTACACTATTTGGGAGAGAAATCACTTGGATCACCTTTTTAGGTGCCCTAAAGGAGGATTTTTATCCTGTCGGAAACTATTATGACCAATACATGAGATGGACAACTCTCTTTCAAAAAAGAGACCAGAAGATGTCGAAGTACACCAACGTCTTTCATACCTTGCTCTCAAAGATGGGTATCAAAGACTCTGAGTGGAACCTGGTTTTGAACTACCTCAGTGGTCTACACAGGTACATCCAAAAATAGATGGATTTATTGGACATCTCCTCATTGGGAGCTGCTTATCAATATGCAGTCAAAATTGAGCAGAAATTCAAGCAACAAAGTAAGTGGGAGAAGCATGGAAAAGGAAAATCTAACTCATGTAATGAAGCACAAAGCAAGGAAGGTCAACCTCAAGAGAGCCAGTCCTCAATGTAGACAAATAAGGGTAACGAGAAGTATAACAAAGACAATGGAAAGTGGTGTGAGTTCCACAACAACCCTTGGCACAACATTAATGAATTTTGATCAATACAATTATTGGTGGTTGAACTCAAATACAAAGAGTCAAACCCCGACTTGGACCTTGGTTCAAAAAATAATAAAAGGAGACAGATTGTTGATGCAGAACCCACTACTATTGTCGCAACTGCAACAATCCAACTAGAAGGGGATCCTGAGGAGGGGAAGCAAGTCTTCCATTCACAGATGTTGGTGAAGGGGACCCCACTGCATTTTATTGTCTATAGATAAATTCAAAAGAAAATCATTTAAGCAGAGGTTGTCAAGCAGTTGGATTTTCCAATAACATCACACCCGTAGCCATAGAACATTGGGTGGCTTCGCTTAGGACAAGATCTTCGTATCATCCAGTAGTGTCTCATGTCCTATAACATCAATCCCTTCAAGGATGAGGTATTGTGTGATGTTTCCCCACTGGAAGTCTGTGATGTTCTATTAGGCCAACCATATATGTGGAGGCGTCATGTTTTCTATGAGTCTCAACCCCGTAGCATCATTTTTACTCTAGGGGGTCAGCTACATAGGATACCATGGGTAATTCTGACTATTGTCCCACCGAACAAATGTCACAAAGTAACTTCTCATACTGAAAATTTTAGACTCTTCACAATCTGATCAAAATGTGAACATAAGGACAATGCAACGACTGCAACCTCATCCCAAGACCTTTCTATCTAGTAGAAGTAGATCGATAAGATTGTAGAAGAGTACCAAGAGGTTCTTGTTTCACCTACGGGGGTGCCTCCACACTGCCTAGTGAAGCAAGGTTATAACAGAACACTTCATACTCTTCATGTTGCATATTCACTGACAGATTCCTCCCACACTCAAGTAGATCATGCAGCTAGATTGGTTGAACAGATACAACCCCTCCACAAACAGGTTCATGACAACCTTCAACAAGTTAAGCATTATAACTTCTTCAGCAAGGCAAGCAACGCACCAAGCTTCATATTTAGCAGAAGTCTCCCCATATCCCATGGGAACTTGTCTCAATTGGGACCATTGTTTCCTAAGGCTGGAGGAATTATCCAGATGGATCTTGGTGGCCATCCACCTTTTCCACTAAATCACCATTTTGAGCCTATGGTTTTGATTAACCATGATATTCACCCTTTTGATGGGGAATGGAAAGTAATGTCATCTTCATTTGTTAATTATATACATCATGTAATGATTTCCTAGTGGTATTATGTACATGCCTACAACATAGTGTTAATGCACTTGATCCCATTAGAACTCCACAGTTAAGTGCCCTCGAGCTAGAGTAGTACTAGGATGGGTAACCACCCATGAAGTCCTAGTGTTTTACATGGCTATGGCATTTTATAAACTTTGTCCAATTTATCCCACATGCATCATGGGAATTGTTCTCCTCTCACTCTCTCAAATATAATTGAGGTGAAGGTGGCCCTATAAGCATGCAATGGAGTGTGATGTAAATCTTGTTGCAAATGAAGCGTACCCAACATCTCATTCTTTTCAGAGATAAGCTACCCCATTCTGTGAGTTTTTGTTCTAGAGTGGTTTTCTCTCTCTTGTTCATTAATAGACGTTGGTTTTCAAAATATTTTTGTGTTCTCCTCATTATCTTTGTTTATTTCCTTATTATATATCAATTATTATTTTGTCTTCATATCATTCTCAAAATAATCCAGATCAACTTTGGTCCAGATGAAGCTACACAGGAAATGGAGGATGTCATGAAACAGACATACCCATTTTTGTTTACTTATGTACATACAAAGCACATCGGTAGGAAGAACATCGAGGATGATGTTCCTTTATCGGGGAGGGGATTGTAATACCCATGTTTCCCCCGGCTTGTAAATATAACTATAACTTGCCAAAAGACTATGGGCACACTGAATATGTGTGGATGTTAGAATTGATGAATAGTGAATTTATGTTATTAAATAAAATGGATAGTGTTGCATAACTATTGAAGGGGTTTGCCAAGGTAGATCATGATGCATGAGAGAGATGGTGAGGTGAACCAAAAATGGTTGAGATGACCCCCACGAGAGCAGTACCTTACGGGATTTAAATTATTCAAACCCAGAATAATCATCTGACCCATAAACAAATTACCAGTCAGGCTGGTAGTTGGGAAGTCCTCCTCAAGAATCGATGAAGAGATGGGCAGAGTACCCATCTAAAAAACTTCCTAACCTAACCATGAAATGGGGATTTTTACCCACACATTCTTGTTGAGGAAGGCAAGAAAATAAGGGGGTTCATGGGTAGAACAGAGGATTGTGAAGAATATGATTCGAGAGGCCATTTTTCCTAAAGGAGAATAGCGTGTGCAACTCTCTAGTTCTGAAGAGAACTGAAAAACAAGCTTTCTCTAGGTGCTAGAATTTGTTGGCAGTGTTTTTCAATCTAAGATAGTAAACGAGTTTGTAGAGAATAGGAGTGACTAAGGAAGCACTCGTTGTAGGCCCCCTTTCTTGGTGAAGAGAAAACCGTTTTGTCAAGTTCCTGTGGGAGGAGGAGAGTGGTCTCCATCCCTGACTGTCATTAAACAAGAAGGAAAATTCTCTCTCAGAGCATCATGATCTAGCTAGGGGGTGGTTGTAACACACCCCGCCACCCATAGGCTAGGGTACACTACCTTCAAGCCCAGCCTCTGACTTCTTTCTCTTACTGATACCTTTTTAAATTAGTAAAGATGCATAAAAGAAAATATCTAATGACATGCACAACAATAACCAACAAGCATGCATATTCTAAAGATTCAATAAAACAATAAATAAATACACAACAAAATGAATTCATATACAGATAACTAATACCATAATAGAGAGCACTTATCTTTATAAAAGAAGACACCAACTAGTTGCATACCAAGGACGTTCCACACAACCGTAGACACTACTACTCCAAATATCAACAACAGTATCACCCCCAATCCAGCTCTATGAATCCACAAAGACGATTCCAGAGTGTTACTTGGATTCCCGAACCAGTCACCACTCAAAATGTTACCAGATTTCCCAGCACTCACAGCAATCTAAGTACCCTTCTCTCTTCTACCTAGCTTGCACCACCCAAGAGAATGGACGTCCACCCTTCTCTTCTATGCAGTCCCTCAGGCAGTCCTTCTCCTTCCAGGGTTCCAATGCAGCTGGTCCAGAATATCCATTCTAGAACTCTCAGGACTCGTAGCTATGAAAAAATTTGGACACAGGCCAACGCAACTCAGACATGCAGGCCTCAAGTCATGGCTAGATTACACCAGCGACCTCCACAACCAATGATACCATGGATGCTATTTAGCAATTCGTTTTCTTTTTCCCAAGACAAGACACGGATGAGGAAGATGAATGGGTGACAGAAATGAATGGAGTGAGATCTACACCCAAGATGAGAAAAAATGAACAATTAGTGAATGAAAATGCATGAGGAAAATAATGGAATGAAAGAAGAAGTGAAGGAGCGAACGATCCAACCCCCCAATCAGACCACAGATGGGTTTAAGTATTTTTGTGGGGAATCAAGAACCTCCTGGCATCCCCCAAGAAGCTCACGTAACTGATCCACTCCCTTAGACAAAAGGGTAATTAAAATAGGAATAAACATTCAGTCCCTCAAGCCCCCCTCTCTTGTGGAATCATAGCCCCCTATAACTCTAGTCCTTGTTCGTCTAGCATCCAACGATGTATTTATTATTAATAATGATCAAAACATTACATTTATTGGGCACACTGGCCTTTTGATAATTGTTTTGGACACTTTTTCCTATCAGCATTGTAACAATACATTATTTAAAATGGGGGCTCAAAAAATGGGGTGTTACATCTCCTCCCCTTTAATTTGGCATTGTCCTCAGTGCATATACAAAATAGAGATTGAAATCTCAAAATTTATTCAAAAATTTGTGGGTACTCTACCCGCATGGAATATTCATGCTCCAAGGTAGCATCTTCAGGACCGTAGAAGGTCCACCAAACTTTTACCAGCTCTATAACTCGATTCTGGAGCCTTTTTACCTTTCCGTCAAATACCTGCACTGGCTAAACCTGAAAGTCTCCCTCTGTCTCTACCTAAATCAAATGCCAATCAATAACATGGTTATGATCATGTACATATTTATTTATTAAAGAGACATGAAATACATTATGCACATTCATGGAAGCAGGAAATGAAAGCATGTATGCAACTGGCCTTATTCTATCCAATATTTCAAATGGACCACAGAATCTTGTTGCCAGATTTGTACAACTACCCAATTTCAAGGAGATTTTCTTAGGATTCACTTTCAAAATTACATGATTTCCTACTTTAAATTCTCTAGTTGTTTGGTTCTTATCTGCATAAACTTTCTATCTATCCTGAGCTTCCTTCAAATTCTGCTTGATCTTAACCATCTGGTCTTCCATATACTTGAGCAACTCTGGCCCAAGTACCACTCTATCTGCTGGGTTGTCCCAGCTCACGGGAGTATTGAATTTCCTACCATACAAGGCCTCAAATGAGCTCATTTTCAATGAATCTTAATGCCCATTATTATATGCAAACTCAACCAAGTGTAAGTAATCTTCCCACTTAGATGGCTTATCCATCACATTCATTCTCAACATATCTTCAATTACTCGGTTGACCCTCTCTGTTTGTCCATCTGATTGGGGATGGTATGTTGTTCTAAAGTTTAGATTTGTACCAAATCCTTTAAACAATCCCTTACAGAAATTGGAGGTAAACTTTGTATCCAAGAAAATTGTCCTAGGTATCCCATGCAACCTAGCAATCTCCCTCATGTAAATTTCTGCAATATTAGCTGATGTATGTGTTGTTTTTATATGAAAAAAATGAGCACCCTTTGTTAATTTTTCAATCACCACCATGATTGAATCATGTTTCCTTGTTGTCCTGGGTAATTTAGATATGAAACCGATGGTTATAACCTCCCATTTCTTCTCTGGGATTGGTAATGGCTGCAACAAACCTATTGGGTGCCTATGCTCAGCCTTCACCTTCTGACATTCCATACATCGAGTGATGTAATCAACCACATCCGTTTTCATTCCCGGCCAAAATAATTGGCTTCTTACTATTGTAATCATTTTCTGATAACCGGGATGTCCAGCATAAGGAACATCATGCATTTCCTTCAATACCAAATTCCTCAATTCTCTAGAACTAGGAACATAGATTTTATTCTTATGCATGAGTAATCCATTTTCCTTTATCTCATACTCCTTTATTTTTTGTTGTAGATATCCTTGTTGTAAGCTTTCCTTTACCTGTAGGTAATGTTGATCTGTAACAAGATCACCTAAAATTCTTCTCTTCAAGTTAGACTGATGCCTAATGACAGCAGTAGCATGCATGAGATGCACTCTTCTACTAAGTGCATTGACAACTTGTTTCTCTTTTCCTTTGATATGCTTGATATCGAGTTCATATTCACTTAAAAAATTACAGCCATCTTGTTTGTCTCGCATTCAAGGTTGCTTGTTCAAAAATATACTACAGGCCAATGTGGTCTATTCTTAATTCAAATATCTTCCCCATGAGGTAATGCCTCCACATCTTCAAGGTGTGGACAATGACAACAAGCTCCAAGTCATGTGTGGCATAGTTCCTCTCATATTCCTTAAGCTTTTTGGACTCATAACCAATGACATGTCCATTTTTCATGAGGAATCCCCCAAGTCCTTCCTTACATGCATTTGTACATACCACAAAAATTTCATTTGGATCAGCAATCTTTAACACGGGTGCACTAGTAAGTAATTCCTTCAACATATTAAAATTCTCTTCACACTTAGGTGTCCATTCAAATTTAGTTCCCTTCTTTTGCAAAGAAGTGATGGGATGAGCAATCTTAGATAACCCTACTATGAACCTTTTGTAGTAACCAACTAATACCATAAAATATTTGACTTCTGACACATTTATGGGTGTTGGCCATCCTCTAATGGATTCAATATTCTCTATATCTACTTCTATGCCCTGCTATGAAATAATGTATCCCAAGTAATGGATCTACTTTTGATAAAAAAAATACTTACTCAGGTTGGCATACAACTAATGTTCTCTTAGCACTTGCAATACCAGTCTTCAGTGATGTTCATGCTCCTCCTCATACTTAGAATAGATAAGTATGTCATCCAAGAATACTATGAAAAACTTATCCAAATAATTTTTGAATATACCATTCATTAAGCACATAAAGAGAGTTGGTGCATTGGTCATTCCAAATGGCACCACTACAAATTCATAATGCCCATACCTCGTCTTGAAGGCTGTGTTATGAAAGTCTTATTCCTTGATCCTTACCTGATGGTATCCTGACCTCAGTTCAATATTCAAAAATATCTTTGCTCCTCTTAGTTGATCAAAGAGGTCATCAATTCTGGGTAGAGGATACTTGTTCTTTATAGTATATGTATTCAGTTATTGAAACTCAATACACAGCCTCAAGGTTCCATCCTTGTTTTTGAAAAAAAGTACTGGTGCTCCCCAAGGTGAAACACTTGGATGTATGTACCCTTTCTTCAACAATTCCTCCAACTACATTTGTAATTCTTTTAACTCTGGTGTGCTCATTCTGTAAGGTGTTTTTGACATCGGGGAAGGTCCATGCACTAAATCAATTGAGAAATCTATCTCCCTTCTTGGTGGAAACCCTGGTATATCTTATACTTTATACTTTAATCCTCCTTAAAGCTTACAATCATCTCAAAGACTCGAGACTTACATATATATACAAGTTTTGTAAGGTTTTAACCATTTTCCAAAATTTGAGCTAGATGTAGGTAATCCCTTATTTCTTCAAGTATATAAGAGTTTAACTTTAGAGCCATGGTCAAATAAAAACAAAGAGGTCTTAATGGAAATTGACCATGTGGTTTTGTATATATTTTTCATACTTGATTACCGAATCAAAATGTTGCAGGATACCATTCACATGAAGTTTGGGCTTTGTTGTGACTTGGATCAATTGACAAGGATTATAAAATCTTACGATTTGAGTGAATTGTTTTTTTTCCCAACAAATAATTCATGTAGTACTTCAATGCCTAAACTATGATGTACAATTCCTTATCTTATTTGGGGTATATTATGATTGCACCAAAAAAAGTTTCAACTGTTACGTTATCCAACTCCTTCATTGTATCAAAGGTTCCCCCATTATGTATCATGAGAAATTTTCTTTGATTTCAAATGAAATTGCAAGTTTCATTAGATTTAATATTGATGCATTACAATTCTTTCATGTCAAAGCTTCAGGTACTTGGTTTTCAATTGCAATGAATTGAAAGGTTATGCTTGCGTTTTCTAATGTGCATTGAAGAGACACTTCATTCCTAAAGAATTTGCTAACCCCATGAATTACCTTAGTTCAATTAAATTATTTAGGATCAACAAATTTACAGCAAATTTAATATTTCTTAGGTCAATACAAAATTCACATCCTCTAACTACAAAATCCATACACAACAATAATTGTTTTCCAAGCTCATATTGCTTCATGTTGGCTTGCAATTAATTGTGTTGAAGGGTTAAAAATATCATCTCCAAATGTTTGAAATGATCTTCTCAAATCTTTCTAAAAGTGAAAATATCATCCAAGGAGGCTACAATAAACAAGTTCAAGAAATGATCTTAAGATATCATCCATCAATCTTAGAAGTTTTGTCATAGTATTGTGTAATATAAATTGCATAATGACTCACTCATGTAATCCATGTGTTTTGTTGAAAGTAATATTCCAAATTATTATTTGTGTATATTTTCATATTGGTATCCTTACTTCTAATCCAACTTCATGATAACACATGCTTCCAATATTTGGTTGATTAGTGCCTTGATTATTTGTAAGGAATATATATATATATATATATATATATATATATAATCTTGTTCAATCTAAAAGATCCACACATTTTCTCTAACATCCATCTTTCAATAGAATATTACAATATTACAATTGTATACCATATTAGAGTGTAATATGGTAATGCCATATTACATTGTAATATGGTATAATGCCATATTACATTGTAATATGGTATAATGTCATATTACATTGTAATATGGCATTACCATATTACATTGTAATATGGTATACCATATTACAATGTAAGAATGTAATATGGTATTACCATATTACATTGTAATATGGTAATACCATATCTCGTGTAATTTTTTTATTTTAAACCTAAAATCTTCGTCGCAATATCGAAGATAGTTCTTCGGAAACAAATTTTATTTTGAACAACCGTTGCAATAAGGACGAAAGTTCGTCGCAATTTTCCACGGTTTTTCATCGCACATACAACATCCACATCATAAGTTTGGTCTTGAGATACATTTTCGTCGCTATTTCCATGGATTTTCGTCGGAATTTGCCATGGTTTTGCATTACAGATACAACATCTGCTTCGTAAGTTTGGTTTTGAGATACATTTTCGTCGCTATTGCCACATATTTGCGTCGCAATTTTGCACGGTTTTACATCACACATACAACATCTGCGTAGTAAGTTTCTAGCTTGGCATAAATTTTCGGTGTAATTGCGACGAAGTTTCGTCGTAATTTGAGACGAAGTTTCGTCATACTTGCGACGATGCATAGGGTTAACCGATCTTGATGGTGATGACACATGGAGAGATGATTTCGTCGATGTTTCCACGCACACCTGGATCGTGGATATAGCGACGAAGTTATAGAGACGAAAAAAAGTCTCGGCTTTCATGAAAATTGTGACGGATAAGTGTGGCAATATCAATGAAAAACCATCACAAATTTGGTCATATGTACTAGTTTCCCTGACTGAAAAATGACACAACCGATTACTTAGCTAAATGTCTAGAATGTCAGCAGGTTAATGTAGAGTGCCGACATCCAACAGGGTTGTTGGAACCCTTACCATTTCTAGAATGGAAATAGGAAACCATATCCATGGATTTCATCATAGGATTACCAAAATTAACCAAATAGAATGACGCCATCATGGTAGTTGTGGAAAAATTCAGCAAGGTTTCTCACTTTATTCCCATCAAATCAAATTGCAAGGAAATATATTTTACCATTATTTTCGTGAAGGAAATATTTATACTGCATGGCATGCCTAAGGAAATCATATCCGACAAAGATACACAATTTACTTCAAACTTTTGGAAATCTCTGTTTGTTGGTTTTGAATCTAAATTACTGTTTAGTACAGCCTATCACCCTCAAAATGATGGGAAGACAAAGAGGGTAAACCAAGTGTTAGAGTACATGTTAAAGATGCATGTAATGCATCAACCCAAGAAGTGGGAAGACTGCCTACCACTGGTAGAGTTTGTTTATAACAATGGTTATCAAGAGTCATTGAAGATGATCCCTTTTGAGGCCCTATATGGTAGACAATGAAATATTCCAATCAGCTAGAATGATCCAGTAGAAAGAATTACAATCAGGCCAGATATGATAAAAGAAATGGAACAACAAGTACTTCAGATAAAACATAATTTGAAAATAGCTCAGGATAGACAAAAAAACTATGTAGAGAGAAAAAGGACTCCTCGAGAGTTCAAAGCAGGGGATCATGTGTGTCTCCGAGTTAGGCCCAGAAAAAGTTCCTTGAGAATGGGATCATGTTCCAAGTTGGCACCTCGCTATTGTGTACCCTTTGAAATTTTGGATAGAGTGGGACCTGTAGAATATAGACTAGCACTTCCTCCCACAGTGAAGGCACATAATTTTTTCCATGTTTCGTTACTAAATAAATATGTACATGATTATAATCATATAATTGATTGGTCTGTGGTTCAGGTAGAACCAGAGGGAGAATTTATGTCAGAGCCACAATGCATAATAGACAAGAAGGAAATCCCACTCAGGAACAAAACCATTGCACATGTCAAGGTGTAGTGGAAACACTTTTGATCTAGATGGATCTCGGTGGCCATCCACCTTTTCCACTAAATCACCATTTTGAGCACATGGTTTTGATAAACCATGATATTCATATTTTTTATGGGGAATGGAATGTAATATCATCTTCATTTTTTAATTATAGACATCACGTATTGATTTCATAGTGGTATTATGTACATTCCCACAACAAAACGGTAATGCACCAGATCACATTAGAACTCCGTAGTTAAGCGCACTCAAGCTAGAGTAGTACTGGGATGGGTGATTGCCCGAGAATTCCTAGTGTTTTACATGCCTATAGAATTTTATAAACTTAGTCCAATTTATCCCACATGCAATGGAGTGTTATGTAAAGTTTGTTGTGAATGAAGCATAGCCAACAAATCTTTGTTTTCGGAGATAAGGTACCCCATTCTGCCAGTTTTTGTTCTAGAGTTTTTTTATCTCTCTTGTTTTTTAATAGAAGTTGGGTTCCACTATATTTTTGTGTTCTCCGCATTATCTTTGTGTATTTCCTTGTTATATATCGGTTATATTTTTGTCTTCATGTCATTCTCAAAATAATCTAAAGTAGTGGTATCAGAGAAGGTTGCTCCTTGTTGTTTCTCAGAGTAGTTCCCTGACGAGGTTAGGGTATAGATAGTTGGGTATCGAGATAGTTTCACTTGAGGAAAGATTCTATCACTAGCCCAAGTAACCTCCCATGGAAAAAGAAAAGAGATATGACAAAGCAACAAATCCTTTCAATACGTTGCTCGAGGAATCCCTCGTGCTACAAAGGAATGAGATGATGGATAACTTTTCTCAGATCCTTGGAAGACTACTAATTGTGGTAGATGAGGCATCTTCGACAGGAATCCATTTTGTAAGTGTGATACCCTTCAAGGTACAAGTAAATTTTGATATCCCCTTGTTTGAAGGTCAGATAGATGCAAATGCTCTAGAAAAATGGTTGAATCTACTAGAAGGTTATTACTCTGTCCAAAAAATTTCCAAGAGCAAAAAGATCACCTTCGCACTCCTTAAATCCCTTCCCCGTGTCAGATCTTGGTGGGAAGGTTACTGGGAGAGGTACACCATGGATGAATCTACACTATTTGGGAGAGAAATCACTTGGATCACCTTTTTAGGTGCCCTAAAGGAGGATTTCTATCCTGTCTAAAACTATTATGACCAATACATGAGATGGACAACTCTCTTTCAAAAAAGAGACCAAAAGGTGTCGAAGTACACCAACATCTTTCATACCTTTCTCTAAAAGATGGGTATCAAAGACTCTGAGTGGAACTTGGTTTTGAACTACCTCAGTGGTCTACATAGGTACATCTAAAAATAGATGGATTTATTTGACATCTCCTCATTGGGAGCTTCTTATCGATATGCAGTCAAAATTGAGCAGAAATTCAAGCAACAAAGTAAGTGGGATAAGCATGGAAAAGGAAAATCTAACTCATGTAATGAAGCACAAAGAAAGGAAGGACAACCTCAAGAGAGCTAGTCCTAGATGTAGACAAATAAGGGTAACAAGAAGTATAAGAAAGACACTGGAAAGTGGTGGGAGTTCCACAACAACCCTTGGCACAACATTAATGAATTTTGATCAATACAGTGATTGGTGCTCAAACTCAAATACAAAGAGTCGAGCCTTCACTTGGATCTTGGTTGAAAAAATAATAAAAGGAGACAGATCGTTGATGCAGAACCCACTGCTATTGTCGCAATTGCAACAATTCAACCAGAAGAGGATCTTGATGAGGGGAAGCGACTCTTCCATTCACAGATGTGGGTGAAGGGGACCCCACTACATTTTATTGTTTATAGAGAAATTCAAAAGAAAATCATTTAAGCAGAGGTCGTCAAAGAGTTGGATTTTCTAATAACAACACACCTGTAGCCATAGAACATCGGGTGGCTTCGCCAAGGACAAGATCTTCGTATCATCCAGTAGTGTCTCATGTCCTACAGCATCAATCCCTTCAAGGATGAGGTATTGTGTGATGTTTCCCCACTGGAAGTCTGTGATGTTCTATTAGGCCAGCCATATATGTGGAGGCGTCACATTTTTTATGAGTCTCGACCCTGTAGCATCATTTTTACTCTAGGGGGTCAACTATATATGATACCATAGGTAATTTTGACTATTGTCCCACTAAAACAATGCCACAAAGTAATCTCTCATACTGAAAATTTTAGACTCTTCACAATCCGATCAAAATGTGAACATAAGGACAATGCAACCACTGCAACCTCATCCCAAGACCTTTCTATCTAGTAGAAGTAGATCGTTAAGATTGTAGAAGAGTACTAAGAGGTTCTTGTTTCACCTATGGGGGTGCCTCCACACTGCCTTGTCAAGGAAGGTAATAATAGAACCCTTCATACTCTTCATGTTGTATATTCACCGACAGATTCCTCCCACACTCAGGTAGATCATGCAGCTAGATTGGTTGAACAGATACAACCCCTCCACCAATAGGTTCATGACAACCTTCAACAAGCTAAGCATTATAACTTCTTCAGCAAGACAAGCAGTGCACCAAGCTTCATATTTAGCAGAAGTCTCCCCATATCCCATGGGATCTTGTCTCATTGGGACCATTGCTTCCTACGGCTGGAGGAATTATCCAGATGAATCTTGGTGGCCATACACCTTTTCCACTAAATCACCATTTTGAGCCTGTGGTTTTGATAAACCATGATATTCACCCTTTTGATGGGGAATGGAATGTAATGTCATCTTCATTTGTTAATTATATACATCATGTAATGATTTCCTAGTGGTATTATGTACATGCCTACAACATAGTGTTAATGCACTTGATGCCATTAGAACTCTGCAGTTAAGTGCGCTCGGGCTAGAGTAGTACTAGGATGGGTCACCACCCGTGAAGTCCTAGTGTTTTACATGGCTATGGAATTTTATAAACTTTGTCCAATTTATCCCACATGCATCATGGGAATTGTTCTCCTCTCATTCTCTCATATATAATTGAGGTGAAGGAGGCCCTATAAGCATGGAATGGGGTGTGATGTAAAGCTTGTTGCAAATGAAGCGTACCCAACATCTCTTTCTTTTCAAAGATAAGCTATCCCATTCTGTGAGTTTTTGTTCTAGAGTGTTTTTCTCTCTCTTGTTCATTAATAGACGTTGGTTTTCACTATATTTTTGTGTTCTCCTCATTATCTCTGTTTATTTCCTTATTATATATCGGTTATATTTTTATCTTCATGTCATTCTCAAAATAATCCAGATCAACTTTTGTCCATATGAAGCTACACAGGAAATGGAGGATGCCATGAAACAAACATACATATTTTTTTTTACTTATGTACATACAAAGCACATTGGTAGGTAGAACATCGAGGATGATGTTCCATTATGGGGGAGGGGATTGTAATACCCATGTTTCCTCCAGCTTGTAAATATAACTATAACTTGCCAAAAGACTATGGGCACACTGAATATGTGTGGATGTTAGAATTGATGAACCCTTTTATTATAAAAGATAATGTATGCATTTATGTTATTAAATAAAATGGATAGTTTTGCATAACTATTGAAGGGGTTTTCCAAGGTAGATCATGATGCATGAGAGATATGGTGAGGTGAACCAAAAATGGTTGAGATGACCCCCACGAGACCATAACCTTATGGGATTTAAATTATTCAGACCCAGAATATTCCTCTGACCCATAAACAAATTACCAGTCAGGCTGGTAGTTGGGAAGTCCTCCTCAAGAATCGATGAAGAGATGGGTAGAGTACCCATCTGAAAAACTTCCTAACCTAACCATGAAATGGGGATTTGTACCCGGACATTCTTGTTGAGGAAGGTAAGAAAATAAGGGGGTTCATGGGTAAAAGAGAGGATTGTGAAGAAGATGATTCAAGAGACCATTTTTCCTAAAGGAGAATAGCATGTGCAGCTCTCTAGTTCTGAAGAGAACTGAAAAACAAGATTGCTCTAGGTGCTAGAATTTGTTGGCAGTGTTTTTCAATCTAATATAATAAACATGTTTGTAGAGAAGACGAGTGACTGAGGAAGCACTCGTTGCAGTCCCCCTTTTTTGGTGGAGAGAAAACCATTTTGTCAAGTTCCTGTGGGAGGAGGAGAGTGGTCTCCATCCCTGACTGTCATTGAACAAGAAGGAAAATTCTCTCTCATAGGATCATGATCTAGCTAGGGGGTGGTTGTAACACACCCCACCACCCATAGGCTAGGGTACGCTACCTTCAAGCCCAGCCTCTGACTTCTTTCTCTTACCGATACCTTTTTGAATTAATAAGGACGCATAAAAGAAAATATCTAACGACATGCACAACAATAACCAACAAGCATGCATATTATAGAGATTCAATTAAACGATAAATAAATACACAACAGAATGCATTCATATACAGATAAATAATACCATAACAGAGAGCATTTATCTTTATAAAATAAGACACCAACTGGCTGCATACCAAGGATGTTCCACCCAACCGTAGACACTACTGCTCCAAATATCAACAACAGTATCACCCCCAAACCAGGGCTATGAATCCATAAGGACGGTTCCAGAGTGTTACTTGGATTCCCGAACTAGCCACCACTCAAGATGTCACAGGATTTCCCAGCACTCACAGCAATCTAAGTACCCATCTCTCTTCTACCCAACTTGCACCACCCAAGAGAATGGACGTTGACCCTTCTTGTTAGAAAAACAGGACCGCGGAGTAATAAAATAAAACAAATGCAAAAACAAAACACAGAAGACACACAATACAAGAGAGACACACATTTACGTGGTTCACCCAGTGTGGGCTACGTCCACTTGATAAATTGCCAGGTCCTTCCTTTATTATTATCCAGCAAATGAAGGGATACAACCTACAGCAAAACCCGATGTAACTTCCTCTTCTTTCTCTCACAGTCTCCTCTCTCATAATACAATATTCACCATCATCCATAGCCGCAATACATTTCCCTCATAAAATAGGGTTGCCTTCTAGGGCAAAAAAACCCTAACATAATCTCTACTGTTAGATCTGCAACCTTATAATGAACGGTCCAGATTTACAATGAAATTACAATATACTTTTACAAGGCAATTTTTTCTTCGGGGGACACTGCCCTTGAACCCCCGCTTTCCCCCAGACCCCCCAGCTGGGGGGATAGCCCCCCCGGACCCCGCAGAGGGGGTACCCCCCCTCTACACTCCCCCGCATGGAAGAGTGTACATACTTCTGGGGTGTAAATACTTCATGGGGTATAAACACGGCTGAAAGCAAGGACCTCTGAATCAAGAAGATAATCAGGATCCACAACCAACACTTCTCTTCTATGTAGTCCCTCAGGCAGTCCTTCTCCTTCAAGGGTTCCAATGCAACTGGTCCAGAATATCCATGCTAGAACTCTCAGGACTTGTAGCTGTGAATAAATTTGGACACAGGCCAATGCATCTCAGACATGCAGGCCTCAAGTCATGGCTAGATTACACCAGTGACCTCCACAACCAATGATACCATGGTTTCTCTTTAGCAATTTGTTTTCCTTTTCCCAAGCCAAGACACAGATGAGGAAGATGAATGGGTGACAGAAATGAATGGAGTGAGATTTCCACCCAAGGTGAGAAAAAATGAACAATCAGTGAATGAAAATGAATGAGGCAAAGAATGGAATGAAATAAGAAGTGAAGGAGTGAATGATCCAACCCCCCAATCAGACCAGGGACGGGTTTAAGTATTTTTGTGGGGAATCAAGAACCTCTTGGCATCCCCCAAGAAGCTCACGTAACTGATCCACTCCCTTAGACAAAAGGGTAATTAAAATAGGAATAAATATTTAGTCCCTCAATCCCCCCTCTCTTGTGGAATCATAGCCCCCTATAACTCTAGTCCTTGTTCATATAGCATCCAACGATGTATTTATTATTAATAATGATCAAAAAATTACATTTATTGGGCACACTGGCCTTTTAATAATTGTTTTGGGCACTCTATCCTCTCAGCATTGTAACAATACATTATTTAAAATGGGGGCCCAAAAAACGGGTCGTTACATCTCCTCCCCCTTATTTTGGCATTATCCTCAGTGCATATACAAAATAGAGATCAAAATCTCAAAATTTATTCAAAAATTTGTGGGTACTCTGCCCGCATGGCATGTTCATGCTCCAAGGTAGCATCTTCAGGACTGTAGTAGGTCCACTAAACTTTTACCAGCTCTATAACTCGATTCTAGAGCATTTTAACCTTTCTGTCCAATACCTGCACTGGCTAAACCTGAAAGTCTCCCTCTGTCTCTACCTGAATCAAATGTTAATCAATAACATGGTTATGATCATGTACATATTTATTTATTAAAGAGACATGAAATACATTATGCACATTCATGGAAGCAGGAAATGAAAGCATGTATGCAACTGGCCTTATTCTGTCCAATATTTCAAATGGACCACATAATCTTGTTGCAAACTTTGTACAACTACCGAATTTCAAGGAGATTTTCTTGGGATTCACTTTCAAAAGTAGATGATCCCCTACCTTAAATTCTCTAGTTGTCCGGTTCTTATCTGCATAAACTTTCTGTCTATCCTGAGCTTCCTTCAAATTATGCTTGATCTTAACCATCTGGTCTTCCATATACTTGAGCAACTCTGGCCCAAGTACCACTCTATCTGTTGGGTTGTCCCAGAGCACGGGAGTATTAAATTTCCTACCATACAAGGCTTCAAATGGGCTCATTCTCAATGAATCTTAATACCCATTATTATATGTAAACTCAATCAAGTGTAAGTAATCTTCCCACTTAGATGGCTTATCCATAACATACATTCTCAACATATCTTCAATTACTCGGTTGAACCTCTCTATTTGTACATCTGATTGGGGATGGTATGTTGTTCTAAAGTTTAGATTTGTACCAAATCCTTTAAACAATCCCTTCCATAAATTGGAGGTAAACTTTATATCTTTGTCCGAGAAAATTGTCCTAGGTATCCCATGCAACCTAGCAATCTCCCTCGTGTAAATTTATGCAATATTAGCTGATGGATGTGTTGCTTTTACAGGAAAAAAATGAGCACCCTTTGTTAATTTTTCAACCACCACCATGATTGAATCATGTTTCCTTGTTATCTTGGGTAATTTAGATATGAAACCGATGGTTATCATCTCCCATTTCTTCTTTGGGATTGGTAATGGCTGCAGCAAACCCATTGGGTGCCTATGCTCAACCTTCCCCTTATGACATTCCATACATCAAGTTATGTAATCAACCACATTGGTTTTCATTCCCGGCCAAAATAATTGTCTTCTTACTATTGTAATCATTTTCTGATAACCAGGATGTCTAGCATAAGGAACATCATGCATTTCCTTCAATACCAAATTCCTCAGTTCTCCAGAACTAGGAACATATATTCTATTCTTATGCATGAGTAATCCATCTTCCTTTATCTCATACTCCTTTATTTTTTGTTGTACATATCCTTGCTGTAAGATTTCCTTTACCTGTAGGTAATGTTGATGTGTAACAATATCATCTAAAATTCTTCTCTTCAAGTTAGACTTATGCATAATGACAGCAGTAGCATGCATGAGATGCACTCTTCTACTAAGTGCATCAACAACTTTATTCTCTTTTCCTTTGAAATGCTTGATATCGAGGTCATATTCACTTAAAAAATTACAGCCATCTTGTTTGCCTGGCATTCAAGGTTGCTTGTTCAAAAATATACTACAAGCCAATGTGGTCTGTTCTTAATTCAAATATCTTCCCCATGAGGTAATGCCTCCACATATTCAAGGTGTGGACAATGAAAACAAGCTCCAAGTCATGTGTGGCATAGGTCCTCTCATGTTCCTTCAGCTTTCTGGACTCATAACCAATGACATGTCCATTTTTCAAGAGGAATCCCCCAAGTCCTTCCTTACATGCACTTGTACATACCACAAAACTTTCATTTGGGTCAGCAATCTTTAACACAGGTGCACTAGTAAGTAATTCCTTCAACATATTAAAATTATCTTCACACTTGGGTGTCCATTCAAATTTATTTCCCTTCTTTTGTAAAGAAGTGATGGGATGAGCAATCTTAGATAACTCTACTATGAACCTTCTATAGTAACCAAGTAATCCCATAAAATATTTGACTTCTGAAACATTTATGGGTGTTGGCCATCCTCTAATGGATTCAATATTCTCTGCATCTACTTCTATACCCTGCTATGAAATAATGTGTCCCAAGTAATGGATCTTCTTTTGATAAAAAAAATACTTACTCAGGTTGGCATACAACTAATGTTCTCTCAGCACTTGCAATACCCATCTTAAGTGATGTTCATGCTCCTCCTCATACTTAGAATAGATAAGTATGTCATCCAAGAATACTATAACAAACTTATCCAAATAATTTATGAATATGCCATTCATTAAGAACATAAAAAAAAATGGTGCATTGGTCATTCCAAATGGCACCACTACAAATTCATAATTCCCATACCTCGTTCTGAAGGTTGTGTTATGAATGCCTTATTCCTTGATCCTTACCTGATGGTATCCTGACCTCAGTTCAATCTTCAAAAATATCTTTGCTCCTCTTAGTTGATCAAAGAGGTCATCAATTCTAGGTAGAGGATACTTGTTCTTTATAGTATATGTATTCAGTTGTTGAAATTCAATACAGAGCCTCAAGGTTCCATCCTTCTTTTTGAAAAAAAGTACTGGTGCTCCCCAAGGTGAAACACTTGGACATATGTACCCTTTCCTCAATAATTCCTCCAACTACATTGATAATTATTTTAACTCTGGTGTGCTCATTTTGTAAGGTGTTTTTGACATCGGAGAAGGTCCAGGCACTAAATCAATTGAGAAATCTATCTCCCTTCTTGGTGGAAACCCTGGTATATATTGGAATACATCTTCAAATTCCTGTAGTACCGAGAAATCTTCAAGGCTTAGCCCATTCATATTTTCTGGCTCTTCCACATGAGTTGCATACAATTGGCATCCTTTTATAAAAATTCTCTTCAAATGTAAGGCTGAAATCTCCCTTATAGAAATGGATCTTGGAACTCCTTTCACCGTGCTTTTTTTTCCATCTCCATCAAGACATGTAAATGTCTTGCTATGACAATCCAGGATAGCATGATGCTTGCCCAACCAATCCATTCCAATTATAATATAATCATAAGACCCCAAGGGTATGATATTCAAATCAACACTAGTATTCGCACCATTAAGACTTATGGAACAACTTATGACCATATCATGGATTCTCCTTTTGGTTCCAGTGGCTAACTGAACCAAACTTGATTTTCCAAGCTCACTTTTCTCCAAATGTAATCTATCCACTATTTTAGGATCAATGTAACAATGACTTGCTCCCGAATCAATTAAAATAGCAATAGGATGGTTTATGATCTTACCTTCCACCTCGATCATATTGGAATGGTATTCTGCTTGTCGATCATCTAAAGCTACATAGATTCTTCCAATATCTTCGACTATTGTAGCCTCTTGGACATTGTGCAGAGTCTTCACTCTATCCTTTCTGTGTGGGAAATCCTTGTATAGGTGATCTTATTTGCATCCCCAACATTGGATAGGTGGTGTTCCCCTTTTTCCTAAGGTGTCTTCTTTCTTGGATTCACCCTTAGCATACCGATCTTGCTGATTTCTATTAGGCTCATTCCTATTGAAGGGAGGTTTGAATCCTTTCCTCCTCTGATCGAACTTCTCCTTCTTCTTATCCTTCCAAGATTTCTCCATGGATTCTCTTCCCTGGCCTTGCTCATACATGTATTTAGCCTTCTTGATGTCCTCAATCAAGGTATTAGGCTAATCATACCTAATCTTTTCTTTATAAAAGGTTGGTAGTCCACTTAGAAATCGTTGTATTTTCACCTTCTCATCATCAATGAACCTGACATATTTTAACAATCCCAAGAATTTCTTCTCATATTCTGTCATAGTCATGCTTCCCAGCTTGAGTTCAAAGAACTCTTGCATTTTATTGTCATAGAAATGATCTGAGAGGTACTCCTTCTGGAAGTACTTCTTGAACTTCTTCCAAGTGATCCTACTCTCATTAATATGTTCAACTTGCTTCACTTGATCCCACCACATTGCAACTTTCCCGTGTAAATGGTAGGTGGGAATCCTGGCTTCTAGGTTTGATGAATAGTTATGCAATTGGAAATACCTCCTGAGTCCAAGAAACCATGCTTCGACATCATCTTCCCTTTTCTTTTCACCATCAAAGGAGGGTGGTTTAAGCTTCCTTAGCTCTCCTTGCAAACTATCCACTTCCTGCCTCCTTCTCTCGTGCCTAATAGGAAACACCTCTACACTACTTATGGAATATTTCGATGCATAAAAATTTCTTTCTGAGTAAGGAGGTGAGTGGTATCTACGAGTTCTGCTAGCACTTCTCGAATAACCAGCTCTTCCATGATCCTCTCTTCTTTCAAAAAACCTGCCTTCTTCCTCTTGTTTTGAGTTTGATCCCCTCTTTGTTTTCCTCTGCAACTGATTTAAGCTCTGCAACACTTGAGCATTTATCTGACTTTTCTCTCGCGTCATCCTCTCATTGTCTACTTTATAGCTCAACACTTCTATTTTCAGGCTTCTTACAGTTTTTATTAATGTTTCTTTCTCTCCTCTGCCCTTGCATCCATTGGACTCTGTCTCTGCATTACCAACTCTGGTATTCTCGCCTTCATCCTCCTTATCAGGGCTAGAGGCTCCCTCTCCTTCTTCCATTTCTTCAATACGATTATGAGCTGACGTGTTTAAACCCATTAATTCTACAAAATGTGAAAGCGACCATTTTGTTAGAATTAAGCATATGATAAACAAAATTTGTCAAACGATAATATAGGTCCATTTTCTTCTCAATTCCCGAAGAACATATATGTATCAATATGCATCGTCTAACACTTCCATGTTGTCCCTTAGCCGATATAGAATTTAATTATGCACAGGCACTCCCTTCAAACCACTTCCCCAGGTGACATCGGCTTGAAACCATGGCCAAATCCTTCATGGCTCTTTCTGTGTTAGAAATTATTATATCGGAGATCATGTGGTTGAAAATAGATCAAGTGCTAAGGTTGACAGTCAACAGTAATTGTGGACTAACAATGTTCTCTCTCTTTATCAAAGAGCTCTATCCACACAATCTGAAGGGATTCAAAACTCCAGGCTTCGAGAGTTTCCATATTATCACACTCCAATTCTCTCGAACTATGAATTCCCTAACTTGCCAATATATCAACATGTGTCTCCCTTATCGGATGGTCTATATTAACTCTGAAATTCAGGACTTCAGGTAGTTCTTGCCCTAGTGCTTCGCTCTGCAAAACCTTCTGGAGTACTAAGTCTCCGATATGAGAGATATGGCGTTGTGTTTCCTTCTTGATGGATGGTCTAGATGAACTCTGAGCTTCAGGGCTTCAAGAGTTATTGCTTTTCGCATCTGTATTTCTTCCGAAGTGGTTATCCACCAGAGTGAAGGATCTACTACCACATGTCCACTTCGATCAACGGTCTGGATATACTCCGGATCTTTGGAGCTTCGGGCTTCGAGAGTCCTTTTCTCACTTAGTTTCTTCTTGCTTCTTCTCAGAGTATGAGATCGCCTGACACATATCCCCTGCTTTAATATCAACGACCACAAGTGATTGCAGAGACTCAACACGCTCACTCTTTAATTTCCTTGTTGATCTCCACAAAGCGAAGATGCTCATTCGTAGTGTGATCGATATCCACCGTTGATCTGTTGGTCCAACAAGATCAACAATCCTGAGCAATTGTGAGCTCATAACTTGCTCGTTCTTTAATTTCCTTCCTGATCCTCGCAATGCCTCCCCATGGTCGATATCTATCCAATGATATCTGATAGTTGTGACTTAACCCTTGCTTCGCCTTCATCGTACGACCCTTTTTCACCCGCCCTCCGATCCAATGATCCCGGATCTCTCTTGATCCCACAATGGCGATTGCTCCCGAATTCGAAAGGGATGGTCACGATCCTTTGAACCCTTACAAAGGATCTCTGATGTTCTTGCTCCTGCATAGATTCTGCAATGCCATTCCTCCTGAGATTTTTAACTTAATGGTCAAAATTTGATCTTAACCACGAGACTCTAACCAACAAACCTAACCCATACCGACCTGGTGTTTCAGCCAGAAGCTTTGATAGTAATCTGTAACACACCCCGCCACCCACAGGTCGGGGTACACTACCTTCAAGCCCACCCCGAGACTTCTTTCTCTTACAGTTACCTTTTTAAATTAATAAGTACACATAAAAGAAAATATCTAATGACATGCACATCAGTAACAAACAAGCATGCATATTCTAAAGATTTAATTAAATGATAAATAAATACACAACGAAATACATTCATATACAGATAAATAATACCATAACATAGAACACTTATATTTATAAAAGAAGACACCAACTGGCTGTAGACCAAGGACGTTCAACCCAACCATAGACACTATTGCTCCAAATCTCAACAACAATATCACCCCTAAGCTAGGGCTATGAATCCACAAGGACGATTCCAGAGTGTTACTTGGCTTCCTGAACCAGCCAACACTCAATCTCTCATAGGATTTCCCAGCACTCATAGCAATCCAAGTACCCATCTCTCTTCTACCTAGCTTGCACCACCCAAGAGAATGGACCTCCACCCTTCTCTACCACGTAGTCCCTCAGGCAGTCCTTCTCCTTCCAGGGCTCCAGCGCAACTGGTCCAGAATATCCATGCTAGAACTCTTAGGACTCATAGCTGTGAATAAATCTGGACACAAACCAATGCATCTCAGACATGTAGGCCTCAAGTCATGGCTGGATTACACCAATGACCTCTACAACCAATGATACCATGGTTTCTCTTCAACGGTTTGTGTTCCTTTTCCCAAGACAAGACATAGATGAGGAAGATGAATGGGTGACAGAAATGAATGGAGTGAGATCTCCACCCAAGGTGAAAATTAGTGAACAATTAGTGAATGAAAATGTGTGAGGGAAAGAATGGAATGAAAGAAGAAATGAAGGAGAAAATGAGCCCACCCCCCAATCAAACCAGGGACGGGTTTAAGTGTTTTTGTGGGGAATCAAGAACCTCCTGGCATCCCCCAAGAAGCTCACATAATTGATCAACTCCCTTAGAAAAAAAGTTAATTAAAATAGGAATAAACATTTATCCCCTCAAGCCCCCCTCTCTTGTGGAATCATAGCCCCTATAACTCTAGTCCTTGTCCGTCTAGCAACCAACGACGTATTTATTATTTATTTTTATTGTAACTAGGGGAATCGGTAACAAAAACAGTATCGTACTCACGTGACATGGGGTCAAATCCTTCTGACTGCCTTATAACCCCTAGGGAGGAACGCACAGCCGACAAGCACGCCCTCAAGGTAAATCAGGGTGAGAATCAACATTGAGACCTCTTTTTACATATTTCCTTCCATTTACACAGCACTTACCAATCAGTCTACACCCCTATGGGATGCGATGTATTTATTATTAATAATGATCAAAACATCACATTTTGTGGGCACACTGGCCTTTTAATAATTGTTTTGGGCACTTTGGCCTCTCAGCATTGTAACACTACATTATTTAAAATGGGGGTTCAAAACCCAGGGTGTTACAATGGCTGGCGTTAAATCCATCCAAGAGTTGTTATGCCTACGGATGGGTGGAGATGGGAACCCCTCTTAGCAATTGCTTCACTATCTTGTTTCTTGAAAAGTATTCCTTATCTTTGTACTAGAATTGAAATGAGTGGTTGGATGTCTTTGTCTATGACTAAAATTTGCATTGTTTGATTAATTATTAGAGATGCTTATTGTTTTTCTATGAACTCGTCTATTTGAATGGTTTTTGTTTTCCTCTTCTTAGCAGTAGGAGAACTATTAGACATGGGTCTTCAGATGAATTTAGGAATATGTTTATGGTCTTCGTGTTGGTTGGAAAATCTTTAAGGGAATTTTTCCCAAGGATTGATTTTGTAATGTAAGAGTCGGGGCAGATTTCGCTAGAATACTTCAGTCCTGTTAACCCTTCGAATTTACCTTCTCAGGTTACTAAATTTGAGCTCTGTGGAGGGAGGTCACCTCCTTCAAACAAGTCATCTATGTGACTGAGGGATCATGTCCACGACCCTAACCAAATCATGGCTAATGGTTGAGCATACAGCCCCTAGACTTGTCCAGGAATCCACATGACCAGGACCTTGGAACCCTTCGCTAGGTCCGAAAGTAGCTAAGTTATTTTGGATTTGGAACTCCAGGAGTCTGGAGTTCTCAGATGTCATGGATTTACAACCTTCGAAACTAACCGAAGGTAAACTGCTGGTATGGTTACTGGCAAGGTTCACCGACTTCTAGCGGTTTCCTTGATTGTGACCGTGAGACCTGTCCCGTCGTTAAACCCTGATCCACTTCATAGTCGTAAAGTAACGTGAGTCATAGATATGAGGATCTTTGGGGTCTTACCTAACCATTGCATCTACATTGTGGCCAACCTGGAGTCAACCACGTCGGGAGAAAGGGAGCATTAAAAAAGTGGAACCCCCAAACACCGAACTCACAAAGTGATGAGAATCATAGATCTAAGGATCTTTGGGATCTTCCCTGAACGTTGGATCTACATCGTGGTCAATCCGACATTGACCTCTCTAGGAGAAATGGAGTGTTAAACAGGTGGAACCTCCAAATTTCGAACTCGTGAAGTGACGTGAACCGTAGATCGGAGGACCTTCGGGATATTCCCTAACCATTGGATCTACGTCGCGGTCAGTCCGACGTTGACCACTCTAGGAGAAAGGGAGTGTTAAACAGGTGGAACCCCTAAACGTTAAACTCATGAAGTGACGAGAACCATAGATCCAAGGCTGCTTCAGTATCTTCCCTGACCGTTGGATCTACGTCATGGTCAATCTTCCATTGACTACTCCGAGATAACAAGAGTGTTAAATGGGAGAAACCCCTGAACGCCAAAGTTGTGAAGCGATGAGGACCGTATATCTGAGGATGCATCAAGATCCCTCCTGACCCTTGGATCTAGACTGTGGTCAGTGCGAATTTTACCACTCCGGGAGAGAAAAGAAAACTAGACAACCAAGCTCTCGAATGTGGAAGTCATGAAGCGACGGAGGATCTAGATCTATGGATCTATGTGGACCTGTCTCTATCGTGGGATTAAAGGGGTATTGGGAGGTTGATGGCAGGAGTTTGGTCTTTGGAGCTCCGGGTGATTTCGCAGGAAGGAGAAGCTAGGGACTCATGGAGCCTATCATTCTAGAGTGACATGGCACACTGACATCACCTAGGGTGATGTGAACCCATGTTCGACATGCCAGATGTCACCTTGATTCGTGCCTTTTTCAGACCTTATATGCCAATTGGAACGTGACACGTGTCACCTATTGAATGGTTGTGTTTCATCTCTGCCCTATGTCGCGTGTTAACACCCTGACACATGCTCGCTTGGCCTAATAGAGGGTGGAATACCCTGGGGCACTAGGAGTTTGGGACTTCTGAAAACTTGGGAAGCTGGGATGCTGGGGTTAGTCAGTCGAAGGCCCGAACCTACCTGTCCTTGCCTCTACATTTAACACACCACCACGTGTAAGTGTAGACCCTTCGAGAATCCGGTTCTTGAAACTATGGAGGTTTGGGTGTGGTATATTGGATGACTCAAAAAGGCCGAAGGCCGGAGCCTTGTGGCAGGACTCCAGGGTTTTAGGACTTTAGAGGATATGTGAATAAAGAAAAGGGCATTCAACATCGAAGCGTTGAACGTAGAAATCCATTAAGCCTATGCATTAAACGAGGGTGAATGTCATTCATTGGGTTTAATAGTGGATGTATTTCCACCATAGATGCATGAGTGCAAGGGAACTGTAGGACTTTAGGGAAGAATCTCTGTAACCACCCCTCCAACCACCATGTCATCGCTAAAGAGAGACAACCTTGGTCGAGTCTGTGCCCGAAGGGATGGTACGAATGAGGCGAACCCACATGGGCGCCACGTAGCCCTTGACCAATAACGCCTGAAGAAATTTGGGAGGGCTTAACTTTCAATCCAAAGCTCGGATTTTTGCATGGTAACAACAGTTGGAAAGCTCTTAACAAGCAAAAGAGGATTCGAGATGATTAATAAAAGTGAAATTTTGATGCCCCATCCCTTAAAAAGGTACTTAGGGGTTGCATGTGGTACAACAACAAGTTGACTCACATAAATGATGCACATAAACAATGAAGTGAGACACACAGGAAACATTCACACACATATGCAATGCACTCACATGTAAGTGACATGTTCACACATCAAATTCACTATTTTTTAACATTTCACCATTTTTTAAAATAAAACAATGTTTGAACTATTTACACAAAAGGTTGTTTTGTCAATCTTTTTCAAACCTATTTCTTCAAACCTATTTTTTCAATCCTATTTTGTCAAACCTATATTTGTAAGTGCACATGTATTATTATTGTAGATGAGGAATCATAGTAAATCATTGAAGGTGAAAAAATTGCCATGTTTGGAGGATCGTTATATCTAATCCATTCACATAACCTATGTATCTAATCCATACATTTAAACTGCATACATAAGTAACACACATAAGTGAAGAACTCAAACACATAGAGTGAAGAGCTCACTCACACAAGTGATGCATATACGCAATGAAGTGAGACACACAAAAAGCACTCATGTGCATGAGTGATACACTTAACATCAATGACACGCCTAACTTATGCACCTACCCATACACCCACATAAGTGACACACTCATGTACATAATTGAGGATGCATCCAATATTTGTCCCTCAAGAAACAAAGCATTGAAAATAAATTAGGATGCAAATACTATGGTCGCAATAAGGTGTTGCAAAGGATTGGCAGTATGGCAAGTTATAGAATGGAGTTTCTTGTGTCTTCACGTGTACACCCGATATTCCATGTTTCTTGTTTAAAGAAAGTAATTGGTGGAAAGGTCCCAGTTCAAACTATTTTTCCGAAGCTAGATGAAGAGGGGAAAATCATACTAGACCCTAAAATAGTAATTGAAACATGGATCAAACAATTATAGAATTGAAAAAAAATTAATAAGTACCTCATCAAGTGGAAAAACCTACCAATAGAAGATGCAACATGGGAAGATGAGTTATTAACAACCACAACTTATCACCATTAAAGGAAACATTGGTTTGAAACCAAGGGGTATGTTAAGCTACTAATTGTCAGCCTCGTTCATTCAATTTACATTAATTATAGTTATGTCATCTTACTATTATGGCATTCTAACCCTCTTTGTCTCTTGTTTAGGGAGGTTGACTCTTTGAAGGAGGATTTTTATACATTCACTCTTTCACTTGATTTAGGCATGGCATATTGAATTTTGGGTATTTTTTATTTTGCTTATTTGAGTATTTGGTTCCACAATAATCGGTTTGAAACCAAGGGGTATGTTAAGCTACTAATTGTAAGCCTCGTTCATTAAATTTACATTAATTATAGTTATGTCATCTTACTATTATGGCATTCTAACACTATTTGTCTCTTGTTTAGGGAGGTTGACTCTTTGAAGGACGATTTTTATACATTCGCTCTTTCACTTGATTTAGGCATCGCATACTGAATTTTGGGTATTTTTTATTTTGCTTATTTGAGTATTTGGTTCCACAATAATCGGTTTGAAACCAAGGGGTATGTTAAGCTACTAATTGTAAGCCTCATTCATTAAATTTACATTAATCATAGTTATGTCATCTTACTATTATGGAATTCTAACCCTATTTGTCTCTTGTTTAGGGAGGTTGAGTCTTTGAAGGAGGATTTTTATACATTCACTCTTTCACTTGATTTAGGCATGGCATACTGAATTTTGGGTATTTTTTCTTTTGCTTATTTGAGTATTTGGTTCCAAAATAATCGGTTTGAAACCAAGGGGTATGTTAAGATACTAATTATAAGCCTCGTTCATTAAATTTACATTAATTATAGTTATGTCATCTTACTATTATGGCATTCTAACCCTCTTTGTCTCTTCTTTAGGGAGGTTGACTCTTTGAAGCAGGATTTTTATACATTCACTCTTTCACTTGATTTAGGCATGGCATAGTGAATTTTGGGTATTTTTTCTTTTGCTTATTTGAGTATTTGGTTCCACAATAATCAGTTTGAAACCAAGGGGTATGTTAAGCTACTAATTGTAAGCCTCGTTCATTAAATTTACATTAATTATAGTTATGTCATCTTACTATTATGGAATTCTAACCCTATTTGTCTCTTGTTTAGGGAGGTTGACTCTTTGAAGGAGGATTTTTATACATTCACTCTTTCACTTGATTTAGGCATGGCATACTGAATTTTGGGTATTTTTTCTTTTGCTTATTTGAGTATTTGGTTCCACGGTAATCGGTTTGAAACCAAGGGGTATGTTAAGCTACTAATTGTAAGCCTTGTTCATTAAATTTACATTAATTATAGTTATGTCATCTTACTATTATGGCATTCTAACCCTCTTTGTCTCTTGTTTAGGGAGGTTGACTCTTTGAAGGAGGATTTTTATACATTCACTCTTTCACTTGGTTTTGGCATGGCATACTGAATTTTGGGTATTTTTTCTTTTGCTTATTTGAGTATTTGGTTCCACAATAATCGGTTTGAAACCAAGGGGTATGTTAAACTACTAATTGTAAGCCTCGTTCATTAAATTTACATTAATTATAGTTATGTCATCTTACTATTATGGCATTCTAATCCTCTTTGTCTCTTGTTTAGGGAGGTTGACTCTTTGAAGGAAGATTTTTATACATTCACTCTTTCACTTGATTTTAGATATTTTTTATTTTGCTTATTTTAATATTTGATTCCACAATAATCTCCAAAACAAATACCCAATTACAACTTTTCATCTTGGACAAAACTCACTAAGACTCACTAAGAAACTATTTTTATCCTCTAACATTTTTTTTTAAACCATTAAAATATTTTTTATTTTTTTTTATTAAATTAATATGATTGTTTTTTTAAATAAAAATATTATTATTTTATTAAAACAATTTTTTAAGGAAAGTAACTTGTGATTAGTTGCCAATCTCGAGAGGAAAATCCATCATTTAAAACAATCCATCTAAAATATAAGTTCCCCTTTACCTTGCTCGTACCTTGCTCGAAATTCTGTGTGTAGGAAAGAGGAATATAGGGATGCTTGAAATGTTTGTTAGAAATTTATATCATATTTTTCCTCTTCCTCTGCCTGCAAAGGGACTTCAAAGCTACGTGTCTTTCGCTGCAAAGGACACAAAAGCAAGAGCTTCCCAATCCGTTAAATAATACGTGCATTGCCCCTTCCGTGATTATGTTGCCGTTAAATAATACGTGCATGTTCCCTTCTGTGATTATGTTGATATATTTTAGTTTTACACATCATTTAAAAAATAAATGATGTGTTTATATATTTTAATTTTATATTTATTAAAATAAAAAATTTAGAAAATAAATGATGTGTTAATATATTTTAATTTCACATTTATTAAAATGAAAAATTTAGAAAATATAGTATTAGCATTTACGTATATGAATATTGGTTTTTTTGGTCTTGGAGTATAACCTAAATATGTTTTTGTTTGATTAGGAGTTTGTCTTTTTGGAACAAGAAGTTAACAACCTAGTCTTCTTGGGACGTAAGAAAGACTTAAACATAAGAAAAAAACATTTAGTAAGAGTGAAAATCTGTTCCCTTACCTATTACCAGCTGATTATTCTAGGAAGCTTATGAGTAAATACTATAACCTTGACACATGTCATTTTAATCATTAAAGTTGATGATTAACACTGATTATACATTAACATAATTAACCTACTTGCTAGATATAAGCTATGGTAAACCCAAGATGACATTCAGGATCAGCCACGATCAAATCAATCATTTGATACCACCAATACAAATCAATCATTACTTATTAGAAGTATGCATTTGCCAATAACACTCAATAGCAGAACACTTAGACATCAGCATGACATATTTATATAGGAGTTTAGATTATAGATTTAGTGAAGGGAGGTTCAACTACAAAATCAATCAATAGTTGAGTATGAGCCTCCAAATCAAGATAACCCAAATCTACATCGGATGCACACATATTTCTATGAGAGATATATTATTTATTTAATTGGAGAACCATTCCATACAACTATGCCTTCAAGGAAATAATAGGGGATATTTAACTCTGACGCTTGGTGGAGTCGAAGTTGTAGAGATCAAAAGGCAGGCGAGGTCGGGCCATTGCAATGAGAGGGTAAGTCTTAGGAGTGGACAACCCAAAGGTTTCGCTCATATCCAAGTCCTTGGCGTTCTGTCCATTAGGAAGCTGCCAGTGGAATCCATGGATGAGATTGGCCAAACCCAAATGAACTACTTTCAGTCCCAGATTATACCCCGGGCACATCCTCCTCCCTGTCCCAAACGGCAGGAGCTCGTAGTCTCTGCCCTTCACGTCCAACGCGCTCCCTTGAAATCTCTCTGGTCGGAACTCGTCAGGCTTCTCCCAAAAAACGTCATCCCGGGCGATAGTCCACACGTTGACGTGCAACCTCGTGTTGGAAGGAATGTCGTAACCGGCGACCTTGCACGGCTCCGTGGAGAGACGAGGAACGAGCATGGGAGCTACTGGATGGAGCCTCATCATCTCCTTTACTATCGCCTGGAGATACTCCAGCCCAGGAATGTCCTTCTCCTCTACCCACCGCTTTCTGCCCACCACTCTGTCCAGCTCCTCCGTCGCCTTTTCGAAGGTTCCCGGATTTTTCAGGAGCTCGGCCAATGCCCACTCCACTAGGGTCACAGAGCTCTCGGTGCCGCCAGGTATGATGTCCTGCACACAGACAATTCAAACGCTTAAGAGAATTTAAAAAGATTGGTAACCCCATAAAAAAGCATGGAGACAAGAAAAATTGTAAGTGCTTGCCTGAGTAAATGCTTTGACTTTGATTCGACTCAGATTCAGCTGGGGATCATCGGCCTGCTGCAACAGAACGTCTACCATATCCTTGGCGACATAATTCTCCACGCCATTCCTTCGCCTGTCGTGCTCTTCCAAGACTTCCTCCAGGAAAACATCCAATCGCTTTCTCAGCCTCTTCATTCGCTTGACGTAACCCTGGAGATCCAGCCAGCCGAGCCACGGTATGAAGTCTCCGATATTTAAAACCCCGTTCAGCACGAACAACTCCTCCCACATCTCGCGAAATTCCGCCGGCTTTATCTTGTTCCCAGCGGCCTCGTCTAAGTACCTTCGTCCCAAAACCATCCGAGAAATTATATTATTGCTCACATTAGTCGTCTCTTCCTTGATTTCTACTGGGAGCCCCCGCCGGCAGGTATCGAACACCGAAACTATCATCCAGGCTACCTCTTCTACTCTAATATACTCGAAGGATTCGAGCCGCTTGGAGCTGAAAAGATCCATTAGGCAGAGTTTCCTTCCGAGGCACCAGTTCTCTCCATAAGGAGACCAGGTGATGTCAGAGTAGTTGTAGATGGTGTATTTTTCGGCTGTTATCCGAGGACGGGAAGCGAAAATGAGGTCGTTCGTATTGAGAAATTCTCGAGCCATCTCAACTGTGGAGCCGACGACACAGGGCATGGATCCCAGTCTCATATACATGAGTGGGCCGTATGTTTTGCAGAGTTGATCCAGGTGTTAAATATATTGTACCCTCAACAGTATGACCGTACACTGCCAGTTGTACTGGACAGTTGTACTTTCTATTTTTGTCCTGCTTGAGCATATATAGCTCAACCATCTTACATTGTAACAAAGTACTCTATGTTCTGTACTTCTTCATACATTTCAATATACTGTTCTATTCTCTTCTCTCTGCATCTCTCTTTGCTTCACAAGTCTACCCAGGAAATTTGAAATGGTTGTAACAACCATCCTTGAATCCAAGGATCTGTCAAGATTCTCAACAGATGAACTAATTGGTTCTCTGGTGACACATGAGACAAGACTACATCTCACAGATTAGTCAATCTCTAATGCCTTCCAATCTCAATTCTCATTCAGAAGAGGGAAAGGCAGAGGAAGAAGTAGAGGAAGAGGGAACAATCAGGGTAACCCTCATACCAGTGGAGGAAATAGACAACAATATCCCACTCAGAATTTCCAAGGTCAACGAAATCAACAACAATATCAACATCATAATTTCCAGCCTCAAAGAGGCAGAGGGAGAAGGTCTAATGACAAAACTAGCATACAATGCTATTACTGCAAAAAGTATGGGCACTATGAATCTGAATGCAGGAAGAAGTAGGCAGATCATCTCTCAAGCAGAGCACATGTGTCAAATCATATTGGAGACACCTCAAGAGGTATGTTTCTATCATGCCACAAAACTGAACAACAACCTAAAGATCTCTGGTTGCTGGACAGTGGATGCAGCAATCACATGACAGGTAACAAAGAATTACTTTCATGCCTTGATTCTTCAATTTCCTCTTATATTACTCTTGGTAATGATCATGTAGTCAAAGTTCAAGGAAAAGGAACTGTTCCTATTCTTACTAAACAGAATGTACAGAAAGACATATGCAATGTCTATCATGTTCCAGACTTGAAACATAACCTTTTAAGTGTAGGACAACTCATTGAAAAAGGATATAAGGTACTTTTTGAGGGAGCATCGTGTAAAATCTATGATAGAAAACCCAGCAGAAAATTGATTTCGGAAATCCTTATGACTCCAAATATGATGTTTCCCCTTACCCTTAGAACTGCAAATCTCAGTCAACCTTATGCACAGAGTGCATCAACCCTGAATGAATCAATGGTTTGGCATACGAGATTTGGACATCTACCATTTCAGAGTCTAAGTCTTCTTCAAAAAAACTCCATGGTCAAAGGTCTACCTATTTTTAAAGAGCAAATTCCCCCATGTGAGTCTTGCATACTTGGAAAACACAAGAGAACTAGTTTTCCACAGTC
>ML800289.1:164791-175290 GCA_009831015.1 Picea engelmannii
GGCAATATTTTATGTACTTTTACAAACAACCCACCCATACCAATAATATTTTATGTACACAACTTTTACAAATTAGTTTAGAGAAAAGAAAGTGATATGAGGATGAGAAACAACAACCTTGAAGCCTGCATTGCAATGCAATATATTGACAACAATGGTAAGGAATGGACAGAAAATAATAAAATTAAAATCATGGTGGTATTGCTTCTTTGCATGTACAGGCTTACCAGATTTATTTGTGTACTTTTACAACTATGGTGTTGAAATTGCCAATAGTAGGCTTGCTAAAGATAATAATGACTCCTTAAAAGTTATGAAGGGTATGTAAAGGATTTTATTTTGATTTCATGTTTATCTCAAAACTTGATGTAATAATGACTCCTACAATGATTTGCATGTCCATTGTTTAAAACCATTCAATTGATCACCAATCGTTACAACTATATTAGAAATTGAATGTAGCACCTTAGCGCCAGTTTAGAAAGAAAGGATGATCTTACATATTAATTTGATATTTTCAGTCTTTTGTTTTACAAGCACCGTAAAAAACCATCAATCTAATACCAAAAATCCCATTAAGTTTATGTTTTTTCTCTTTCCTTCAACAAAGATAATGGTTTTCTTTGGTTTCTAGGATAATAATCCAACAAAATGAAAAAACATTGGGCCAAGAAGGCCACCTAGGGGAACGCCCACCTAGGGCGCACAAGTCAATCACCTAGGTGCAATACTTCTTCACCTTTTGATGATGAATTAAATATATGTAAAATAAATGTTTCCCTTGGTATATAAGGTGAACCAAGACTAAAATAAAGCATTCTTACCTTTCTTCTGACGCTATGTGTCTTGGTTTTTTTCTTTTCTGAGTTTGCATTTTACATTCACGACAATTTCATTTTTAGGGTTTTTGAAGAATAACCAGTGCACCTTCCTTCATGGTTGCCTCTTGGTGACTCTGTTTGTCATGCTTCCACCTCTGAGAGCAAGCCTATCTCATTATCTATCCACTCTCTCAGGGAGAAAATTATTTCCTTCGAGTTTTCTGAGGCAGAAGGGAGGGCACACCAACTGGGGTTTGCGCCCTTCCTGGTTTCTTCTTTGTGGGAATGAAGTGAGTGTGCCCTCTTCCATAGCTGCACTGGGATTCTCCCACTAATACCCAGAGGTCACTCTGAGATCACCAAAACCTCTTGGCCACTCTTGGTCACCACGGTCTGGATCCCCATTTGCTTGGTCACCCAAACTAATGGTGCACCCCTGTTCAGATTTGCGCCCCTGAGGAGAGTTTTTGCTCAAAAGTCGAGCTATGGCTTGTATGGTCACCTTCTCCTGTAGATCGCCTTCTTGGACAGATAAATTGGTATCAAAGCCTCAAGATCCATGGAAAATCTTTCGATCTTGAAGATTGATCCAATTTTTTTTGGGGGGGGGTTCATGAAATAATCCAGAGTTTGCCCATTCTAGAGTTTCCATTTTATGCAAGAAGATCCACAGATATCATAAGCCCCAAGGGCACCCACATATCCATTTCCACAAAGAGGAGCTCCACATATCTAAAACAATATAGATCTCTCCCTCTAGACCAGTTCAAGCTCCGTTGCCTCAGGGTTTTGAGTCCTCTGTTCTCAAAACAGAGTCCTCTATTCAGCATTGCAACCTAGGGGCACCTTTTCTCTTCAGTTTGCCTCACAATTCCTCCATGCAAAGATCCTTTGGAAGTCGAATTAGATTCCAACACATCAAATCCCATCCAAGATCTTGCCTGCATCCTCAATGAGCTGCTCAGAATGCAACAACAAAACAATCCAGATCCATTCTGGTTGGACACTCGAATCCAACTACCCAAGTTTGTTGGGCAAACGAATGGTGAAATGGTGGATTCTTGGATCCACAACCTATCCACCTATTTCAATACATGTCCAGGCCTTACAGAGGAAAGAAAACTCCAGATTGTCGACTTGCAATTAGAAGGACTGGCAGAAACTTGGTCGGATACAGAGAAAGAAAAGATCGCATTTGTGATAGAGATTGGGGATGCTCCAGAATCCTCTACTTCGCAACCCATCAAAACCTGGGCTTGACTTTTCGAAGCTTTGATAAATCTCTTCTAACCACCTGGGTATGTGCAATCCTTATGGATCAACTGGCACCAACTTCGACAACTCCCTTCACAAGGAGCACAAGGCTACATAGAATTCTTCTACAAGATGCGCCTCTTACTTCATGTTCCTGATCCAGAAGAGGTACTCATATTAAAATTTGTGGTTGGTTTATTAATTCAATTCCATCGAGAAGTAGTGCAGTTTGAAAATCCAACTTTAGATAAAACATTTCAGATATCTTTGGCTATAGAAAGGAAAGTCGCTCCTAGAGGTCGTATTCCTCAATCCCGCCCTTACACCAACCCCCGCGCCTCTCAACCATAAAACTCCCATCCCTCAACCCGCTTTCCACCTCCTCGGACTCAAAACCCCACACTCAATACAACTACAAGGACACCCTGGTGCTCATTCCACAAAACTACTTAACACTATTCATCAAATTGTCGAATCCTCCAAAATCTAAAAACCAACAAAACTCTACTCACTGAGCTCATTGCACCTTCCCAAGTAGAAGATACCGAAGAATTTCCTCTGGACAATCCCATAGAAGTAGATCCCTCATTGATTCTAATGACCCAGGAAGATTCAAACGCATCCACCCAACCCCTCTTCACCCATAACTGCCAAATCAAAAACACCTTGGCTTTACTAATTATGGATAATGGAAGCCAGAAAAATATTGTGTCTCAATCCATTGTCAACCACCTTAATCTTGTCACTACTCCACATCCGCAACCCTATCAACTCAGATGGGTCCAAAAGGATGGCCCTCGCCTCCTAGTTTACAAGCATTGTCTGGTCACTTTCGCCATAGGCCAATTCAAAGATATTGTCCTCTATGATGTCTCCCCCTTGGATTGTGTGGATTTGCTACTCGTTATCCCATACCAAACCCAAAGAAATTCTATCTATCTAGCCAAATCCCTCCAGTACAAAATTACCAAAGAATGCCACACTTATATCTTAACTGCAGCAAAACCCAAACCCCCTTCTACCAAAGAACAAATCACACATGTACACTTAAACCAATGTGTCTCTCTCTATTTGGTGTGTCCAAAAACACCAAACAATACAACGCACCCTATTCCTAAAACTATGAATCCCCTCCTCCATGAGTTCCCAGAGGTATTTCAACCTCCGGAGGGACTTCCCCCCTCCCGCCACATTGACCATTCCATTAATCTCATCCCCGTATCTGCCTTACCTAATGCCCCTACTTACCGGTTGGCCCCAACAGAAACAGAGGAAATGGAAAGACAACTGACCGACCTCATCAACTCTGGCCACATCCAACCTTCTTCTTATCCCTGTGCTTCTGCCGCCTTTGTCATCCCTAAACGAGATACCTCAGAAATGCGCCTTGTCACTAATTATCGAGCCTTGAACAAAGCCACAATAAAAAATCATTACCCCCTTCCTCGGAACGAGGAACTACTCGGCACCCTCCAAGGAGATAAGTGGTTTACTAAATTGGATTTGACAGTCGGCTACCATCAAGTTCAAATGAATCTAGATGATGTTTGGAAACTAGTGTTCAAGACCAAATTTGGTCTTTTTGAATGGAAAGTCATGCCTTTCGGTCTCACCAACGCCCCAACCACTTTCATGAGGCTCATCAATGACATCTTTAGAGCACATTTGGGTCGATTTGTGGTCATTTACTTAGATGCCATTCTCTTCTTCATTCGGACATGGGACACTCACATGCAACATGTCCGACAAGTTCTCCAAATTCTCCAAGAACACAAGTTGCAAGTCAAAGAGAAGAAATCATATTTTGGTCAAACTTCAATCCCCTATATCGGCTTTGTGGTCATCTCAGAGGGTATTCAACCAGATACATCTCCAATCCAAGCATTGAAACAATGGCCTCTACCTTCTTCAGCTAAGGAGTTGAAAAGTTTTTTGGGTGGCATCAATTTCTATCATAAGTTCATTCCCTCCTTTTCAAATCTTGCTCAACCTTTGCATCATCTCTCAAATACTTCTTCTACATTCATCTGGACCAAAGAATAAACTACTGACTTTGTTCAACTCAAAGATGCCCTCTGCTCATCCCCTGTTTTACATCTGCTAGACCTCTCCCAACCCTTTGAGATTGAGTCTGACGCTTCACAATATGCTATTGGTGTCGTACTTAAACAAGGAGGACACCCCATTGCTTACCACTCTGAAACCCTGTCTGGGGCAAAGAAAATTTATAGTACCTATGACAAGGAACTTTATAGTCTGGTGCAAGAACTCAAACAATGGAGGCATTATTTTTTGGGTAAAGAAACCATTCTGCATACCAACCACCACCCTTTGATTTTCATCAACTCTCAATTGAAGATTCAGGAACAAAGGCACCTTAAATGGGCCTCCTACATTCAACAATTTCACTTAGTCATCAGATACAAAAAAGGCACTTCTAATAAAATGGTTGATTTCCTAAGTCGACCTCCCACTCGAGTTCTTTCCATTCTAGAAGTACGTTGTGCTACTTATGACACATCGAAATATCGATATGCCACTGACACTGAATTTCGAGAGATTTGGGAAGCTTTGCAAAGCCCCATAGTGATCAATCAGACCCCCTTCCTAGACTACACTATTCGGGATGGGTGGCTATATAAGTTGAATTAGCTATGCGTTCCACACTCAGAAGAACACCTCTTGCTCATCAGGGAAGCGCATGCTTCAGCCTATGGGGGCCACTTCGGGACCACAAAGACCACCCAACATCTGCAATGCCATTTTCATTGGCCTTCCATGCAGCCTCAAGTTGAAAAATTTATCAGAGCTTGTGCCTTATGCTCACAATCCAAGCCATCCAACCGGAAGCATGGGTTGTATCAACCACTGCTGCTTCCTTCTCGGCCTTGGGAGTCAATCTCAATGGAATTCCTAAGTGGACTTCCAACAACCCAAAAGAAACATGATGCAGTATGGGTAGTGGTGTGCTGCTTCAAAAAAATGGCACTTTTTATCCCATGCACAAAGACTACTACAACAGTGCAAACAAATGAACTCTAATTCCGTCATGTCTAGCCCCATTTTGGCTGCCCAAGAAGTAACATCTCAAACAAATATTCTCGCTTCCTTAGTACATTTTGGAATAGCATATGGGCGCTATTGGGGTGCCACCTCAAGTTTTCTACTGCATTCCATCCTCAAACGGATGGCCAAACAGAGGTTGTCAACAGAGTCTTGGTGCATGCTCTCCGAACTCACTTTGGGCACAAAAAACAATGGGACAATTACTTACACATTCTCCAACATAGCTACAACAAGGCAACACATTCTTCTATAGGCTTTTCACCTTTTGAAGTCTTCTTGGGCTTCCAACCAGCATCTCCAACCGAGATTCCACTCACTTGGGCTCCTCAAGGTACCTTCCATCAACAACAGGAACAATTGTCAGCTCAATGATTTCTCCAACAAATTGCACAACACCACAGTACTGTCACATCAACACTCAAAGTAGCCCAAGTTCATGCCAAGCAGCACCATGAGAAACAAAGAATCTTCATGGCCTTTCAACAATGGGATCAAGTTTGGTTACACTTGGATAAAAAGTGTTTCAAAGGCCACCATCGCAAGATTCTGCCAATTAGATATGGTTCGTATACAATACTGGACAAGATTGGAGAAAATGCATATAGGTTGGATCTTCCACCACAACTGGGAATCCACAATGTCATTAATGTAAATCACTTAAATTTTTTTGAGCCTTCCCTCTTGGAAGAACTAGTCACCATCACTCATCCAGTGGACAACATTCTTGATTTCCAACTCCCATTGGCCAAAGACACTATACTGGACACTCGAAGTTGCTCTAAACGACACGAGACTTACACTTCATATCTGGTAGCCCGCCAAGGCCAAACTCCAACTGAGGCAAAGTGGATCACAACTAATGTATTGCACAACAAGTGTCTGCATCTTCTCATGGAAGCCGGGACGCTTCCATATCTAAACAAGGAGGAATTGGGCCAAGGAGGCCACCTAGGGGAACACCCACCTAGGGCGCACAAGTTAATCACCTAGGCGCAACACTTCTTCACCTTTTGATGATGAATTAAATATATGTAAAATAAGTGGTTCCCTTGGTACATAAGGTGAACCGGGACTAAAATAAAGCATTCTTACCTCTCTTCTGAAGCTATGTGTCTTGGTTGTTTTCTTTTCTGAGTTTGCATTTTACATTCACGACAATTTCATTTTTAGGGTTTCTGAAGAATAAACAGTGCACCTTCCTTCATGGCTGCCTCCTGGTGACTCTGTTTTCCATGTTTCCACCTCTGAGAGCAATCTTATCTCATTAGATAGCCACTCTCTCAGGGAGAAAATCATTTCCTTCGAGTTTTATGAGGCAGAAGGGAGGGCACACCAACTGGGGTTTGCGCCCTTGTTGGTTTCTTCTTTGTGGGAATGAAGTGAGAGTGCCCTCTTTAATGGCTCCACTAGGCTTCTCCCACTAATCCTCGGAGGTCACTCTGAGATCGCCAAAACCTCTTGGCCACTCTCGATCACCCCGGTCTGGATCCCCATTTGCTTGGTCACCCAAACTAATGGTGCGCCCCTATTCAGATTTGTGCCCCTAAGAAATTTTTTTGGTCAGAAGTCGAGCTATGACTTGCGTGGTCACCTTCTCCTATAGATCACCTTCTTGGACAGATCAAAAGTTCTTGCAAAAGAAAATTTTCAAAACATCATCAACCACTGCTAGGAATATGATTAATAACAAAGATCCCGAATACCCCCCAATATCTCATCAAGTTTAAGTTTTTCCCATCCCATAGATCGGTATGGTCCAACCACATAGTAAAAGGGAAAAATTTGCATAAACATGATTCTTTCATGCACAAAATCTAATTATTTCCCTCTGTTTGTAAGCCAGTAATCGAGCAAAATGAAAACACATTCATGCAAAAGTGTTTACATTCTTGAGGCTCAATACTAAATACTAAGCCTTCAAATAAAATAGCATGATAGGAATCAATATTTACCCAAAATTCTCCATGACCCGTGTTGTGACATAGCTTTTCTCAGATCCAAGGAGCTTAGCCAGCCCAAAATCATAAACCTTGGCATTCCATTGCTTATCCAGGAAAATGTTGCTAGATTTTATGTCTCTATGAACAACCTTGGGCTCCAACCCTTCATGTAAATATACTAACCTTTACACATCCATTATTCTAAATCAGTAACAACAACATGTATCTAGAATGTCTATGTTATGGGCCTATGCATCAATCAAAACTGATAAATTTATATGTTCAAATAAACTACCCTTTGACAATTCCAAGAATAATTTTCATTTAAGTTTCCCATGTGAGGGGAATGAGAGGACCTACATCTCCATGAAGCCACTATCCCAAGTTTCCATTGTCAACAAACTCATACACCAATAGTATACCCAATACTATTCCATGTTTCAGATAATTTTATAAGCAATAGATTTCCATGATCAATAGTATACCCAACAAATAGATAAATCCATCTAGATATGACAATACTTGTCTGCTCCATCAGCACAATACCCAAGCAAACGAACAAGATTTTTGTTTCTAACTCGCCCGATGGTATCATTCTAAAATATCTATTCAAATAGGGTATGTGCCCAAATTAACACTGAAAATATTTATTAATTAAGGATGGAAATCAAATTTCAACTTTACCCTTCTCCCAAATTTATTGCAGCGATTATCTCAACAATTATCTCAGTAAAACAAAGATGATCTATTATACATATTGTTTGTTTTGTAATATAAAAAAAAATTATTAAAAAAATCTCAAAGAACTTAAGAGCCTACCTTCTTCTTGAAGATTGTTAGATTGATTATGGATGCATTAAGAACAAATAGGAGCATATATTCTTCGTCCGCTCAAAACTACCCAATCCTTTAAATTCCAGCACGACATAGATGTGTTTCTCTGCTGCTCTCGCAGTCATCCACACTCCATCAATACACCTTCCACCTGCCACATCCAAAAGAGACCCTGACAAGTGATTGAACAGATAAGATTTTCCGCTGCTTTGTTTTCCCATGGATGATACCACAATAATCTCGCCCTCCCATTTTCTAAGAGCCATGTCATAAATGCCAAAAGTAATCAAATTTTCCAGAGATAAGTTGTCGTCATAACTCAGTTCCGGTGGTATCCGAAACCCATCCTTCAAAGAAAGCAGTCCATTTTTTTCTGCTCGGGCTATTTTGATAGGAACAAGGCAATATTTTGATAGGAACAAGGCAAGCAAGCCTGCGAATCCATGTTCCCATAGCCTTAGTTGCCAAGCCTGATAGATCAAATGAGCCCCCATATATCCATGGTTCAAATCTTTCTACATCAATTCGAATATCTGTGTTTGATAAATCTTTACCTTTTTCCTTCTCCAGTTGTTGAAGAAGAGATCTCAAGACATTATTACATGCATGCTCATTACATTTTTTTATCAATGTCTTCGGTGCTTAATAGTACATTTAAAAAAACATCCCTCTTTTCTTAACTGAACAGAGTAGGACTAGTTGCAAACTTCTAAAAAATATGGTATATATACTCTAGTGGTGGACAAGATCCATAAATTCTTCTTTCTTCAGACACTTCTGTTACCTTGTTTTCTATGCTTTGTATTGCTTGCAATTGGACAACTTCCTTTTCTGAAACAGTTTTCAAGATGTAGGAATAAATGTTACGAGGAGCTGATGTACTTAAGAAAAGAAGATGAATCTGTGATCCAAAATTCACAATCTACGATTGAAGCTCTCCCAAATATCTTATGCTTTTGTTCAGGCGAATGGTCCTCAAGTGGCTCATGACATCGGCCAAGACATATATATCCACTGTGACAGAAGAGTCAATAGCTTTTCCTTCCACCTCGATCATATCTTTGTTAGTTTCTACCACTGCATCATTGTTGTTTGAGGACCTGGGGAAGACAAAAATAAATGATCCATCCACAGAAACAAGAGCTATTGAAACAGGTGAAGGAAGAATTAGTGGCCTGGTTTTCATCATAGGATGTTGATGGAGTTCCACCACCCTGACCCTGTTTGTATCATCAATCAAGATCAATTCCTTTTTACCCGGTATCAGATGCATCCAGGTTAATATTTCAATGCCAGAAAATTTATGCAGATCAACCTCCAGCCCTGTCCAGTCTAGGTTGTGAAAAGATTCATCAAACTTGTATACTTCAACCTTAGAGGCTATCTTATCATATAAGTCTACAAATCGAGTACCTTCGTCAACAGATAACAAATCATAGCCTCTCTTGAGTCTTCGTATAGGATTCATGCTATGTAACTTTAAACCCATGCGTAAGCAACTATAAACATCCAGGCAGGAATCAACCAAACTCTGAATGAACGCCAACAATTGACCAGATTTGAGGGCCACCACTTTTAGTATTCGTTCTACTTCAGTGTCAAGGGTGACCAAATCAAATTGATCAGTGCAGGTAGGAGTGATATGATACTCACTGTTTCGGCTTAACTCCTCCAAATCATTTTTTTTTGGCATGAGCTCAGAAATACTCCAGTAATGCTAGGTTTCTCATGTATTTCAATTGACACCTTCAGATTTAGCTCCTCAAAAAAGAAAGGAATCCGATAATTCTGGATATAAGGAATCCGAGAACTCTGGACTTCACAACCCTCGATGAACCTGCACACCGGTTTTCCTGTCATCACTTACATCTCACGCTTCATGCCCAGAAGAATTTGTCTTCTTCTAAAGGTTGGTTCCGCTGTAAAATATTTATGGTTTTTGTGCCTTGAGATTGAAACTTCTTTAGAAAAGTACTCCAGAACTCTTTCCTTACCATGGATTCAAGATTTTTTACGAACTCTTCTCTGAATGTCTTATAAAGATTTGAAATTATTGCTCTGACCTGTGTATTCAATAGGAGCTTGACACACGTCGCTTGATCAACAATAGCTGCACGAGTTGACTCGAATTGTTTAAAAATCTTTCCAAAATCATCTGGCAGGTCACGCTCAACACTCATCAAGTTCTCTGTTGTCAAAATATTATCAAAATATTATGAATGAGAGGCATTTCAACTGAAGGCATTTGTTTATCAGTGCCCACTTTGGTAACCAACAATGCTACAAAATCGATGTTTCTAAGTAGACACTGCAATTTCTTGGGAATCAAAGACTCAACCCAGTAATGAATAGCGATGAAACTGCTATTGACAACTTCAAAGGTTCCTTCTACGTTCCCTTTACTCCCTTTAATACTCATTTTGACCCGGTCACCTGAAAATGAAAATGGCGCTACATATGTTTCTTCGTGGAATTGCATTAGCGTGGCCTTAAGGATCTTCTTTGGATGTGAACATTTAAAAATTAGTTCTCTTCCATATCTAACAGGCCCACGTTGATTCGGGAGCCCTTCAATGTTATAAAA